>JASUAD010000014.1:12360755-12960755 GCA_037013555.1 Sextonia rubra | reverse complement strand
AGACACTTCCACATGTCAAAATTAACTAAAACTCTTGAAAAAATCTCAAATTATATTCAAGAATGACTCTGCAAAATTTCAAGTCAAGTGGATGTCAATTGACCCGAAGTCAACAAAAATGTCAACCTTGGGTTAGTACCCCAAAGCCATGGGGTCACTGACCAAAGTCCTGCTTTCAGGTGACCAAAATTAATGAAATTTGAACATAAAGTTCAAGTCAAGTTAAAAAATAATTCAGCAAATTTTCAAGCCAAGGGAACTTCGTCTGACCCTACTTTAAGTACTTGTCAGCTAGGAGTCCATGACCCCCAAGTCATGGGGTCTCTAACCAAAAATCCTACTTTTAGGAGGTCAAAGCTGATGAAATTTGGATTAGAGACTCAGAATATGCTCAAATTTAGCTCTCCAAAGTTTCAAATCAATTGAACATCATTCAGGTAGAAAACAAGCTGACTACTTACAATGCAAAAGGACATTGACTTAGAACATGCAACATGTGGGTCACTGGTCAAAATCCTACTTCCACAAGTCGAACCCTGTAAAATTTTTATGGACACTTCAAGATGGTCCTGACATTAGTCCCTCTAATTTTTAAATCAATCAGAGGTCATTTGGACCTCAAACAACTGAAACAAGGGCCACTTTTACAAACAACGAAAGAGGGAGTTAACCAACTGAAGAAGATCAAACTAGGTTAAAATTTATATGACACACTCAAAATAGTGTTAAAAAGCATCACTTCAAGTTTCATGAAGATCGGACATCATTCGGACCCCAAACAGATGTAAACATGTCACATATGCAAAAACCCCAAAATTGGGCCTATCCATGACCGTGGCCATGGTCATGGACACCTGTGAAGTGGTTCCAAGTAGTTTTCAATGGTTTTCTCCACTTTATTTCAAATTACAGCCTCCCATGACTCCCTCAACTACCTTTGAAGTCTCTAAAAGGCAAGTTTTGGCACTAAAGAAGGGGTTGGAAATGTTTGAAGCAAGTTCAAGCAAGTTCTAAGAGGATTAAGGCAAGATTCAAAGAGTTTCAACTACAATCACAAGTCTTCTCAAGGCCTATAAGCATTCAAGTTCACTCTTCTTCTCCTTCTCACTAACATAAGGTGAAAAATAGTTCAAAGAAGGAAAAGAGGCATGCCTATCATTCAAGGAAGATAGTGTCAAGGCCATCGAACATATTAAGGGATGAAATTGCATTCCTTTGGTTCTCTTACTTGGAAGGGCTTTGGGTCATTTTTGAAGTTATGAATAAGCCTCTTTAGGTTTCATTCTACTCTTTGAAAATTATAGGATCAGAACGACACAACTTTGGCCTCAATTTGTTTATAGAAAGCAAAATTTTTTGGATTTATACAAAAACAATCCGTAACCAAAAAGTGATGACTACCAAAGGTTGTAGTCGATTCCACGGCTAAATTAAGCACCCTTGGCGGTCAATCAACACTCTAAAAGTCAAAAAGTACAAGTTCAAGCACTCTTAAGGCACCACAGAAGTGAAATGAAGCAAAAAACAAGACAAACAGTGACTAAAATGTGACCGTAGGCCACGGTCACCCCCTCCCTACATTCTTTTTTTCTACATTTTAACCCCTTTTTTATGTATTTTCTTGTAATTTACGAGTTTAGATTACACCTGAGGCTAGATGGAGGGGTTGTAATTTTTTAAAACTTATAAACACCCTGCATTCCTGAGGTCAGAGTGTTAAACTCATGCAAATAAAGGGAATTTAATAATGAACAGTAATTACTTTCTCATTCTTCTTTATGATTGAAATGTGTAAATGTTGGACTTGAATCTATTACATTTCATATCACTTTTTGGGTGCAATTAGGTACTTTACCTCTTTGAGAGCAAGGCTCACTGTTTATAGATGTTGGCCTAAATCATATCACCCTCCCTTATAGCAGCCAAGTTATACAGCTTCGCACCAATGCTCTTGGCATTTTTTCTGATAGTGGGTGCGTTTGTAATCATGTCTCGTGAGGGTGCTTTGTCCCGTAAGAGGCTTGGGAGAAGTGGACTGATGTACTTTTGAAGGAATAAGAGGATTTGTTGAAGGTAGTAGGCATTTACAATGTTGTTTTAGTGACAAGGGACTGGGTTCCACAAGAAAACAAAGAAGTCTATCATGCTATTGTTGAGAGTTTTTTCCTGGCGACCAGCACATTTATCACCCCTATTACTAAATTAGGGTTTTCTTTATAGGAAATGAGTGAGATTTCTGGTTTGCCCATTTTGGGCCATGTTTATGAAGAGATCATCCCTTATAATAAATATTGGTAAACGAGGGATAAGGAGTTCTATACAGTTTATTGTTGACTTTTTGCCCTATATGGCATGTCAAGGGACATGAGGGCAAAGGTGAAGATGGTTGCTTTGGTGGCAAATGTGCAAAAGTCTGACACATCATTCTTTGTTACCACTAATGTCTTTTGCTAGAGGATAATTACTCATGGTGAGTCTCCGACTGATCCTCCTAAAATTGAGATGCCCAAGTGTCTAGATTTTCTAGAGCCAAATTGAGAAGAAGTTTTCTCGGAACATAAGGCATCGTAGACTTATGGCGATGTACCTCACTGCATGGTTGTCTAAGGTTTTTTTTTGTGGCTACTGGCAAGGAGATTTGGAATAGATGTATACTCCCCGCATGCCAGATGGCCTTTGGTGAAATGATCGGCCTTGACACCTGCCCTAGTCAGTTATTTGTGAGTTAAATTGAAACTCAACTCCTATCTTGTGCAATAGACAAAATCGTACAACCAAGTATTCTTAGAACATTTGTTGTATGCTTGGTTTGTCCACCACTGCACAATTATGCACAGATTGTGTGATCAGCGTGATCCTCTTTTCTATTATGCAGTCACTCATGGACAAGGCATGTATTTTTCTTTGGTCGAGGCACGGTGCTAGTTGAGGAATTATTAGAACTTTGAGATCTGTAGAATGCTGGCTATTGTTTTGGGGGTAAAGAGACTTGGGTTGATTGGGTATTAATTTCTAATTGATAAGTCCAACACTAAACATAGAACTTTGCCCTTGTCAATTTTGAAAAAATGTTTAGTCTTCATTAAGACTAGGAGTTTTTTTAATGCTTTCAACACCAAAGCCACTTTTCTGTAGCTAAGGATGTGGATAAGAAAGCGATTCCTGGCTACGCCCAGTTGTATGTTAAGAGTTGCATGGCAATTTGCGAGATCGAGAGGCTGAGCAAAGTGATTGGTTTATACAAAAAGCCCACTAATAAAGGAGATGTCAATAAAGATGAGCTCCAGCAATATGTAGAAGATCTTCCATGCTGGAGGAATGTCCATGACATGTAGGTTAACTTAGTTATGGAGTCGGCTAATGCATTTGTACCAGCCCAATCTTCATATGTATAGAACATTGTGGGGGCTTTTTTAAAATCCGTTGCTAAGCCTGCTTTTGTTTTCAGGGAAACCTCTTAACAAGGTTGTTGTTATCACCAAGGAGAGGACTATGAAGGCCTTGGAGTCCACCCCAAGCATGAGCAAGAAAAGGTTGGCTGCTCGTGATGTCTTAAGTGAGCCTCAACCTAAGAACTCCAAGTGAGGCTAGGACAACCATGGTGTTAAGAAGGAGGGTCCCTCCTATTATGGGATTCGATGATCACCTCAACTTTCTACTGGTTTTTTTTTTTTTGTTACTTTTGTATCATTTCCTTTTCTTTTACCATAAACCTTTTAGCGAATGCTATTTTCTCATTCTAATAGAATCTACTAGTCCGAATAAGGGAGGTGTGGCAGGGGATCCTTTGATTGATGCTGTCGAAACTTATAGTATTCTTTGCCCTTCTTTTGGGAGTCTGATTTGCTTTTTCTTCTTTGCTTTTAACATGTCCCTCCTTTATGCTTTTTAGAATCTGAGGAGGAGGAACATGCACATAAGGCTGGTCCATCGGTCCCTTTGGATGAAATTCCTTAGGCTTTGCAACCTGAGATATTTGTGATGGGCTTGGTGATTGAGAAAGTTTTCACAAAGACTCTTAAGTGCTGTCTAAGGAGCTGACCCCAAAACAAGGTGACTCATGTCTCTTTTTAGCTTAGTTTTTCTTTAACTATACTTTTAGTTTATGCTTCCCTCCTATTTTTTTTTTAAACAAACAGAATTGCCATAAGGGCATCCTAAGCTGATTTCGTTAGCTGATCTCATGATGGGGCCTCAACTAGTCTCAAAGCTTAAGCAAATCTATTCTAGAGGTAGCCCATGCTTTCAAGACAGTGGCGGCTATTCTTAATGATAGCTTCACACAACAGGAGAATTCTGGTGCAACCGATGCTGCGAAAGATCTCAAAAATTTTCTTACACTATCCACTTCATAAGTGCAGCTTGAATTGGGTGGAAAAAATGCCGAAAGGCATGTCAGAGAGATCATTGATGAGATTATCAGGGCCATGTAGAAGACACAACCGTGAAATAGAAAGAGAGTACTGTGTTTGTAATTGGGTCTAAGGAGATATACCCCTGATGCCACTCCGAAGGCATCTAAAGAAGAGGGCTTAGAGCATGTGAATCCTTGTGATAACCCAAGACGTGGGTATGAAGATCCTTTTTGCCGAATCAGGCTGGGAGATTTCTGATGAAGGTACCCTCAAAGTCAATGGCCCTGAGGAAGTTCAACAAAAAGCTAACTTCGATAATGTTGAGCATTTCTGGAAGGTTCACTTTGAAGGCCAGGAAACGATTGGTGTTTCGCCAATTTCTAAGGCTTCGGTGATTAAGGGAGTAACACCTTTGAAGAGGAAGTGTCTGACTGAGATTTCTACTCTGGGTTCTACTGTTGCAACTTATACACCCTACACTTGTTGTTAACGGTTCTACATCGTATCATTCACTGACTATTTATTCAGAAGGCGAACGAGCAATGGTTCGGGTTGAGAAGGCAGCTGTTGGTGCTAACAATTCCAGTTAATCTTTAAATGGAGGTTCCACTCTTAAGCAATATGCCACAAAAGAGGTTTTGAGCTTGTTAAGGTGGCAAAGGACACCATGCGGCTGTCTTTAAGTGGTATCCTCCATGCCTTGTCCTTAGGTCAGATCAAATTCAATGGATTTTTTCACTGTTTGGTGGACATTGCTTTGGGAGCCAGTGTTGGTGCTATGGATCTACAACCTTTGATGGTTGTCTTTAATTAGCTTTTCAAGAAAGTTGAGAAGTGGCAAGCATGAGCTGCAGAAGATCATATTTTCTTTTATCAATGGGAAGTGCTAGATAGGAAGTCAACCCTTAAGTATGAAGCTACACGGCTCAAGCAACTATGAGTGCAGCCTTTTCTTAACAATAGCTATGCCAAGAGGTCCACAGAGACCCTAATGAAGCGTATCAGGCTATTGAGAAGAATTGACAAAACTCCAGTCTTCTTATGCCAAAGATGAAGTTTTGCTTACTTCTTCCTCTAAGAAGCTGTAGAGTATTGACAATAAGCTGAATTCTAGGAAGGTTGAGCTGGCTGAGCTCATGATATTTGTGGAGGAGTCCCTAAATATGAAGATAGGAGATGCGGCTCCCAAGCTAACGGCACACGCTTACATGGCCCACCTAAGATAGCAAGCCTCTTCTGAGCTCAAAGACTTCTTTGAGTATATACAAAAATTTTCAGAGATGTATTTTTCCTTTTTCTTTTTGTAATGAGACTCAAATGGTTTTTATGGATGAATAATGGTTCTGTAAAGGCTTTTGATTTTTGATTTTTTATTTTTTTTTGTTTGAATGGTTTAATGTATGTGGTCCAAAATCTTTCTGTTAAAAGACCATAGACTTGAGAGCAAAAAAAAAAAAAAAAAAAGAAAGAAAAAAAAGCTCATATGAATGGACTTTAAGCTAGTGTTTGAATGTATGACTTTATCCAAAGCCCATGACTTGTTCCTTTTGAACTGAAGGTAGGGGTCGAAGGAATTAACTTTAGCAGGTGACTTGGTATATGACTTTATCTGGGTTCTTTGACTTGCTCCCTTCGAATTTGTTTAGAAGTAGGTTGAATGAATGGACATTGGCTTGTGCCTTGGTGTTACAACTTATCTCGAGTGCTTGACCTACTTCTTTTTATCGTAGAAGATCATCATGACCTAATCTGCCTTTTCTTTTAGAAGTGACCTCTTTTAGGGGTACTACCACTTCAAAAACTTCTCATTGATGGACATTATAACATTCCAACCCAAGCTTAGTGGGTTTAGTGCTTAATTAAGCATGATTATTAATTCATTAAATTGGTATTAATTTAAATAGTTGTGTTTAGTAGTGATTGAGTTAGGGTTGGATTACTTTTGTCTTGTTTGAGTTCTTTGAGTTGAGTTTGGATTGCGAATTGGTAGTTGGGCCGGGTTTGACTTCAATTAAGTAGTTTAAGCCCTTTTTGTGATTTTAGATTTTGTGAATTGGCGTCAAACATGCATCATTTTGACATTATCACATTTGTTTCATTGAGCTCGTCGACTTTCATGTTGAAACCAAATTCATTTGACTTTAATTGAATCAATTGGATCTTAAATTGACTCAAACTGGAAATATACATGATAAGCTAGATTTTTTTGAAAAATTTAGAAACTTTACAATATAAGTTAGACCCAGAACCTTATTCAATCGATTCTTCCTCTTTTGAGCTACAACAAAGCTTGCCTACCTTTTTATTTCTTCATCCTTTTGTTGAATTGAAGTCTAAGAGGGCATGGTTATTGTGTTTTAGAATCCATTTTTACATCTCCATCATCTCTTTCATCTTCTTTGGGCTGTAAATCTTTGAGCTTCATCTTCTTTTCCTTCAATCAGCCATTAAAGGTGAGTGATTTCATCTTATAAACAGATTTGAGAGGTTACTTGAGTCAAGAGGACTCTAAGTGATAGCATGCATCTCATTTCATCCTCATACATGTTGTCTTACATGTTAGGGGTTAAATTGGGATTTTCGTTGAATTGGGCCAAGCAATTAAGGATATTGAAACCAAGCTTGAATTAAGGCAAGTATAAACATATTATTGATTAATGCATGCTGGTAAAGTTGATTCCCTAAATACCTATTTATATAATGTTATTTTTCAGGCTATTATTCTTATTTCAAATGCATAATGAGATTTTTTTAAGTAAATGATGAAATGTGAATTTGTAGATGCTAAAAGATCGAATTGAGTAGAGACCACTGTATTGGAACAAGAAATAGAAGTACAATTGGAACCCAGTGTTATGGGTTGAAGAAAAGAATTCTGTAACTGAATCAACGTAGAAATTCTAAAGCTTACAACTAAGCCATAAACTGCATTATGGCTAAGCCATATAACCACAAGGCTTAACAAAAACAGAAATGTCAAAAATTTTTTTTCTATGGCTAAGATCATGGCTTGGCCGTAAATTGTGCTACGGCTAAACTGTACCTTAGCCGTAAACCACTTATGGCTAAGCCGTAGGCTATCTACGGCCATGCCACATATGTGGGACATTTTTATATGCCACTACTAAACCATAAGCAATCCACAGCTAAGCTGTGAAAACCCAGAAACTTAGGCATATCCAGGGACATTAGAAGACTTTGTAGGGCCTTAGTTTCTTGGATCGTTTAACCTAATCATTTGGTCCAATGAAAAAATTACTTAACATGAAAAGTCTTGGATAGGATTCATTCATGTACAGTCATTCATATGTCAAGCACTTAACTATGGGTGTTGGTTTATGGGACACTTATACACATTTATACACTGTAACATAAAGATTGCAGTGTATCAGATAGCCTAAAACTACATTGAAATGGATGGTTGGGCACTACAGATGATTAGTACAAGATTGGCTAGTAAATTCCTTGAATCTTTAAATTGAATTGCATTGCATATTGTTTTACTCAATTATTGTTCTCTCAATTTTCTATTGAATCATTGTATATAATGATGTCACATTGATAGATTGATTTACTTGATAGATTGATTTACTTATTATTGAATCATTATTTATAATGAAGTTGAAGTGTTTATCCGATTTGTTAACTAATACAAATTCTAAACTCAATTGAGTAAGAACAATTGAATTGATTGATAAAGACTGAAATCTTACTCAATAGTTAAACTGATTCGAATTAAGTCAGGCTCTACTTAGTTCACCCCTATTAGACTCAACGGGGTCAAATTTGGCGTTGTATGATGTGTTACCACTTCAGTTGGTATCAGTTTTCCAAAATCCAAAAACAAAGGTTCCATGTGTAACCTGGCACTGGCACTGGTACCCACCAATTAAGAATCCCTGCTAGGAGTATGAGCTATATGTAGTAGCCAACTTGAATGTATTTCCGTAATGCTTTGTATATCATGATTTATGTCAATGCATAATCTGCCTAATAGACTTAAATTGATCTCTTAAAATCTCTTGTCAATTAATTATGCTAGACACAGCTTATATTACTTTAATTTTGCTTATGCTTTACTGAATAGTTATTCATAGCTATCTTCTTAGTATTACAGGCTCAGATCCTAATACTAGTCTCGCCAAGACTAAGAAGATTATGGAGGAGACCTAAGAGGTTCCTTCAGGTCTTGAGGAGCGAACAGTAGAAAATCTCTGACTGCTCCACTAGCCGGAGAGCTGCATAAGCATATTTTAGGGATTTATATTTTGGACTTTGGTATTTATAATCATGACTGTATATAGACTATTATGTTACCGTTTAACTTAGACTTGTACATTCTTTTGCTTCCTGTCTATAGGTGTTCATACTTTTGTATATATACATATATGTATACATATAGTATGATTATACAGGTTGTAAATATACATATCTTTTGTATATTTAAATGTCTAGGTGTGGACTATTACATATGATGATTGATACTATTTAAACATTTATGGAAAGATTAAAAATTATAAATGTTATTGACAGGATTTCACAAGTTGATTACTCAGGCAGTTGTCCGTTTAAGTACCTTACACATGTTTGAATGTAAATATCCCTTGTGAAATTCCATCTGCACTTAAGTACAAGTGGGGATTTCATGGGAGTACGCGTGTCACACATCGGAAATTACCCTAATCGACGGATTCTTGGGCTTGGGTTGTAACAGACATCATGCACCTATTTTCTTCCAATGTAAGGACCACGTAGGCATTGTCAGAGTAGACTTTGTCAATGACGAATGGTCCCTCTCACTTGGGTTTGAATTTTCCTTAGGACTTATGAGTCGGTGTGATTGGCCTTCTTGCTGCTACCACCAAGTTAGATTTTTTGAATGACCTGAGTCTCACCTTCTTGTTGAAAGCTATCGCCATTCAAGCTTGATACAACTCGATGCTTTGTCTGGTAGCTAATCATTTTTCATCAAGACTCTCTAACTCAAAGGGCCTCAATTTTGCATTTTCTTCTCGAGTGAGGTTTCCTGCGAGTGCCACAAAAAAAAAAAAGGAAATTGTATCTCAAGGGGGATGATTGCTTTGCAGCCGAATACCAAAAAGTAAGGGGTAAACTTTATCGAACTACAAACTATGGTCTGATAGACCCACAATGCTTTGGGTAATTTTGTACCTCACATCTTCTTATTGCTTGAAACCATTTTCTTCAATTTTTTGCAAATGGTCTTTTTAAATGCCTTGGCCAAGCTATTTGCTGCTGAGTTGTATGCTGTTGATGGGCAGTGCTGGATTCCATATTTGTCATAAAATCTGTAGAACTTGTCATTGTTGCGTTGCCGTCTGCTGTCGTGATAAAAATGCTCTGATATGCCAAACCTATAGATAATCTATGTTTTGATAAAGTTAATGACCGTACTTGCCTTAACCTTGGTTAAAGGCACTGCTTCAACCCATTGTGAGAAGTAATCCGTAAGTAATCCCTAACAACCAAAATGAAGTGATGCCCACAGCCTGATGGTGGATGGATTTTGCCAATAATGTCCATTCCCCATGCTTTGAATGGCTAGGAAACGGAAGTCAGATGCAAATTCTCTAAAGGTACATGGATGTAATCTCTGTGAATTTGACATTCCCTACATGATTTCATGAATTTGATGGAGTCAGAGACCATCATTGGACATAGCCTAGTCTTCGAATTTGGTCATGCAGTATAACACTCTGATCCTAATTAAGCATGATTAACTACTAATTAAGCAAGTTATCAGCTATTTAATATAGAATTAATTTAAATAATGATATTTAATATTTAGTTAGGTTAGATTTAGTTTACTTTTATCTTATTGAGTTTAATGGGTCAAGTTCAAGTCATGGATAGGTAGTTTGAGTCAAGTTTAACCTTATTTAGGTAGATGAAAGCCCTTTCCTAATTTTAGATTTTATGGTTTGACATCATACATGCATCATATTGATATCATCACATTCATCTCGTTGAGCTCATCAACTTTCGTGTTTGAACTTGAATGCATTCGACTTTGTTATTAGGCCTTCATTTGACCTAAATTGAAAATACCTCAAAAAAGATGGTTTTTCTTATAAACCTCTGAAATTCTGATGTATGAAAGAGGCCATCTGTAGCCTTTCGAACCATTCTCTCCTCTCTGCTACTGGACTCTTCCATTTTCTTCCTTTCATCACCATTCCCTCTTGAGATTAAGGTGTAAAGAGCTTGCATGTGTATTTGGAGGTCACCATCTTCACCTCCATCATCTTTTGCCTCTTTTCAAACCCTTGTAATGTAGGATTTAAGCCTCTCCTCTTTCTAAATCAACTCCCAAGGTAAGATCTTTTACCCATTTACAGATTTCTTGGTCTAATGGAGTCAAAGAGACTCTTAATATGATACATGCACTCATGCTCTTTAATCATTCTTCATGCATGGCATTCTAGGACTAGAATTAGTGAATTCTTCTTCTTAAGTTGAGCCAAGAGATGGATAGTGACTCGAATCCATAACTTAAGGCAAGTATAAGCTAATTATTGTTAAATGCATGTTGATATATTGTGATTCTTGAAAAATCTATTAAGCTATAAATGTGAATCTTTAGCCCTTATATCTTTATTCTTCCAAATTTCTAATGCATGATGAGATTTCTTCAATGAATGATGGAATGTGAGTTGGAAATGGAAATTGATAGACTGGAGCAGAGAAAATTGCAGCGGACTTAGTTGTAAACTCTTAGATGGAACCCAGTGCTATGGGTCGAAGGGAGAGTTCTGTACTGGAACAGCTTCAAGATTTGTAAAGCTTACGGCTAAGCTATAAGTTATATTACGGCCGGCTTTTCAGAGACCAAAATCTGACTAAAAACAAAGAGTTAAAAATCTTCTTCAAAAAGAGTTAAAAATCTTCTTCTACGACTAAGGTCACGGTTAAACCATGAACTGCACTACGGCTAAGCCATATCTAAACCATGGCCAAGCCATAGGCCACCTACAGCTAAACTATAGGCTAAATCACGATTAAGCTATATCTACGGGGAAAATTCTGTAAAGCCACAGCTAAGTTGTGGACTATTCACAGTTAAGCCGTAAGAACCTTGAAAATTTAGGAAGATTAGGGACATTTTGGAAGACCTTATAGGGCCCTAGTTTTTGGAACCTTTAACCTAGTCATGTGGCCCAATGGAAAATTTCTTAACATGATGTGTCTTGAGGGCTGAGACTCATTTATATGATGTTGTCTATTTATTAAGCACCTCCCCATTGGTATTGGTTTAAGAGACTTTGATACACTCTTCCTTGCACAATGTAACATCAAATAGAGACAACCGTGTTTCAAATAACTTAAAACTACATCATTAAATATGGTTAGAAATAATGGATGACTAGATTAGGGTTGGCTTGAATTCGCCTTGATTCTACTAATTTTGAATTACATAGTATATTGAATTATTGTCGTTGCCCTCTATTGTTGAAATGATTATCATATGAATTGATTTTCGTCTAAACGTTTCTTGATATATGACTTTCTCATTACCAAAATTGAATTGAGTAAGAATGAATTGAATTTCTAATGAATTGTTTACAATGAAACGAATTGCATTGTTGGCCCATAAAAAATCTGCAAATGATGCAGTGCAGACATTACAAGCTTTGGATTATAAATTTCCAGAATTTTCAAAGCACTTGAACCTCATCTCAGCCCAAATTAGTTTCGGAGACTCTTTGCCGACTCTTTGGGAACCACTACTGGACTTGACACTTCCACACGTTGCAGCAAGCTCCTATTCAATGAAATTCTTTCAAGTATATCTAAAGACCATTCCTCAAAGATTCAGAGCATTTGGACGTCATTTGGATCCAAACTTGGTTCAGATGATCGTATACTATGCTTTGCGGGTCCCAGTGTAGAGTGATATCCCATGAAGATAATGTTAGTTGAAACTCTCGAGGGAAGCTCAAATGATGCCCAAGACAGGTTCTTCAAAATTTCGAGTTCGACCGACATCATCGAACGCAAATGCCACAAGCATGTCAACTTGGGGTCAGTCCCCCCCAAGCCATGGCGTCACTGACCAAAGTCCTGCTTGTTGATATCCAAAATTGATGAAATTTGGGCAAATACTCCAAGATATCTCTGATGTCAGTTCCTCCAAGTTTCGAACCAAACCGAAGTCATTTCGGCATCAAACAGCTGAGACAAGGGCCCACTTTCATAAAAAGTCATCTGGAGAGTTGACCAACTTCTGAAAGTCAAAAAAGGTTGAAACTTTTGTGACATGTTCAAAATAGTGTCAAGAAGGAACCCTCCAAGTTTCGTGGCGATCAGACATCGTTCGGTCCCTAAATTGGTGAAAACGGGTCACATATACAAAAGTCTGAAAACGGGCCTTGTCCGTGACCACGGCCCAATCATCAAGGGAGTTGACCAACTTCAGGTGGTCAAAACGAGCTGAAACTTCTATGACACACTCAAAATAGTGTCAAGAGGCATCCTTCCAAGCTTCGTGGTGATTAGACTTCGTTCAGACCCCAAACAGGTAAAAATAGGTCACAAATGCAAAAGTCAAAAAATGGGCCTTGTCCGTGACTGCAGCCTGTTCATCAAGGGAGTTGACCAACTTCAGGTGGTCAAAACAAGCTGAAAATTTTATGACATGGCCAAAATAGTGTCAAAAGGCATCCCTCCAAACTTCGTGGTGATTGGACTTCGTTCAGACCCCAAACAGTTGAAAATAGGTCACAAATGCAGAAATCCAAAAATGGGACTTGTCCTTGACCGCGGCCTGTTCATCAAGGGAGTTGACCAACTTCAGGTGGTTAAAACAAGCTGAAACTTTTATGACATGCTAAAAATAGTATCAAGAAGCATCCCTCTAAGTTTCATGGCAATTGGACTTCGTTTGGACCCAAAACAGGTGAGAATCGATCACAAATGCAGAAATCCAAAAATGGCCCTTGTCCGTGACTGCGGCTTGTTCATCAAGGGAGTTACCAACTTCAGGTGGTCAAAACGAGCTGAAACTTTTATGAAATGATCAAAATAGTGTCAAGAAGCATCCCTCCAAGCTTCGTGGTTATTGGATTTCGTTCAGACCCCAAACAAGTAAAAATAGGTCACAAATGCAAAAGTCAAAAAATGGGCCTTGTCCGTGACTACGGCCTGTTCATCAAGGGAGTTGACCAACTTCAGGTGGTCAAAACGAGCTGAAACTTTTATGGCATGGTCAAAATAGTGTCAAAAAGTATCCCACCAAGCTTTGTGGTGATTGGACTTCGTTCAGACCCCAAACAGGTGAAAATAGGTCACAAATGCAGAAATCCAAAAATGGCCCTTGTCCGTGACCGCAACCTGTTCATCAAGGGAGTTGACCAACTTCAGGTGGTCAAAACGAGCTGAAACTTAACATGGTCAAAATAGTGTCAAGAAGTATCGCTTTAAGTTTTGTGGTGATTGGACTTCGTTTGGACCCCAAACAGGTGAAAACGGTCCACAACTGCAAAAACCCGAAATTGGGCCTTGTCCGTGACCGCCGCTGCGGTCACGGACACCCAAAGGACACTTCCTGCAGTTTTGGGTGGTTTTGCTCCACTACCTTTCGAAATCAAACTTCCCAAAACTCCCCTCAACTCCCAGGAACCACCAAAAATTACCTGGAACCTCTATAAAAAGAAGGGTGTTTGAAGGAAGCAGGGAGGACACATAGAGAAGAGAGAAAAAGAGAAAATTGAACAAACGCAAGAGTATTGAAGCAAGAAAAGCAGCATCCCACGACCATTCCCTTCCTTCTTTAGCTACCAAGGTGAGCAAAAGATTCAGAGAGGAAGAGGAGAAGGGTGGGGTAACTACAGAACGAACTATGTTCATGCAATGGCAACGATTCGAGGGATGACGTTATCATATTTGTTTTTCTCATTCGGGGGGGGGGGGGGGGGGGGGTTTCTTAACCATTACAAACATTGTGAAAGAAGCCGCTTTGGGCCTCATTTTGTTCCTTGAAAATGATAGGTTCAGAATGACGCAATTTTGACTTTTTATGATACCCTCTTCGGACTTGAACAAAAGACAGTCCGTAAATAAGAATGATGAATTATAAAGTTTTCAATCGATTCCACAGTCAAATTCGATCTTCTCAATGGTTATCCAACACCCCAAGATTCATGAAAGGGAGTTTCAACACTTGAAAAAGTTTGGAAGAGCAACTAGCGTGAACAACATGAAAAACGGAGGTGAACAGTGGCTTCACGGCCACTGTCTGCCAATGACCGTAGCCCATGGTCACTGGCCTGGGGCGGTGACCGCGGGTCACGGTCACCCCCCATTTTTTCCTCTTTTTTGCATTTGTTCCCACCTTATGTACATTTTCTTGTATTTTCCAAATTGAGATCACATCTAAGACTTAAGGGAGGAGTTGTAAACTTTGTAAACTTGTGTAAACAACCTGCATCCCCGCCGTCAGGGCATTGAACCCATGTAAACAAAAGGGAATTCAATGATGAACTGTAATTGATTCCCATTCTTCTCAACGCTTGAAGTACATGAATATCAGAAATCGAATCCATTACACATTTCCACGTTACATTTTAAGCGCGATTAGAAGATTGGCGCCGTCTGTGGGAATTATGTTGCCCTAATTTGTGATCAAATTTGGATTAAAACGCATGAAAAGTGCTGAAAATTGCGGAAAAGTGCTGCCGTTGCACTGAAACTGCTGCTGTTGTGCTGAAAACTGCTGCTGTTGTGCTGAAAAAGTGCTGCTAAAAGTGTTGTAACCTCGGGAAAGTGTGTAAAATGTGCTGTGACCGCCGGAATCATTGGAAAATGGGCAATGACCGTGGGTCACGGTCACTGACTTGTTTTATGGCTAAAAATGGCTTGTTTGACCCTTGAAGACACCCGTGCAAGACCTTGATGTCTATGATGGATTTGGAAACATTAATGAAAGAAATTTGCACCTTGAAGTGCATTCTTTTATCATGTAAATGAAGGCATTAAGCACCTTGAAGTGCAAATTTTTGCCATTTAATTGGAGAAATTAATTAAAGGAACTTGCACCTTGATGTGTACGGACCAAATCACACCATTTCATGCTTTAGAAGAGTGATGATTTAGTCAAGGGGCTTTGACCCAAATAAACATTTTATTAAATCAGTGATCAGACCAACGACATTGCAGTTATGCACTGTTCGGCGTCATGCACTGATGGATCCTGTTTGGTCATTGCAGTAGTGGTACAGGCTCGATCCTGCAGGCCCTGTCTCTTTGATTAGATCCAACCCTCTCTTACTTATAAGACTGACACAGATGACCTTGACATGCTGCCAAAATTGCGGTAGCCAGGTTTAGTCAGCTTAGCATGCTTTTAAGCCTGACTATATGGTCCCGAAATGCTGCCAAAATTCTGACAGCTAGGACAGTCAGCATAGCACAATGAGATGGGATTTATGCCTATATCTAACCATTTTGGTTTAAAACTATATTGGTTCAGATGGCATCTATAAACCATTCCGGCTAACCTAAGAGGCAGCCATATTGGTTATACCACTAATATAGTCCAGTGGGCTTACTTTTTGCAGAAGAATATCATGGGTTCTTTAATTATCACTTTCGACGAAGCTAAGGAGAGACTTTTCAGGGTCTCCATGACACAGAACAAGTCACATGCAAGATCACAAAAAAGGGCCTGAACGACACTGTTACTCCTCCATCAAGAGTTTTAGTTTTCCAAAGGCTCTCTACTCCAATGGGCTCCCCCACCTCAGCTCAAAATGGGTCATCAGTGACCCCAAAGATCATTAGGAGAATAGAAACTCCTCAGTCATGGGTTTCCAAATATGCTCAAAACCCATTTGAAGTCTTTCATAAGGGTGAAAAGGACCCGGAATGCAAACCAAAATCAAGGGGTAGCAGTCTCCGTGTCATCAAACCTTGATTGGGGGCAAGGCAAGTCTGTTATACAGATCACAAACCAAGGGCACTTAATAAGTTGCCTCGAATGGCCACCCATGCTCTAGGAGCATCCCCAGTTCGTTCCAAACAAAGGGTTGTGACAAGAGACTCTCGACAAATCTTCAGAAAAGCCCGAAAATATGCTACCATCCCAAGCTGTAACACATGGTCGCCACAACCACGCATACGAAGACACTAGAAGATTGAAAGCAAATCTTTGGCGTCATTTGAAGAGAACATCTTTTACCCTTTGAATCAAAAGGAGGGGCAGAAGTTCAGAAGGAAACGTCTGCCTTCAGTCATCATAGCACCACAACATCCATCACATGGTGCTAAGAACAAAGAGCCAGCTGAACGGTTAGTCATTAACGATTCAACCGATTTGGTTCATTTCAAGAACTCGCTTCAACAGAAGAAGGGTAAAGGGAAGAATAATGAAAGAAGTACTGTCGATATTCTTTCATTCCCTACTTCCAACCCTATAGGCTGGAATCTACTCACCATTGTTCTAAGCCATTGGTTGCCAGATTTAAAGATCAAACTTTAACGGCCAGAGTGGCCAATCAAATTAGAGAGAAGGCTTTGGCCCGCACTCGGAAGCAATCTCGGCATACAATCACTCCAAAATGGGTGGTCAAAGAAGATGAGTTAGAACTGACTTCCTCATGCATGGTTGGACCAGGTCCAACCAGAAGGGTTACCCGGAGTATGGCTTGAACCCAGTCACAAGAATCTGATTCCAATTCTCATTCAGGCAAAACCTCTGAAGGACATGTTGAAACAGATTCCGACAAAGATTCAATTACTCTCCTGGACACGGAAGATAGTCAGTCTACTCTTCCTACGTCTTCTTACCCCTGTCAATATACAATATTTATGGCTGAAGGAAGCGACACTGGAAACGATGGAAACGAAGGTGCTAGTGAAAGTAAAAATACCGGCGAAGAAAATGCTGATGAAAATCAAGAAGATGACGTCAGTGATGTCGTTAAACAGCAAGGAGTTAGAATTGATCACCTAACTGCCCAGTTAAAAATTTTGACAGATAAGTTAGGTGGTCCTGCTGAAGCTCCAGCCAATCCTTTATTTGCTGACAGGAGAGAGCAGGTTATGATCAGGAGGAACGCCACGAAAATTGACCTGCTTACGACTCAAATTAAATCACTGACAGATAAAGTAATGGCCACAGGTTCTGCCGCGGGTGACCATTCATCAATCCTTAGACTACATGCGGATCCCAAAAAACATGTAACCTTCAAGGAAGTCGAAGAAATACTAACCAAATCAAAGGTGGAAAACAAAATGAAAAAGAAAGGTATTACATCCAAATACCCTCTGGAATTTGATCTGGTTCCATTCCCGCCAGATCATAAACTTCTGACTTTCCAGCTTTATATGGGAAAAAGGTTAGCCTACTAACATATAGTACATTTCAAATCACTCCTAGGGAGCTTGCCAGAGTTGGATGCGTTAAAAATAAGATTGTTCGTAGGCACTTTGAAAGGAGTTGCTTTTGATTGGTATAAGCAATTACCAGAGCTCTCTTTCACAACATGGCCAGTCACGGAAGAGAAATTCTTACTTCATTTTCAAGAAGAAGATCAGACAGTTACCTTCGCCATGCTCAGCAGCACAAAGCAAGGAGAAAACGAAACTGCATAAGCCTTCATTAACAGATGGAGGGCATTGTCTTATAGATGCTTAGAACAACCATCTCAGAGAGCTACCATTGAAATGTGCAAAACCAACCTATGGCCAGAAATCAAGGCTATCATACTTAGTCACAAAACTAAGTCTTTGGCTCGTTTAGTTGAAGTGGCCACTGGCGCAGAGTTGACCCTTAAAGAGATCAGTCAAAAGAAGGTAAATTCCCGAAAAGCAGAATCATCATCGTCTTCTGCTCCAAAATCAACTGCTCCGAATTTGAAGAAGAAACAAGAGGTATTCAATGTGCAAACCTCTAAGTCAGCTCCTCCGAAACCGCAGAATGTCAAGACCGAGCAAACTAAAAGGGAAGAATATGAAAAGAGAAAAAAAAACTAAATATCCCTTCAATGGAGATATTGAAATAATCTTCCAAACATTGATGGAAAATAACAAACTTAAACTTCCACCAATGAAAAAACCGGAGCAGGCAGGCCGCGTTAATGACCCAAATTACTATGCATATCAGCGGATGGTGTCTCATCCTCTTAAAGATTGTTTCATCCTGAAAGAAAAGGTCAATGAAATGTGGAAAAATGGAGTGATAACATTTGACTGAAAATATGATGTTGCTCCAGTTAATATGATTTCTTTTGGACAGTTTGCACCCATAGCGGTATTCGCTCCATCAGAACACCTACTGTTGAATTCCGGGTCGTTAATGCAATACACAATGAGCAAGGGTTAATACCAGTCAAAACTTCTTCAGGAGAAGAAATGTAGGTTCACCCGGACTTGTTAAGTTATAAAGGCTGGGAGAAAGTGAAAATTAAACCCACGCCTGCAGAAAAAAGAAAGGCTAAAAAGCAACTCAAGAATCTTCAAAAAGCCGCCCAAAATCCCTTGGTTAAGCAAGAAAAACAAGTTAAGTGGAAGGAGGAAAAGATAGTTGAAACTCCAACCTCCAAAGAATCTCCCAAACCAGCTAAAGGTCACTTTACTTTAGCTGACTACATTGTACCAATCCCAAAAGGTGAGGAAGAACCATTGATATCCAGTTGTAATCGGATATCATGAGATGGCACAACCCCCAAACTCAGATGATGATGAAGATTGGTCTGATTACTCGGACTTTGAAGATGATCGGTGGGTTGATGACTACTTTGATGAGTATCCTTCCGATGAAGATGAAGGTTTTGAACAAACCTTTGATCCTGAAACCGGTACACTCAATATCAAGCATGGTTTCAACACACTCTCAGTGGCCCTTTATTATATACACAGACTAAGCTCGAGTGGTTGGTTGAGTGACCCTCCTCTTTTTCCATTACCCCCGGAGATTCATCCAGACCCTTTACCACTGATTGATTATGGGGAGGCACAACAACAACAGGTGATTCTGCCTCTTTCATGCACCGTAGCCTCTACATCAGATGTTCCTTCCCAATCAAACTCAAAGATGACTTCTCCAGATGCGGATTCCAAGCTAAACACTCAGTCGGTTATGTTTGACTCGACTAATGAGCTTGGATTTCCGGAGGAACATGATGATACTGACATTGTCACACCACAGGAAATTTCTCAAGTTCAAGATCATGGTTTCGACTTTGAAGAAGAGATTCCAACGGCTCCCACCCTGGTAATTTTGAGTATTGCTAATGAGTCCCAAGCATCTCAAGTCATTCCTGATAACATAGGGCAAGAGTCAGGCTTAGAGGAAATTAGCCAGCTTTTTGAATCCGAAGAAGTTAATGCCATAAGAAGGGACACTCGCCCAGAAATTAACCGAAATAATATGGTTAATGACGGTACTCAGTCTGGTCGCAATTATAGGGTCAATTATGATGGACCCTCTTCTACTTCCTCTTCCTATGTAAACCCTTCAAGGGACAATGTTAATGTAAATGTAGCTTCTTCAGAGGCAAATGCCAATGCAAGGCCACCAGAGCCATTCACGTATGATGTTGTTGAGCACCTCAAGCACATACCTGCACGACTTCACATTTTTGATCTCTCGCTGATGTCCAAGGAGACTCGCAATAATTTCATACGAGCTCTACAAGCTTTGAATACAGACAATCAAACTCATGTAGCGCAAGTTCATCAGATAGAAAAGAATTACCTGAGAGCAAAATAAAAAAAGCCTCAAAAGCAATGCATGGAATGTCTTTCAATTCACAATGCTTCCGAAGCTACTATATCTTTCACTAAAGAGGATCTCCTCTTAGGTGATATGAAACATGCAAAGCCACTTTATTTCACAGTCTACATCAAAGACATTCCTGTCCCGAGAGTTCAGGTCGACCCAGGGTCAACTCTGAACCTCATCACAATTACAGCTCTTCAAGAACTCGGCATCCCAGTAAGCAAGTTATCTGCTACAAAGACTTCTATCCAAGGATATGACGGGGAAGTTCAGAATCCAATTGGCAAGATTCGAATCAGGTTCCAGTTAGGAGAATTAACTTCAGAAGCTACTCAGCACGTAGTTAAGACTCGTGCTTGCTACAATATCCTTTTGGGAAGAAGATGGGTCCATGATTATGCCATAGTACCCTCCACTCTCCACCAATGTCTCAAATATATTGATGACGAAGGAAAAGTGCATCGGGTCTTTGCGGATGAAAAACCCTTTCAAAGGAAAAGAAGTCTACTTCACTGATGCGGCCATGTAACAAGAAAGACCCACCAAGTCCAAAATGAACACAAAAGGCGCTCCAGTGGACAATAATCCTGCGGAACCTTTCACTATTTCAGTAGAAAAAGGAAACTACTCAGGAATCGATGCGCAATCCAATCCTCTCGGAGCATCACAACCAACGGAGAAGCCTGTGGCAAAATGTATAGAAACCAAAGCTCCTTTGGTAATCAAGGTCAAAACTGAAGTCAAACAATCAGAACCTCTGATCATATTCACGAAATCACCGAGAAAAAGAGAAGCAGGACGTCAAAAGCCCTCATACTCAACAAACGCAGTTTCCTCAACGAATAGTTCGGATGCTGGTCAGGTAAATGTACCTCCTTCTACCAGAGGGATGTCACCTATAAGGCTTGATTCTCCTATTACTTTTTGTCAATTTGTACTAACATCACAACGAAGGGGAGAACTATCCTACAAATATATAGATAGATGGCTCTGTTTGGTTGAAAGATGTGAAGATCCTCCACACTTCTCTACTTAGATTCATTTATGCTGAATAGGCTTCCGGCCAACTCTCCGTAGCTTGACTATGGCCATGGAATTTCAAACCTTCGATGAAATGTCTCGAATAGTTTCATCCCTTGAAGTGGCGCTCTATCGTCTGCGCGGGCGGTCTAGACGGATACGTCCGATACATGTTGTTTCAATGATCAGAAGTTCAAATTCTGAGTCGGACTCTGAAGACATCGGAATAAAGAATGCTTCTGTACATTCCATAGCAGACTGGGAACCGCCACTATTACCATGGCCCACTCCATCTCATATTTATGATTTCGACGGATCTTGCTTTTTAGTGCCTCCATCGAAGCAGTATGATTAAATAATTATTTTCATCGGGCTGAAGATATTTCTCCTCCAAATCCTATCGACAAAATCACTAATGATGGGAAAATGGGAAAATACGATTTGATAACTACAACCCTGTGGTCTGTAACATGATGAGGAATATGGGGTACAATCTTAAGAAGCCTACAGGTTTTGGATTGAATACAAATGGGATACAGATTCCTTTGGATGTTTTCACTCCAGAGATAAAGGAAGATCTCAAAATGGGATGCAAAATTGAATAGCTACGTCACTGCATAGGATATGTTCCCTACAGTAATATTCCTAAACTGAATCAAGATGTCAGAGTAAGACCCGTGGTCTTCACCAAAGATTATGAAGATGATAATTCTTATGAAACTCTTGTTGCTCAAGAACCTGCTGATTGGGCTACTTTCCAACATCCAGAGGGAGCAAGTGATAGCGATGATGCTATGTCCCAAATCACTGAACACTGGCCTCCTGAACTCAATGTAGAAATAAGCCCGTCACAACATGTTCGTTGGGAATACTTATCCCTTGATGTAAAAGCCAAAGAGCCCAAAAAATTTAATCCATGGAAAGGGATCAGGCCTTGGCTTAAACCCCCAAATGAAACCCCAGAAAGCTTTACGGAGTTGGAAACCCCCAAATAACTCTGTCAAAATAACTCTTTTGACAGAGTTATTTTCCAGCAGGTAACTATGCTGGGTTTTATGAAAAAGCATTTGATTCAAACGAAATGAGAGCATTGTAGGCTAGAGAAAAAAAGGACACTCATCTTTATTCTATGGTGTGACAGCCACTTTACTCTCTTAGTAGGGTACACAGATTTGAAAAGATGGGAGTTTATAAAGATGGCTTTATATAAAGTTGTTTGATACCAAACTTCACAAAACTCATATGGATTTAAGTTCCTTCTATGAGTTGCTGATATTGCATGTGAACATGAAATTCCAATGATTTGCCATCTACCACATGTGCAAGTACCATGCTCAATATGTGTAACATCTATAAATTCCATAGATGATACCTGATATTCTGTTAGTCCTATAATTTGAATCCACAAACAATGAGCTTCTCCCGCTTCTTTATTTAAGATCTTCTCCGCATATGATGTTAATCAACTTGCAACATTCAACCCTATAGTGCCAGGTTTTACAGACGATTTGATTTTCATTAAGCCGTTGTGGGAGCACCTAACCAAATTCGAGGCACTACTGGTTCTTTATGAGATGCTTGAAATGCTTGGGAATTCTATCAAGCGCTTGACACTGGGGCTCGTTTTAGTTACCTTCCCTTTCCAAATCCCGCATAAACGAGTGGTTTCACTCAATAGTACGCCAAAAGTACCATACCCATTGTATAGACATATACGAGCAATCCCCGTGTTAAATGTTGCCCTTTGGCTACTTTTAATAAAGGAGAAAAAGCGGAGAAAGGTCGTTTTAACTCAATGAATTTTGAGAATTGGTTGTCTGATGGCGATAAGTGGCAAGTTGGCTTGGTATCTGGGTCTGACGTCTACAAAGCTCACCGTTCTTTAAGGGGTGAAGAAGATGAGAAATTATTGCCTCCTCCGAATGTAACTATGACGAGGATGCAGCGAGCTGTAGATGAAAATTTGCAGGAAAGCGAGGGTCTCGTTGATATTAGGCGGGTTGGTAGAGCTACGCTGGGTTTTGGATCTGCTTTTCGCTCTGTTAAAACTCTTGTTTTGATGTTTGCACTTTTCCTTGCCACCTTAACAGCTCAAACTTCAACTGCTGGAGGGGTTGGTGGATGAAATTGTTGAAGACTATGCCTCCAAGGACGGAGATGGGAGAGATAGCAGCTTTGATACTCCTACCACCGAGGAACAAACCGATAGTGACATCAATGTCGAATTCGATTTTGAGAAAGATATGTTTGATCAAGCAATGACACCTAAGTCTAAGAGAAAGGCTACAGCGGATATGTTGGTAGAATTCTTTGTTGTGGAGAAATCTGGCGATGATGTGGGTGATGCTGCTGCTGTTAATAAAGTAACCTACAGTGATGCACCCATGGAGCCAAGAGATGCGGCCCCTCACACTAAGCAGCAAAAGATTCCTCCTAAAGTGGGACCAGCTGCTGGAGTCTCAATAGAAAAGGGGGAAATCCCTAGTGCTATCGAAGAGGTTTCGATAGATCCAATTTCTAAAGGTAACTTTTGATTTAATTATTTGGAAATTGAAGATTTTTTCCAATATTGTGATTTGATCTCATTCATTCCTTCTTAGGTACCCGAATGAAGGAAAATGCTCATGTTATACCTCCCACATTAGTGAGAAAGCTTTTCGGGTCACCGATTAAGGAGCCAGTAGAGAAAAAGAGTCGTGAAGCCTCAATTGATTTAGACAATATCTTAATTCATAGTGGATATTTTGAGGCTTCTCTGAGCAGCACCCTAAAGAGTGATTTGTAGCGCTTCGTGGAAGGCTTCTCCCTATATTAGCCAACCAAAAGTGTCAGTAATGGTCCAAAGTTATCATCAACACTCGTTGTACTACCTATCAACATTAAGCCAAGGGTTGATGAAGCTTTGGATATTCAGACAGAATCAAGCGCTGAACCCATTGGCATAGTGGAAAAAGAAGTTGATATTGTAATGATCACAACTAAAGAGGCCATTGTAATAGAACCAATCATAACCAAAACTGGTTTTTCTGCTCAGAGGAAGTTAGTTTTAAAAGATAAAGTTGCAAATCCTATAGAAGATGATGCTCCTGCAATACCTGTTGCTAGTAATATGCCTCCAGTTACTGGCAACTTTACACTTTCCAAAGCCATGACACCTTCAAGGGTTCATTTCAAGGCTAATCAGTCGTCGCCTTTGATGATTATTAAAGACCCAGCTGTACAAAAGATACCAGATGAAGCTTCTGCTGCTGAAGGTGGGGGATCCTGGAAAGCACTATTGCATATTACAGTAACACCGCATATAAATAGGGATCCTTCAGCCACTTTGTCTTCACAAGGGTCACATGACTCACCTTCTATCCACGAAGAGGCATTGGCTATTCATGGGGGTGAGGGTATAAATGTTGAGAAGGAAGGAGATGACCGCTTAGGCTCTTAGACTTAGATAAATTCACAGGAGCAGGAGTCAAATCTTTTCATCCCTAAGGAGCCTAGTTTGTTTGGGGATACTCCAAAGCCTCAATCTGCCATAAATTTTGCCATGAAAATGGCTATTCACAGCATTTTGGCCACAGTCTTTCAAGGAGACATTACTTCTGAGAAGATTCAATGTGCCAAAGCCTGAGCTAATATGCTGATATATTCTGGTGCCAGAATTAATTTGAGCGGCCTTCGTGATGTTTTTGTCCTTTTTTTCAACAAACTTGAAAAAAAGGATTCCTGGGACAAAAGTGTTGATCATGCCAAAGCATTTCAAGATGAAGTTCTAAGGCATAAAGTCCAGCTAGCCGCAGAGATTGAGAGCACCGAGGAAGAAATACTGGTGGTGAATGCAAAGCAGGTCAAAACAACACATGAGCTAGCTGTATGTGTGGCCGAGCGTGACAATATACAACAGCAGATCACAGTGATGCAGCAACAATTACTTTTCGTAAAAAATAATATTGAAGACTTGAAGAAGTCTGTTTCAGAGGGCAATCAACATAGAGATGATCTTTTTGTGCATGTAGAGGCAAGCGCATGGCTTTGGATGATTTCGTTTAGTCTCTGGAGAGTGAATTGAATATCAAAATAGATGAGATTGACATCAATACTGCCATACCCACTTATGCAAGCTACAAAAGGTGTGCCCTGATGGGAAGGTGTGCTAAATGCGAAAAGACAACTGGAGAAGTTCTTGAACTTGAACTCCTTATTGCAGCTCTTATCTGACTTTTCTTTTTCTTTATTTTGATTAGCCCTGGGGCTATGTATACATTGACTTCATTTTTTTGTACTAAACTCCAAATGAATATCAATGGAAATTTCATTTTGCTCCACTTTATCATTGGCATGGTTATTTGGTTGATTTTATGTGGATGTTTGATGTGGTTTGTATAAATGATTTATTTGGTTTGGTTTTCTCAGACTTGTATGAGGGTGTGATTTGCGATCTTTTGGATCTATAAATCAAAAATAGGGGAGTCATATAGGTGGACGTTATTCGATGCCCATGTGCGAGGCTTTCTCCAGGGTCCATGACTTGATCCATTTGGTGTCAAAAGGGGTCAAACAAAATGGATGTTATCTGGTGCCCATGTGTGAGGCTTTCCTCGGGATTCTTGACTTTGACAAAGATTTGGTTTTGGTTTTGGTTTTTGTTTAGATTTTGGCTATACAGTGTCTGCAAAAAGAATTGTTCTGTATAACCAAAGGTAGTCATATAGGGTCTGCAAAAAGACTTGTTCTATATAACTAAGGATTAACTATATGGCATCTGTAAAAAGACTTTTTCCAAATAGTTGAGTTTTACTATGCAAGGTCTACAAAAAAACTTAATCTATATTGCAGGATGTTACAAAGGGTCTTATAGGGACATTATCCAAGTAACAAAAGGTTGACTAAAGGGGCCAATGGGCTCTGTCCTCATAGTCATTTTGTACAAGTCTGAAGAGTTTTGGTCAACAGTCATGAGTTGCGAAGCGCAAAACCAAAAAGTTCTAGGGATGAGAATGCATACTATGCATGGTTTAGTTATGCCAATGACTTTCAAGTGTAATATTTCTTAAGAAGTTTTCCATTGATAGGCATCATGCATCTGTCTCCTTCAAGTGTGAGAAGTGCACAGGCACCATTGGAGTAGACCTTATCGACAATGAAAGGTCCTTCCCACTTGGATTCAAACTTGCCTTTTGACAAGTGTGTGAAGAACATGGGCCTCTTAATTGTAAGGACTAAGTCTCCTTTCTTGTAAGCTCTGCATTTGACTTTTTTATTGAACGATCCAGCCATACGAACTTGATATAATTCGATGCTTTGCCGAGCAGCAGGCCTCTTCTCATCAAGGCTTTTTAACTCTTGAAGTCTGAGCTTGGCATTCTTTTCTTTGGTGTATTTGTCTATCATAACTACTTGAAGAGAAGGAAGTTGAATTTCCAAAGGTATTACAGCTTCGCAGCCATAAATGAAGGAATATGGTGTTTATTTAGTTAGACCACGAACTGTAGTTCTATAAGCCCACAATGCTTCAGGGAGTTTAGTATTCCAACTCTTTTTATTGTCAAAGAACATTTTCTTTAGAATTTTGCAAATGGTCTTATTGAATGCTTCAGCAAGTCCATTAGCTGTAGGGTTATATGCCATGGAGGGAGCATTGGATCCCATACTTGTCACAGAATCTATAAAATTTGTCATTGTTGAACTAAGGGCCATTGTCATGATACAGACATTTAGGCACTCCAAAACAACAGATGATATGAGTCTTCAAGAAACTGAGGACTATATCTGTTTTAACTTCTATAAGAGGCATTGTTTCTGCCCATTTGGAAAAGTAATCCATTATGGCCAAAATGAATTAATGACCACGTTCTGATGGTGGTGTAACACTCTGACCCAAGCTAAGCTTGATTAGTGAGTAATTAATTGTGAATACTAATTAATTAATGAGGATTTCTTTCAATTTGGTCCTAGTGGGTCCATTCAAGTCATGGATAGGTAGTTGGGTTGGGTTTGACCTTACCTAAGCAGACGAAAGCTCCTTTTCGTAATTTTAGAATACTTGATCTCACATCCACGTCATACATGTATCATATTGACATCATCATGTTTGTGTTGTTGAGCTCGTTAACTTTTGTAAATGACTCGAATACATTAGACGTCACACTATTCAGCTGGACCCCATTTGACTTGTATTGGAAGTAAGACAACTTGGAGGACTTTCTTATAAAATTTTGAAACTTTGGTTTATATAAGAAGACACCACCGACTTCAACGATCTTATCCTCTGTTTCTTTTTCTTTTTTTCATCTTCTTCTCCTGTTCTGCATCAAACAAGCAAGAGAGGCTTTGTGGTTGGGTTTCAAGCCACTACTTCATCAGTCTAGCTTCTTTTTACTTCCTTTTCTTGTTGGACTTGCAGTTAATGGGTTCTTTATCCTCAAATTGCTCTCTAGTCACTGTTAAGGTAAGAACGCTTCTTATTCATTGATTTCTTGAGTTAATAGTGCCAAGAGAACTCCTATTTTATGCGTGCACTCATTTTTCTATTACTTTTTGGCATGCATGGCACTTATGTCCAAAATACCCAAACTGAGCCAAAGAAACAATTAATGCTTGAAACGCTTAATGGAAGGTAAGTATAAGCAAATTTTGGTTTAATGCATGTTAATACTATATGATTCTTGTAAGTCTATCAAATTATATGTGTTTTTGCAGCCCTTTTTGGTATACTAATTAAAAAACGCCGGCCTGAAGCTTACGGCTTGTACGGTTACAATTCCAGGGAGTAGACAAACGTAATTTTGCACTACGGTCAGGTTACACCTAAGCTATATAATGTACTACGACTAAGCCGTAGGCTAGCCGTTACCTAACTGTAAGTCAAGCTACGGCTTGATGTCCAAAGAGTAAGACTTTGGGAAAACCTCTATGGTCCAGCCATGACTAAACCGTATGGTATGCTACGGCTAAGCCGTATCCAATCTGTGGCTTGACCATAGACCTAACACGGTGCAGCCATATGTCAATCCATGGTTCACCCGTATTTACGGGGAAATCTAGGTAACTACGGCTGAGCTGTAATGCATAATACGGCTAAGCCGTAAGTCACCCCTGGCTAAGCCGTGAGTCCACTGAAAACTAGGATTAATAGGTATTATTGTGAGACCTTGTAAGGCCTTAGCTTGTATCCTTGTACACCATTAACCATCCCAAAAAAATAATTGAAAGATCATGAGAAGTTTTGAGGGCTGAGACTTATTCATGTGACATTGTCCATTTGTTAAGCACCTCCCCATGGGTGTTGGTTTAAGGGACTTCGAATACCTTTTCGACATAATGTGACACTAAAGAAAGATAATTGTGTATCAGATAACTTAAAACTACATCATCATGCACGATTAGAAATAATGGACTACTAGATTAGAGCTAGCTAGTAAAACTGCTTTGATTCTATGAAATTTAATTGCATGCAATATTGAATGATGTTTATTGCCTCCACTCTTATGCATGATATTAAATGATTCTCATATGTCTTTCTAGTATTATACTTGATATAATCACGTCGACTATTGATATTGACTTGAGTATGAATGTATTGCACGCTTGAATTAAACGTATACGATCTGGTATTACATGCTTTACTCAAGTTCACATATATGATTGAATCAAAATGATCTAGCACTACTCAGCCTCAGCCTTATGATCCTTAGAGGGAGGATATGGTAAATGTAGTAGCCAACTAGTATATATTGCATTTATTGATCCTTATAGCATGCTTACTTCAAATGCACGACGTGCCTAGTTACAAACTTGAAACTCTATTAATCATAGGTCTTTAATTCTTTTGAGGCAATGTGTTTGGTAGGAGAAGGTGATCGGCATGGCCGTGCGGCCCACTAGAAGCAAAGCCATAAAGGTTTTTTTACTCGAAACAGATTTACTGTAAATACATAATATGCCTAGTTTACTAAACGTGAATTCTGTAAATCGTATGTCATTAATTATGTTAGATATAATGCATGTTACCTTAATTTTGCTTATAATTTGCTAAATTGTCATATTCACAAGTTGTTTAATGGTGTTACAGGTTCAGGTCCTAAAGCCGATCTGACATTAACCCGGTAGTGTAGGAGGAGATCGCAATGGTTCCTTCAGGTGGTATTGGTGGAAAGCAGACGGTTGCTGACTATCTTTTTCGGCGAGAGCGGCTCACTAATAGCTAAGGATTGTACATATTGGGATTTTTGGGGTATTTTCATATTTGCATGTTTGCATCCATGTAGACTGCATGGTATCATTCGATCTCATTAGGCCTGTATCTTCCTGTATTCTCTCTTAGTATGTTACCCCTTAATCTCCTTGTATGCATGCACACATCATGTTTGGGTTGTACGGGACATATGTATAATTAATCTATTAATCTTGTTCTTGAATATTAATCTTTAGACTGTTCCCTAGTTGTAATGGGCTTGCTGAATTGTTATATGAAAATTGAAGGAAAAATTATAAGCAATATTAACAGGCTTCCGCGCATTGAATGCTTGAACGTATGATCCGTTCAACACTTCACACGTGTAAACATGTGAATATCCCTTGTGTATATCCATTCAGACTTCGATTCGGGTGTGAATTTCACGGGAATACGTGTGTCACTGATTGGGGGTAACCCTAATCCCCAATTTCTTGGGCTCGGGTCCTGACAGGTGGACTAATTTTTCCGACTATGTCCATTCCCCAAGACTCGAACGACTAAGAGGTGGATGTAGGATGTAGATATTTAGGAGGTTGATGAATGTAATCATCATGAAGTTGGCATTCATTAAATCTTTTAGCAAAATTAATGGCATTAGACACTATAGTAGGCTAATAGTAGCTTAACCTTCGAATCTGAACATGAAGCTTTGGTCCAGCCTGGTGAGCACTGCATAGGCCAGAATGAACTTCTTTGAATACTTGATCCACTTCTTTTGGTGATAAGCAATGGAGAATAACTCATCATATGATTTGCGATAAAGAGTCTTTGAAGGCAAATCAAAGTGAAATTTCAGAGCTTGTCTTTGAATACTAGTCCTATCTTTAGTATTCTCTGGCAAGATTCCATGAAGAATGTAATCAATAAAAGGGTCTCTCCAATCTCTAAACGAATTTCGGAAAGATGAAATCTGATTTTTGATCACATCGAAGCAATCTGCAACTGCTTTATGGGTATCGAACGAAGGTAGAAGTCTTCTTTTAACTACTTCCAACTCCATTTTGTCATTTTTGGGAATCGACATTGAGGCTGTTAAACCTGCCAGCGCATCTGCTTTAAGATTCTGATGTCTTGGAATGTGGTGAAACTCAATTAGAATAAACCTTTCCTTGAGTTCACAAGCTTTTTTGAAGAAGGGAATCAAGTCTGGTTTCTTTACTTCATACTTGAGATTCATTTGTTTAATCACAAGCTACGAATCTCCATAGACTCCAAGCATATTGATGCATGATTCCAAGGTAAATTCGAGACCCATAATCAATGTGGTGTATTTTGCATCATTGTTTGAGCATGGTTTGATTAATGAGAAAGAGTGAGGAACATAGAATCTTTATGGGGCTACAGAAAATTATTCTAACTCCTGCAACTGGTTCTTCTAGCTCATTAGTTCTGAAAGGTCCTTCAAAATGTATGATCCAATGTAAGTCTCGATCAATGGTGGGTTTCCATAGTTGTTCAATGAAAAAGACTGGCTCATCAGGGAGATTATCTATGAATTCAATATCCTCCATGAGTGGATGTTCTACTAGAAAATCAGCAAGAGTGTGTCTTTTTACCGCCTTTGTGGGGATAAATTTTATGTAATACTTAGAAATAAGAATATACAATTTGGCTAAACGATCACTCACTGCTCCAGCTTTTGTCACTAGTGTTTTCAATGGGTTGATGTTAGAAACTAAGTACACCACACTGGAGAGGATATAGTGATGTAGTTTTCGTATTGCGAACATCAGTGCAATACATTCTTTTTCCACTAGATGATAATTGTGTTCAACACCAACCAACATCCTTAATAAATAATAAAGAGCTACCTCCATACCAATCAATGGGTTGTTGTGTGGTGAAATGAAAGATAACTTTAACTTTACAATGAGGGAAAATTAACAAACGGGCCTTAGAGAATGATGAAGAGCTTGAGTATAGAGGATGAAAGGTTTGCCTGGAATTGGAGCTGAAAGAACCGATGGGTTTGTGAGATACTGTTTGATATCTTGAAAGGCATCTTCACAAGTTTTATCCCACACAAAGTCTACTCCTTTCTTCATTAGTCTGGAGAATGCTCTGTGTTTTCCGGGTAAGTTTGAGATGAACCGACGAATATAGGCAAGTCTGCCTTGCAATCCCTTCAGTTCCTTGAGAGTTCTTGAAAAGGAAATCTCCAATATGGCCTTGACTTTGATTGGATCTAGTTTAATGCCACATTTTCGAACCACAAATCTTAGAAATTTTTTAGAAGAGACTCCAAAGAAATATTTCAAAGGGTTCATTCGAAGGTTGATTTTTCATAACCTCTCGAAGCAAAACAGGTCACTGACCGCAGGCCCATGGTCACTGCCCATTTTTAACTACTTCCTGCGGTCACAGCACTTCTTGTATAGTTTCTCGTAGTCATAGGCTATTTACACAGCATCACACGGTCACTAGTTAATAGCAGCACTTTTCCCGCGGTCACTAGTTAACAGTAGAATGTTTCCCGCGGTCATTAGTTAGCAACAGCAGTTTTTAGCACCTTTTTCAGCAATTGTCATGCATTTTAGCTAATTTTCATGTCTTTTGGCCAAATTTGATAACAAATTAGAGCAAATTCTATCTCCCATAGACGGCGCCAATCTTCTAATTGCGCTCGAAACGTGATGTGAAATGCAATGGATTTGAGTCCAACATTCACACACTTCAAGCGTTAAGAAGAATGAGAAATAACTATAGTTCATCATTATTTTCCCATTTGTTTACATGGGTTCAAATGTTCTGACCATGGAGATGCAGGTTGTTCATAAGTTTTGAAATATTTACAACCCCTCCCTCTAGTTTCAGATGTGATCTAAATCTAAAAACATGAAAAAGTGCAAAAAATAAAAATGCAGAGGGGAGTAACCATGACTCGCGGTCATTAGGCCCCTGCTAATGACCATGGCTCACGGTCACTATTTTGGCCACCGTCTGCCTTTGTTGTCTCTTTGTTTTGCTTTTATAACACTTCCAGGGTACTCATTTTTTTTTTTTTTGGATCTTTAGAATGTTGAGTGACCACCAAGGCGGTTGAATTTGATCGTGGAATCGATCAAAACCTTTATTGATCATCATTTTTTGTTACAGACCGTTTTTGTGCAAATCCGAAGATGGTGCTATATGAAGCCAAAGTTGTGTTATTCTAAATCTATGATATTTAAGGGTCAGAATAAAGCCGAAAGAGGCCTTTTCATAGCCTTTGGAATGACTCCAGAACCTTTCTAAGTGAGAAGAACAAAGGAATTGACTTCATCCCTTGCATGCTTGATAGTATTTGAGCATTGTCTTCTCTAAGCAATACACATGTTCTCTTTTTTCTTTGAACCATTTCTCACCTTAATTAAGTGAGAGAGAGAAGAAGAAGTGTGCGGGACTGCTTGAAGTGCCTTGCGAATCGCTTTAAATCTTTGGAAGTTGCTTCTGGAACTTAGAAATTGCTATCTCTATCTGTCTTTGTGTATCCCCCTCTATCTATCTCTGTTTCTCCTTTTTCTAGACTTCAACAGTAGTTTAGGGAGTTATGGGGAGTTAAAAGGAGTTACAGGAAGCTAAGGTTCAAAATGAAGTGGAGGGACCCGCTGAAAACCATAGGAACTGCTCAACAGGTGTTAGTGACCGCAGCCGCAGTCATTCTTCCTAGGTCTCGATTTTGACTTTTTGCATATGTGACTCGTTTTTGCCTGTTTGGGGCCCAAATAATGTCCAATCTTCACGAAACTTGGAAGGATACTTTTTTACACAATTTTGAGTATGTCATAGAAATTTCAGCCCATTTTAACCTTCTGAAGTTGGTCAAGTCCCCTGTTGACTTTTCATGCAAATGGGCCTTTGTTTCAATTGTTTGAGGTCCAAATGACCTCGGTTTGGTTTGAAACTTAGAGGGACTGATACCAGAGGTATCTTAACCAGAGGTATCTTAGAGTATCCATCCAAATTTCATGTAGTTTTGGATTTGTGGAACTAGAATTTTGAGCAGTGATCCACTTGTTGCATATTCTAAGTCACTATTCACCTCTCACTGTAGGTAGTTAGCTTGTTTTATACCCGAGTGACGTTCAATTAACTTGAAACTTTAGAAGATTCATTTTGAACATCTTTGGAATATCTATTCCGAATTTCATCAGCTTTAACACCCTGGGACTAGGATTTTGGCTAGTGACCTCCATGGCTTGGGGGTCACTGACTTTTAAGTTGTCATGCATAGAAGTAGAACCCAACGAAGTTCTCTTGATTTGAAATTTTGTAAAATCTCCCTTAAGCATGACTGAAGCTTTGTGCTCAAATTTTATCAATTTTAGACGTCGGGAAACAGGACTTTGGTCAGTGACCCCATGACTTGGGGGTCACTAAACCAAAATTGACATGTTTGTAGACCTTGGGTCAAATGATGTTTGTTTGATATGAAATTTTACAGAGCCTCCCTTTGAGCATAACTTGAGCTTCCTCCAGGAGTTTTAGCTCATTTGATCTTCATGAGATGTCACTTTGCACAGTGACCCTACAGAGCTTAGTAGATGACCATCTGAACTGAGTTTGGGTCCAAATGAAATTCAAATGCATTTTCTCCACTCTTTGTACATTTTCTTGTATTTTCCAAATTTGGATCACATCTGAGACTTGAGGGAGGGGTTGTAAACTTTTCAAAACTATGTAAATAACCTGCATCCCCATGGTCAGGGCATTTGAGCCCATGTAAACAAAAAGGAAATTAATAATAAACTGTAGTTAATTCCCATTCTTCTTAAACGCTTGAAGTGCGTGAATGTTGGACTCGAATCCGTTACACATTTTTGCCCATTTTTTCAAGCGTGATCAGAATATAGGCAAGTCTGCCGTGCAATCCCTTCAGTTCCTTGAGAGTTCTTAAAGAGGACATCTCCAATATGGCTTTGACTTTGACTGGATCTAGTTTAATGTCACATTTTCGAACCACAAATCCTAGAAATTTTTCAGAAGAGACTCCAAAGAAACATATCAAAGGGTTCATTCGAAGGTTGAATTTTCGTAACCTCTTAAAGCAAAATAGGTCACTGACCATAGGCCCACGGTCATTGCCCATTTTTAACTACTTCCTGCGGTCATAGCACTTCTTGTATAGTTTCTCATGGTCACAGGCTATTCACACAGTATCCCGTGGTCACTAGTTAACAGCAGCACTTTTCCCTCGGTCACTAGTTAATAACAAAACTTTTCCCACGGTTACTAGTTAGCAATAGCACTTGTTAGCACTTTTTTCAGCACTTTTCATGCATTTAAGCCAATTTTCACGTCTTTTGGCCAAAATTGATCACAAATTAGTGCAAATTCTATCTCTCACAGACAGCGCCAATCTTCTAATTATGCTCGAAATGTGATGTGAAATGCAACAAGTTTGAGTCCAACATTCACACACTTTAAGCGTTAAGAAAAATGGGAAAAACTACAGTTCATCATTATTTTCCCATTTGTTTACATGGGTTCAAATGTTCTGACCGCGGGGATGCGGTTGTTTACAAGTTTTGAAACATTTACAACCCCTCCCTCTAGTCTGAGATGTGATCTAAATCTGAAACGTGAAAAAAAATGCAAAAAATAAAAATGCAGAGGGTAGTGACCGTGACTCGCAGTCACTAGGCCCATGCCAGTGACCGTGGCTCACAGTCACTGGCAGACAGTGGCCGAAAAGCCACCGTTTGCCTCTGTTGTCTCTCTATTTTGCTTTTGTAACACTCCCAGGGTACTCATTTTTTTCGATCTTTGGAGTGTTAAGTGACCACCAAGGCAGTTGAATTTGACCATGAAATCGATCAAAACCTTTGTTGATCATCATTTTTTGTTACAGACCGTTTTTGTACAAATCTGAAGATGGTGCTGTATGAAGCCAAAGTTGTGTCATTCTAAATCTATGATTTTTAAAGGTCAAAATAAAGCCTAAAGTGGCTTTTTCATAATCTCCGGGATGACTCCAAAACCTTTCCAAGTGATAAGAACAGAGGAATTGACTTCATCCCTTGCATGTTTATTTGAGCATTGTCTTCTCTAAGCAATACACATGCTCTCCCTCCTTCTTTGAGCCATTTCTCACCTTAATTAAGTGAGAGGGAGAAGAAGAAGTGTGGTGGGACTGCTTGAAGTGCCTTGTGAATCACTTCGAATCTTTGGAAATTGCTTCTGGAACTAAGAAGTTGCTATCTCTGTATGTCTTTCTGTATCCCCCTCTGTCTATCTTTGTTCCCCCTTTTTATAAACTTCAATAGTAGTTTGGGGAGTTAAAAGGAGTTATGGGAAGTTAAAGTTTGAAATGAAGTGAATGGAACCATTGAAAACCACAGGAACTGCTCAACAGGTGTTAATGACCGCAGTTGCGGTCACTCTTCCCAAGTCTCGATTTTGACTTTTTGCATTTATGACCCGTTTTCACTTGTTTGGGGCCCAAACGATGTTCAACCTTCACAAAACTTGGATGGCTTTTTGACACTATTTTGAGTGTGTCATAGAAATTTCACCCCGTTTTAACCTTCTGAAGTTGGTCAAGTCCTTCGTTGACTTTTCATGCATATGGGCCTTTGTTTCAGCTGTTTGAGGTCCAAATGACCTCGGTTTGATTTGAAACTTGGAGGGACTAATACCAAGGGTATCTTAGAATATTCATCCAAATTTCATGTGGTTTTGGATTTGTGGAAGTAGAATTTCTAGCAGCAACCCACTTGTTGCATGCTCTAAGTCACTATTCACCTCTCACTGTAGGTCGTTAGCTTGTTTTCTACCCGAACGATGTTCAATTAACTTAAAACTTTGGGAAATTCATTTTGAACATCTTTTGAATATCTATGTTGAATTTCATCAGCTTTAGCACCCTGAGAGTAGGATTTTGGCTAGTGTCCATGGCTCGGGGGTCACTGACTTTTAAGTTGTCATGTAGGAGAAGTAGGACCAAACAAAGTTCTCTTGAATTTAAAATTTGTAAATCTCCCTTAAGCATGATTGAAGCTTTGTGCCCAAATTTCATCAATTTTGGATGTCGGGAAGCAGGACTTTGGTCAATGACCCCATGACTTGGGGGACCAAAGTTGATATATTTGTAGACCTTGGGTCAAATGATGTCGTTTGACCTGAAATTTTGCAGAGCCTCCCTTTGAGCATAACTTGAGCTTCCTCTAGGAGTTTCAGTTCATTTGATCTTCGTGAGGTGTCACTTTACACAGTGACCCCACAGAGCTTAGTAAATGACCATCTAAACTGAGTTTGGATCTAAATGATGTCCAAATGCTCTAAATTTTTGTAGGATAGTCTTTGAATGTACTTGAAGGCATTCTCCTGAGTTTGAGCTTGTTCTAACAAGTACAAGTGTCAATTTCCACAGTGACTTTCAAGGAGCTGGCAAACAGTCACTGAAGCTTGGTTTGAGCTGAGATGAAGTCCAAATGCTTTGAAAATTTGAAACATCATTCCCGAGCATGCTTTGGAGTTGTTATGAGAGTTTCAGCCACTTTGGTAACCTAGAAGTTTGAGTGTGTTCAATGACCCCTAGACTTTGAGCCAATGAACCATGAACTCGAAGTTGAGTGAGTCATGTGACCAAATGAAGTTCACTGACTTTGAATTTGGTGTTGCTGCATTCTGAGCTCATCCGAAGTCTTTTGAGTGGATTGCACCAATTCTAAACATCTGGATGCAATACTTGATTTGTAATTCCACAACCCTAGGGTTTTACGTACCCTTGGTTTGGAATTTGTTTGTAATGTCTTTACTGCAATATTTATAATTTTTTTATGGGTCAACAAATAGGAAGATGAAGAGAGAGGGAGAGGAAAGCCCTCCTCGTTCTGCCCTATGAAGCGGAATAGCTCTCTGCTATTTGGCTTCGTAGGGCCGAACAAGGCGGAGATGAGAGAAAGAGGGAGAGAAGAAGAGAGAAAAGGAGAGGAAGAGATAGGGAGAAGAGGAGAAAGAAGAATAGGAGGAAGAAGAGGGAGAGGAAGAGGAAGAGGAAAAGGAGGAGGAAAAGGAAGAGGAAGAGGAGGAAAAGAAAGAGGAAGAGGAAAGAAAGGGGAGAGGGAAAGAGAGAGAATAGAGAGAGGAAGAGGGAGAGGAGGAAGAAGAGGGAGAGAGGGAGGGAGGGGATAGAGAGGGAGAGCCCTCTGCCGGCTAGTGCTTGTCGCCGGCCAAAGGTGTAGGTGGGGAAGGGGATGAGAGAGGAGGGAGGGAGAAGTGTAAGGAGAGAAGGGGTGAGGGTGCTTTGGGAAGTTTGGAATTTTTTTTTAAATGAGCTATGTAGGAAGAGAAAAACCTGGTATACGAATAGTAGCTCCTTTTTTGAAATGGGAGTGAGGGAGAAATAGGATAAGGGAGGGAGGAGAGAGAAAGAAAGGGTTTTGTTATATAATAATTTTGATTTATTTTTTTTTGCTTGATTGAAGATGCCATTAGTCAGTGAAGACTCCTTCTCCAATGGTGCCTTTGGTTTTTTTTTATTTTTTTCAATTTATTTTTTCACAAAATTCAAACACGAAGACTCCGTCGGCAACAATGGCATCTTTAGTTTTTTTTTGTTTTTTAATTTTTAAATTGTTTTTACAAAAATAAGCATTAATAAATGGCATCTTCAATAAAGACTCCATTGCCAAGGGAGTCTTATAGTAATTTTGGAAAAAAAATTATTTGTTTAAATAAGTAATAAAATACGTATATTTGTGGAAATGGCTCGAATTTGGAGCATTCACAAATTCTCTAGATAAAGAATTTATTAATTCTTATAAATTGTTGGGTTTCAGATTTGACCGGGTTGGTTCATTAGGTTGGAAAATGATTAAGTTCAAGGCCATGGGTATTTTGGTAATTGTACTGGTTCTTTCTTGTTTAACTATGTTAGGTAGCGTTTGGTTCACTGGAATGATTTTTGGTAGGAATAGAATGGAGACTGGAATGAGTCTGGAATGGAATGAGACAGGAATAGTAATTTCCATTCCAACGTTTGGTTGGATAGAGGAATCAATCCAGTAATAGGATTCTCATTCCAGTTCTTGTGTTTGGCATGCGTGAATGATGCTAGGAATGGAATAAAAATTACATAAAACTAACCAAAATACCCCTGTGAATTTTTTTTTACCAAAATTTCAATCTCTTGCCAAGCCCTCTCTTTATTCCCAGCCTTCTCTCCCTCTCTCTCTCTCCATCCCAACCCTCTCCCTCTCTTGCCCAACCCCCTCTCCCACTATCTGTGTTCTCAGCACTCTTTCCCTCTCTCTGTTCTCAGCCCCTCCTCTGTCCCAGCCCTTTCTCCCTTCTTGCCCAGCCCTTCTCCCTCTCCTCTATTCCTAGCTCCTCCCTCTCTCTTTGCTCCCAGTAGTCTTTCCCCCTTTTGCCCAGCTCCCTCTCCTCATCTCTCGCTTCCCAGCCCTCTCTCCCTCTCTCTCTGTCCCAACCCTCTTCCCCTCTCTTTCTGTCCCAACCCTCTCCCTCTTACCCAGCCCCCTCTCCCTATCTCTCATTTCCTAGCCCCCTCTCCCTCTCTCTTTGTCCCAACCTTTTCCCTTTCTCTATCACAACCCTCTCTCCTTTTTCGCCTAACCCCTCTTCTTCTTTATATTCCTAGCCCTTTCTCCCTCTCTCACCCAGCCCCTTCTCCTTATCTCTCACTTCCCAGCCCTCTCTCCCTCTCTCTTTGTCCAAACCCTCTCCCTCTGTCGCCCAGCCCCCTCTCCTTCTCTCTCTGTCACAGCCCTCTCTCCCTTTCTCACCCAACCCCTCTCCTTCTCTCTGTCCCAACCATCTCCCTCTACGGCGGGTTCCAATCAACCAATGGCGAGAAGGGGAGGTCACAGAACATGCCTTATGGTCGACGGAAGAGGGTCGGCGACGAATCACAGAAGGAGAGAGAGGTTAGAGATGAAGAGGAAGGAGGCTAGGTCTTATGATCGGGCATCTCAGGTTTTGTTTGATGAAAGGGGCTTTTTGGACTCAAGGAAAAATTACAAAGGAGTGGAATGGCCATTCCTCTACCCCCCCAAAGGAATGGTGATTCCCCTGTATAAAGGAATGGTGATTCCTGAAGTAATGGTCATTCCGCCACTTTTTCATGAACCAAACGTGGGAATAGTCACTTCAACAGAATGACCATTCCATTCCAACCTTCATTCCAGCAAACCAAACGCTATCTTAGGATTTCTTAGGGGCCAAGAAAGAGTAGATTATATATTGATGTAATCTATAACCCTAGACTCTCTATGTGAGAGAGGTGAGAGCTCTCTCTCCCGTGGGTGTCTGAGTTTTCCAAGTTGTGCTTTTGTTTTAGAGGCTCAGAATTAGTTGTGGAAGGTTTACAGATGCTGATTTTGTACGTGATTTTGATCATCAGTTGTTGACTTTTGGATATTTATTTACTTTTGCAGGGGGTTATCTTCTAGTAATCTAAGTTGCAGAAGTTAACAACAATGTCTACAACTGAAGTGGAATATGTAGCTGCTAATGAAGCAAGAAAGGAGAAGCTTTGGTTGAAGAGATTTCTTTAAGAAGTGGGTTTGAAGTAATGAGAATATGTAGTATACTATGATAGTCAGAGTGCTATGGATCTTAGCAAAAATGCTATATACCATGCTTGTATGAAGCATATTGATGTCATATACCATTGGATTCATGAAGTCATTAAGAAGAGTTTCATGACGCTGGAAAAAATTCTCATGATCAATCGTAGACACTACCACTTACAAGTCAAGGTATCAATCCATGACATTTAATTGAAACTTAGGCCCTCTCTTTTACAAAAATCCCAATAAGAATTTGGCTTGTCAGGACTTTTCGATTAAAGTTGAAAAGGTAACCCCCTAACATAGAATGACTTGGTTCTCTTATAGAATTTAGAGTTCTCACCACCTGAAAATCCCTAGGTAACCTTAAAATAAAAAATTGAGTTCGCTTCTTTAGTATTTGCAAATACCACGCTGATAAGGAAGATTTATAAGTTTCATCTTGAGGGATAGGATTTGAAGCAGTCACAAATTCTATGGATAAAAAATTTATTTATACTTATAAATAAAGAAACAAACCTTTCTTAAATGAAGACTTCACTTCACATCACTTTAAAAGTGAACTAACCAAATCGGCCCAATGTTGTGGTTCTTGCCCTTCTCTTTGAATGGTGTAATCTTAGCAATGTCAAGTAAGAATTAAAAACGTTTTGAGGCATGGCCTTGAAGGAAATTTGAGACACCCTAACAGGCACCGAAAATGATAACATTTAAATTACTCAAAATAAATGCAATCTCTTGTTAAAATTATTTCTAATGACAACCGGCCCCATCATCGTATTGATCCATTTATGAACACATAACAAATCAAATCTTTTATATAATACTGTTTCTTCGTGTCAATTTTGAGTGAGGCCCAACCCAAGTTGTGTTTCGCAGAGCGGGGTTAACCGAGCAAGAACGCTGGTGTTAGATACGGTCCCTTCCATTCTCGTCTCCTTGGGTAAAGCGGAGGAAGCCATCTTTCTTTCGTATTGGGATTGGCGACGAACACGGCTTCCGTATTCCCCCACACTTTCTCTCTCTTTTCTTTATATAAACATGAACACTGCGATCTTCTTCTTTCATGGAAAGCCTTCTCGCTCCCTCTAAAATCTTCCTCTATCTTTCTCTCTCTAAAATCTTCCTCTATCTTTCTCTCTCTTGTAAAATGCGGCGCACGTCGACGAGGAAATCGGGGCAGCAAAAGCCGACATCTTCCGCTAATTCCGCGTCCGTCGATCTCTACGGCTCTGGTAATCAATCTTTCCTCAGATTGATTTTGAATCTTTCTTCCTTTTTCATGCGTTTACATGATGTTTCAGTTTAGGGTTTGCTGTGCATGCGGTTAATGTATGTGTTTTTTTACCCCTTGGATTGGGAAAAGTTATGTGATTCAGGTAATACGATACGGTAGTTTTATAGGATGAGAATTGGTTACTGATATGGATTGATAAGATAAATCTCTCGTGTCATGGAGAGACGTGGGAATTCGATAAACCTGAGGTTGAAGGGAACCCATACAGGAATATTCTTGCTTTATGCGATCTAAATTCATTGTGGGTATCCTCACTCTCATGATGCTCTTGTCATGGATCATCGTCATCAAAGCCTTATCCCAACTATGTTGGGCCGGCTATATGAATTCTGTTTCTCCATTATTATTATCTCAGAATTCATATTTGGGTTATGATAAAGTTTTACGCTGGCTGTCAACTTACTTAATGCAATCCTCATCCTTTACCCGCACTTAGGACTGGCAGCAAAAATTGGTGGAGTTTTTACTCTCTTGTCATGGATCTAGGGGCAAATTGAAGATAACCTTCTTATTTTGGAAGCATCCAATTTAGAGTTATCTGGGAAGGATTCTCTTTAGTTGCTCCCAATGTGGGTGTCCTGCCATCTTGCTAGGTAGGAGCGGATGGTATAAACAATGGTTGTAAAATTGTAATCCTTTGTTTTGCAATGAATAATATCATGGTTTTTTGACCCAACTAGGAGATAAGGACTCTTTCTATTGAGTTCTAAGGCTTCAATATCCCTTTGACGAGATTGGTTCTATATATAGTTTAACTGTGTGTCAACATTTACGGTGTGAAGTGGTTATATACTGTTTCAATTGGTATTGGAGCCTTTGATTCTATCAGTGGATGCCATGCACTTGAAGACATAATAAGGCAATGACAACCATGGATCTAGCAGATGTGAGTGCTAAGTTTGATGGTATTATGAAGAAGTTAGAGGAGCTTGATGTGCTTAAGCCTTAGGGAGGTGGTATCTCTACTCCAACAAGATTGAATCCCAAAGAGGCACACGACTACTCTCACTTTGAAGCAACACCAACACTAAGAGATGCTCGTGACCAGCCCCTTGTTGATGTGCATACCACAAAGATGCCTAGGCTCAGATTAGAGTTTCCTTGATTTAATGGGACTGATTTGGTGCATTATATTAGCGAAGTGAACCAATTCATTAAGTTGCATCAATTGACAGTGACAGGACTCGTCACAATTACATTCATTGGAGCATTGGTGACATTATTTGTTACCCCAAGAATTTTTCTTTACCTAGCTTTCCAATCTATCTGAAGGGAGAACATGCTAAGTGGGTTGACCTATTAGGCATACACTTTTGTCAGCCCTTAGATCTCCTAATCCAACTATCAGATTTTCAGATCTAAGCCTCCACAGTCCATAGACATCATCAGCCTTAAAATCCATTACCGCCACCACCCTACCATCCAAAACCCTAATCTTAACCTTTGCAAAACCTAACCAGATATAGCTGGCCCTTCATATGACCATCCTCACCTGGCTGATCCCTTAATGGTCTACATTTTGATGAGCTGAACCAGTCCTAGTCCTGAACCAGTCTAGATGCACCTATATTGGCCCCATTCCGCATTGGCCAAACTACGTTGTGTCCATGATTAATGTGTTTTTCTCACTTGCTGTCCATTGCAGATCCAATTAGCTCAAATTTCCCAAATCTAACAACTAATTTGAACTTGAAATTGTTGTGGAAAATTTATTTCATATCTGAATCATGCCCATTAAGCCCATATTTCACATTGAACAACTTGTAACTAGGCTGAACCAAGTCTTTGTTCAAATCTTCACAAAAGGAAACAAATAATCCACTTGAATTGACTATTCCCTAATCAAGTTTACTGCATAGCGGGGTACCAGACTCAGGGTGGGTGGAGGTGGAGAGATCAGAGATGGAAGGTGGATGGAATAGGTTAGGGAAATCTTTGAAGATCTTGGCCTCACTCAAACTCCTCATTGCAGGTGAGGAAGAAATTAACTCCGGAAAACCCAAAAGCACTTTTGAGAATTTTCTTTTTTTTCATTAATCAATGATTGTGGAGCCAAAAGGCTTTACATCATTTATATAGACAAATAATAAAACCTAAAACTAATATGGACCATTCAATCACACTGATAGCTAGTATTAAAAAACATCCTATTAAATTTATTGAAAACATAATTAAAATCCTAAATAAACTAAGATAGGTGAGCTGGCCCAAAGGCGGGTCGACTCATGGTTGACCATTGGTCTGTCCTACTTCAACTCTTTATTTGTTGGAGAGAACTCGACCTCAAATTCTGTAGATGTTTTTCAGGATAAAAAATCCAACATACAGCTTCCCAAAATGCTTCTATATCTTCATTCTTTAAGCATGGCTAAGAGGCTGGAATTGATCTCTTCATCAATGTAATAGGAGAAAGGAGGTGTGAGTTCTTTTGATTATTGAATCCATCAATGCCTTGTGATATGACTGTCATATTGATGCAGTCTAGGCCCCAGCAGCTCTTCTTCAAATTAGATTAGGATTATTATTAGTAGAGTTCTAATTAAATTGTTATTAGGAAAGTTTCCATTTTTAGCCTAGGGTTTTCTTACACATTAAGTTTGCTTTTATTATATATATTGCATTGTAGAGAATAAATTCTCAGATTTGGTTGATTAATAGAATTGAGTTTTCCTAGAGAGGTGCGTCCTCGTGTGTGTGTGAAGTCATCTTGACGGTTCGAAGTGTCCTTGGACACGTGCTTAGGCACCTCCACGCAAGCCCTAACCCTAGGGTTGCATCACATATTCATCAGGTGTTGTAGTAGATTACAATCTTTTAATTTCAGGAGCCTATCCGCGAAGATGAAATCAACGTGGGGAATCTCAATGACTTGTTCTTGGTCTTCTTTTGTTTTTTGTTCCTTTTGATCCATGTTGCCAATAAACTCAGTGTCTTTGTCTTCCAATGCATCTGAAATATAATTTTCCTCATGAATTGTGCATATGACTTCCTCCAATGATGTCTCTCTCTCTCTCTTTTGTTCTAATTTGATATTCTTTACCACAGGTTCCACAACATGTGCTTCTATTACTTGTGGATATTGTTCCTTTTGAGACTTAGATTTTTGCAACTAAGACCGTCTAATTCTACACTCAACACGGATTACTTCCTGATATCTTTCAAAAATGTCTTTGCAATCTCTCATATTTTCCAAAATGTTTGGTTGTAAACTTTTGAGAAAGCGATCAGAGTTGTAGTTCTCACTCTTCAATTTACATGCATATTGTAGCCTTGAGAACTCATCATTATATTCATCTAGGGTCAAATTTTCTTTCCTCAAATTAAGGAACTAGTCAAAGAAACTTTATTCTTGTAAAACCCTATTCCATATTTAATGGCATACTCAAACATTTTCAATTGATTATGGAGGTTACTGATTTCGAACTTCATATTGACTTAGATGTGAAAGGGATGCAAACTTAATGCTTCTCAAAATTAAATTAACTTGACCTTAATTGTAGAGCTTTCTGACTGAAGTTCAAGGGTGGTGATGGATTGGCGATTGGAGTCCGAATGGAGAAGATTTGGCTATTTGAGGATGGACGATTGGAAATTTTGATGAAATCTTAGCCCACTTGCTATTTGAAGATGTATCTCTGCAGTTAGCTTTCTTTGTTTCTTTTTCATAGCTGAGATGAATTTGAGTCTAATTGAACTTCGGTCAAACTAGGTGCAGCCCCAAAAGAATTTGAGCTCAGCACTTGGATGGATTGATAATTATTATGGGTTGGATTGACCCGGTATGACTTGTCCCAACCTGATGTGAAAATTAGGCCCAACCTTTTTTTTTTCTCTTTCTCAATATTAGACTTTGAAAGGAGAAAAAAAGAGTGAGAGCTTCTTCTTTTTGTTTTTTTTTTTCCTCCACTTTGGACTCGTGCTTGTGAAGGATAAAAAGGGCCGAGAGCTCCTCCGCGTGATAGATCAATGAAGAAGTGGGTTGGGGGGGGGGGGGTGGGGTTACTGCGACTGTGATGATGGTGAAGAGGTGGAGATGATGAGGCTTGGCGACACTTGTTGCTATTGCTACCTTGGCCGAAGCTGCTTCAAGGAAGAGACGAAGTGTGATGGCAAAGATGGTGATGATGAGGTGCTTTTGGCGATGGCGAGGTGTAACGACCCAAGAATCTGGAGCTCTTCAGATTCTTAAGCCGCACTCAGATTTTTAATAACAACACTACTTAAATCAAATTCTCATGAGCATCAAGGTCATAAACAATCAAATTCCTTGTATTTCAACTATTATATAAATAGTATAAGTCTTGATAACACTACTGAATAGGACAAATTCTATTAAAGAAAAAAATAATAAAAAAAATAATGTCTAAGTCTTGGGCTAATCCCAACTATAAATCTATTCTTTTGCTTTTCCGCGCTCTGGATCAGCCACGCATGCTAAAATCCACTGGCTGATCTCCGTCACTCCCCGCAACCTCCACAACTGCATTACCTGAAGTGGGGCGAATCACTGATCAGTAACACTGGTGAGTAGAATAAGAAACATTAAGATAAAGCATATTTTAATCATTCAGAGAACATATATATTCAATGATATAATCACAATAACATTCTAATCAATTTCTTTCTTGAGTAATTTCCTACTGTGGCATCAAATAGTTCCGATACCCCCATACGGTGTATCTACGTTTCTGTCAATAACATGGCTTGTCATCCACCATGAATGTTGAGCCTGTTCCGATACTCCCAACTGGAGTATCTACATTTCTATCAACAACATGGCCTATCATGCCACCATGATTGTTGAACCCCTTCCTCTCGACCAACAACCACGAGGGAAGTTCTACACTTAGTGCTAGCAGTTGATATTACGCTTATTTAAATCATCGATGGCGAGTTCAATCAACAAACTTATTATAGATACAATTCTATTATAGATTCCATCACCGTATTCTTTACTTTTGGCCAATACCATATAACACTGGTTAAATCTCGCCCCATTCTTATTCAGAATTGGTACCAGGCTGTGGCATTGTCTATATTTTATTGAGGGAACTGATCATTCATCATAAAATCAACCACATGAATCAAAACATACTAGTGAATTATATTCCATTATATTCAAGTATCCATTAAAATTTCATGTAATTTACACCACTTTCAAATTACATATTATAAAGGATTATTTCCATCTAAAAGGGTTACAACTAATATTTTTGTAACGATGAGTCTTACTCTATTTTAGGGAAACATACGAACACTGGCCGTGAGTTAGATTCATAAATAATGTTGGGTGGGTTCATAATATATCAACCATGTAAACACCAAAGGCTTTAGTAAGTTTATAATAATATCACTAACATCAGGGGCTTATTTGAAGTTTTAATAAAACTGCTCTCCTTATAATTCACTCGATAGAAGCTCTCTCTGTCCCTCTGTAGCGAAACAGAAAGCCTCGCTTGGGTTTTTGGGGTTTCCGTCCAGCGACAATGGAGCTTGAAGATGGAGGGACTCCAACGGTTCAAATCGCATGGGTCCACCACCAGTGGGGTCGCCGTAGGGTCTACCAACAGATGTGGGGAGGTGATCTTCGATCAGGTGGGCCACGGAAGTTTCATAGCCTCAAACGTAAATCTGTTCCTACACGCCCCGATCTGCAACAACCTCCTCTCCGGCTTATATTTCTTCCAGGTTTGGGGCTTGATGTGCAAGGAAGATCAGGTAGGGGTCTTATCTATCTTAAAATCTCCATTGGCATCTCAACAGGGTTCAATCGAGGGGTTTTTCTACAGATTTATTGCTCGGGGTATGTCGACAATGAAGAAAAACATCATTCAGGATGTTCAATTTCATCCCAGTTTCATTATATCACCAAAATCCAAAGATCTGGGTTCTTCAGATTTCAAATCTCATTGAACATGTAAAAATTTCTACTCACCTGGTGTAGACGCGTGTTGATCGGGCAGTGGCCAGTCTCTCGTCAGTCATCCGCCGCGCGTCCCGCTATTGATCTTCTTCTCCTCCTAACGATTTCACAGCCAAGTCAGTTTTCTTCTCTCTCAGAAATTTTTATTTTCGTTGATCTCTGGATTAGGGACTTTACTTATATATATACTGTGTTTGAAGGGAAGTCCAGTTTGGAAACTACTATTCTGAGAGAGGAAGTCTATTGGGACTCCTACAATGGACTTGCCAAAAGTCTTAAAACATTCCGATCAATTAGGAGACTCCCTGTTAGGCTCTAAGCATAGTTTGGACTATCATGGCCCACCTGGAAAAGGGTTAGCCTACAAAAGTAGGTTCGGTTATTACATACTCCCCTCCTTTAGGAAATTTCGTCCTCCAAATTTAAATCATACCTGATGGAAAAAGTTGCGGATATTTGTCACGGACCTCCTCCTCTGACTCCCAGGTGGCTTCGAGTTGATTATGATGCTGCCATAGGACCTTGACTAATCGAATAGTCTTGTTTCGCAGGGCTCTTTCCTTTGCCTCTAGAATAGCCCCCGGCTTCTCTTCATAGGACAAATCTTGTTGCAACTGGAGAGGCTCGAAGTCAATAACATGCGAGGGATCTGAGTTGTATTTCTTTAGCATAGACACATGAAAGACATTGTGGACACTTGACAATTGAGGTGGTAGTGCAAGCTCATAAGCATTTCCATCACTGACTCGTCCCATTACTTCGAAAGGTCCAATATAACGCGGACTTAACTTACCCTTTTTCCCAAATCGCATTACTCCCTTGGTTGGGGATACTTTGAGAAAAACATGGTCTCCTACGGCGAATTCCAATTCTCTCCTGCGATGGTCAGCATAACTTTTCTGTCTACTTTGAGCAGTCTTTAGCCTATCTCGGATTTTCTTGATATTGTCCGTCGAAGTCTGTACCCAATCTGGTCCAAGTATTCTTCGGTCACCAACCTCCTCCCAGCAAATAGGAGTTCGACAATTTCGTCCATACAACGCCTCAAAAGGTGCCATTTGCATGCTTGAATGATAACTATTATTATAGGCAAACTCCACAAGTGGTAATTGCTCCTCCCAACTGTCTTTGAAGTCCAAGGCACATGCTCGTAACATATCTTCAAGAGTTTGATTAGTCCTTTCAGTCTGGCCGTCAGTTTGGGGATGGTATGCCGTACTAAAGCGCAATTGTGTTCCCATAGCCATCTGGAGTTTCCGCCAAAAGTTAGACACAAATCTAGAATCCCTGTCCGACACAATGGAAACCAGGATGCCATGTAACCGGACAATTTCTTTTACATATCTTTGAGCCAATTCCTTCATTGAAGTCTTATTCTTGAGAGGAATAAAATGTGCGGATTTAGTCAAACAATCCACAATCACCCAAATAACTTCGTTGTTCCGGAAGGTTCGTGGAAATCCCGACACAAAATCCATAGTGATATGTTCCCATTTCCATTCAAGAATAGGAAGTGGTTGTAGCAATCCTCCTAGCTTCTGGTGATCTGCCTTTATTTGTTGACAAGTTAGACACCTTCCTACAAATTCGGAAATGTCATTTTTCATCCCAATCCACCAAAATCGTTTTCTGAGGTTTTGGTACATCTTGGTATTCCCCGGGTGAATTGTATAGCGAGTATGGTGTGCTTCCTGTAATATCTCATCCTTGATCTCTTGGATATTAGGAACACATAGCCGATCTCGGAAATATAAGGTACCATTGGGGAGTGAAAATTCTGGCTTGTTATCCATCTTGTTGAAAATTTCCAAAAGTGCAGCATCATCCCTTTGGTGATCCTTGATTCGTTGTATAAGTTCTGGCTGAACCTTGAAATTTCCCAATAGAATCTTATCACTTATGGGCCAAAGAGTTACTTCTAGATCCTTGATCTATTCTAATAATCTCCATTCTGCTGTCAAACAGGCTAATTGAATTGATTTCCGACTCAAAGCATCGGCTACTACGTTTGCTTTACTAGGGTGGTAGGAAATAGAGAAATCATAATCTTTTAGAAATTCCAACCATCGCCTCTGTCTCAAGTTCAAGTCTTTCTGAGAGAAAACATATTTCAGGCTCTTATGATCTGTATATACTTGGAATTCTTCTCCATAAAGATAGTGTCGCCAAATCTTGAGAGCAAAGACAATTGCAGCTAATTCTAAATCATGTGTCGCATAATTTTGTTCATGAGCCTTCAGTTGTCTAGAAGCATAAGCAGTCACTTTACCATTTTGCATGAGTACACATCCCAGTCCATGAAGAGACGCATCACAAAATATCACAAAACCACCACTGCCAGATGGTAGGGCTAGGATTGGTGCTGAGGTTAGCTTGTCCTTTAATGTCTCAAAACTAGACTCACATTTATCATCCCAGTTGAACTGGACATTCTTCCCAGTGAGCCGAGTCAAAGGTCCCTCAAGAGAAGAAAAACCTTTTACAAACTGTCTTTAATATCCTGCGAGTCCTAAGAAACTTCGGATTTCTGCCACCGTGGTTGGTCGTTTCCAATTAGTGATAGCTTCGATTTTTGCAGGATCCATCGACAAGCCTTCGCCTGAAATGATGTGGCCTAAGAAATTCACCTGTGCTAACCAAAAGTCGCATTTACTCAACTTTGCATACAACTGATTATCTCTTAGCAATTGTAGTGCAGTGCGCAAGTGATTCCCATGTTCCGCTTCAGTTTTTGAATAAATTAGGATGTCATCAATAAATACCACTACGAACTGATCCAAATTTGACTTGAAAATTTGATTCATGAGTGCCATGAACACCGCTGGTGCATTTGTTAGCCCGAACGGCATTACTAGGAACTCGTAATGTCCATACCGTGTCTGAAAAGCTGTCTTTGGTATATCCTCATTCCTCACCCTTAGCTGATGGTATCCAGACCGTAAATCAATCTTTGAGAAGCATCTTGCACCTTGGAGTTGATCAAATAATTCATCTATCCGCGGCAGAGGATGCTTATTCTTAATAGTGACCTGGTTTAATTGCCGGTAATCAATGCACATGCGCAAGGTTTCATCTTTCTTCTTAACAAATAATACAGGTGCTCCCCACGGTGAGACACTAGGTCTAATGAATCCTTTATCCATTAATTCCTGCAATTGTTCTTTCAGTTCTCTTAGTTCAGCAGGCGCCATGCGGTAGGGTGCCTTAGAGATTGGGGCTGTTCCTGGCATCAATTCAATAGTGAAATCGATCTCCCGTACTGGCGGTAAACCGAGTAAGTCATCTTGGAATACATCGGGAAATTCTCTCACTACCGGTATATCCTCCAACTCAGGCTTTTGTTTCTCCTCAGTGACGAATGCAAGGTATCCCCTGCACCCATTTCTCAGTAATTGGCTGGCTTTAATTGCCGATATTACCCTAGACTCCATGGGTCTCCTGGTTCCCACTATCTGTACTTCCTTATATCCTTTTGATTTGAAGCGAACTATCTTATTGAAACAGTCTAACACAGCCCTATACTTTGTTAACCAGTCCATTCCCAAAATAATGTCAAAATCATGCATTGTTAATATTATTAGATTTGCGGGCATGACAACTTTATCATGATTCAGGGGGCAATCATAGAATATTATTCTAGTGTTCACTTGTCCTCCAGTGGGGGTTGATACAATTAAAGCTTGGGAAAGTTTAGAGGATTGCATGTTTAGTTTTGGGGTAAACACATGTGAAACAAAGCTGTGTGTAGAACCAGAATCAAATAGTGTAATGGCTTTAATACCGAGGATAAAAAGCGTACCCTCAACTACGTTGTTTGCCATGTCTGCCTCCTGCTGTGTGATTGCATAAGCCTTAGCATTGGTTTGTTGTCTCTGCTGATTTCCGCCTTGATTGTTCCTTTCCTGGTTATAATTTTGCCCCTGTGGAGGATTCTGTGGATATCCCCTCTGCTGGTACTAACCGTTCTGTTGGTTCCTCTGTGGCGGCTGATTCTGTTTATTACTCTGCTGTGGGTTTCCTTGATTCCGAGGAGGGTAATTTTGGTGGTTCTGGCGTGACTGTGGGAAATTTTGTTGGTCCTGCTGCGACTGCTATCCCTGTCGTTGTGTCTGATTTTTCTTTTGCCATTTTGGACAGTCCTTACGCCTATAACCCACCTGGCCACATGTAAAGCACGCACCGCGTTGCCATGGGCACTGCGCCAATTCATGGTTCTTGCCGCAGCGACTGCATTCAACCCGAGAATCCACCTTTTGCTTCTTCCGGGATGGATGGTTTTCTCGTTTTCTCTTTCCATTTTCTGTCGTTGTTGGTGGAGTCACCCCATTGATCTCATCGGTAGCTTCTTCTGATACATATGCCCTTTTTAAAGCATCCGCATAAGTTGCTGGTTGTCCCAGCCGTACATCCTTTTTAATATCCGGACGCAACCCTTCAATGAACTTATTACGTTTCATCTCCTTTGTTGTTATCAAGCACTCCGCAAAATGGGACAGCTCAGTAAATTTATTATTATACTTTGTCACTGACATGTCTCCTTGCACTAGATTCTGGAATTCTCTTCTCTTCCTTTCCTTAATATGCTCCGGTATAAACTTCATAATGAATTCCTTTTTAAAGAAAGCCTAAGTAATCTCGCCCTCCGGACCTGGATATGTTTTCTTTGCAGATTTTCACCACTCTTTTGCATCTCCTTCCAGTTTAAATGCTGCCAACAGGGCTTTCTGGTAATCCGTGCAGCCCATCACTTCAAAGATTGCCTCCATGTTTTCTATCCATTTGTTCGCCTCCCATGGATTTATGGTGTCATCAAAATATCGAGGACGAAACTCATTGAACCTCTTGTATAACGAGTCTCGCTCTCTGTCTCTGCCTCCCCCAGCATGGACCCCGCCTTGTGGTCGATCATTGTCATTTGGTCGCTGCGCCAAGGTCTGTATCTGCTCTTGCACCTGATTATATGCTCTCATGAAAGTATCAAATATAGTTTTCACATATTCAGGCACCTGAGTCTGTCCCTCGTTCAGATTCGAGGTACCACTTTCAGTTCTATTTTGATTGGAGTTACGGATGGGGTTTCCTTGGAAAGTCATGTTCTTTCTCCTACAGTGGAAGTACAATTGTTAGTACGTAGTAAATAAATTTCTTATCTAAATACCCAATCCACGACCTCACCATGTTGCCTAGTGGTTTCTAAGGCTTTTAAAGTTTGCCCAAGACCTTGCTCTGATACCACTTTGTAACGACCCAAGAATCTGGAGCTCTTCAGATTCTTAAGTTGCACTCAGATTTTTAATAACAACACCACTTAAATCAAATTCTCATGAGCATCAAGGTCATAAACAATCAAATTCCTTGTATTTCAACTATTATATAAATAGTATAAGTCTTGATAACACTACTGAATAGGACAAATTCTATTAAAGAAAAAAATAAAAAAAATAATAATGTCTAAGTCTTGGGCTAATCCCAACTATAAATCTATTCTTTCGCTTTTCCGCGCTCTGGATTAGCCACGCATGCCAAAATCCACCAGCTGATCTCCGTCACTCCCCGCAACCTCCACAACTGCATTAACTGAAGTGGGGCGAATTACTGATCAGTAACACTGGTGAGTAGAATAAGAAACATTAAGATAAAGCATATTTTAATCATTCAGAGAATATATATATTCAATGATATAATCACAATAACATTCTAATCAATTTCTTTCTTGAGTAATTTCCTACTGTGGCATCAAATAGTTCCGATACCCCCATACGGTGTATCTACGTTTCTGTCAACAACATGACTTGTCATCCACCATGAATGTTGAGCTTGTTCCGATACTCCCAACTGGAGTATCTACATTTCTATCAACAACATGGCCTATCATACCACCATGATTGTTGAACCCCTTCCTCTCGACCAACAACCACGAGGGAAGTTCTACACTTAGTACCAGCAGTTGGTATTACGCTTATTTAAATCATCGATGGCGAGTTCAATCAACAAACTTATTATAGATACAATTCTATTATAGATTCCATCAACGTATTCTTTACTTTGGCCAATACCGCATAACACTGGTTAAATCTCGCCCCATTCTTATTCAAAATTGGTACCAGGCTGTGGCATTGTCTATATTTTATTGAGGGAACTAATCATTCATCATAAAATCAACCATATGAATCAAAACATACTAGTGAATTATATTCCATTATATTCAAGTATCCATTAAAATTTCATGTAATTTACACCACTTTCAAATTACATATTATAAAGGATTATTTCCATCTAAAAGGGTTACAACTAATATTTTTGTAACGATGAGTCTTACTCTATTTTAGGGAAACATACGAACACTGGCCACGAGTTAGATTCATAAATAATGTTGGGTGGGTTCATAATATATCAACCATGTAAACACCAAAGGCTTTAGTAAGTTTATAATAATATCACTAACATCAGGGGCTTATTTGAAGTTTTAATAAAACTGCTCTCCTTATAATTCACTCAACAGAAGCTCTCTCTGTCCCTCTGCAGCGAAACAGAAAGCCTCGCTTGGGTTTTTGGGGTTTCCGTCCAGCGACAATGGAGCTTGAAGATGGAGGGACTCCAACGGTTCAAATCGCATGGGTCCACCACCAGTGGGGTTGCCCTAGGGTCTACCAACAGATGTGGGGAGGCGATCTTCGATCAGGTGGGCTACGGAAGTTTCGTAGCTTCAAACGTAAATCTGTCCCTACATGCCCCGATCTGCAACAACCTCCTCTCCGGCTTAGATTTCTTCCAGGTTTGGGGCTTGATGTGCAAGGAAGATCAGGTAGGGGTCTTATCTATCTTAAAATCTCCATTGGCATCTCAACAGGGTTCAATCGAGGGGTTTTTCTATAGATTTATTGCTCGGGGTATGTCGATAGTGAAGAAAAACATCATTCAGGATGTTCAATTTCATCCCAGTTTCATTACATCACCAAAATCCAAAGATCTGGGTTCTTCAGATTTCAAATCTCATTGAACATGTAAAAATTTCTACTCACCTGGTGTAGACGCGTGTTGATCGGGCAGTGGCCGGTCTCTCGTCAGTCATCCGCCGCGCGTCCCGCTATTGATCTTCTTCTCCTCCTAACGATTTCACAGCCAAGTCAGTTTTCTTCTCTCTCAGAAATTTTTATTTTCGTTGATCTCTGGAGTAGGGACTTTACTTATATATATACTGTGTTTGAAGGGAAGTCCAGTTTGGAAACTACTATTCTGAGAGAGGAAGTTTATTGGGACTCCTACAATGGACTTGCCAAAAGTCTTAAAACATTCCGATCAATTAGGAGACTCCCTGTCAGGCTCCAAGCATAGTTTGGACTATCATGGCCCACCTGGAAAAGGGTTGGCCTATAAAAGTAGGTTCGGTTATTACACGAGGAGAGATCAACGACAACGATGGCCAGTTGTCACTGTTAACGAGGACATGCGATGGCGACTGAGGCACAATGAGGTTCTAACGAATGTGAAGCAAGGCGTTGCTCCGTCGGTGCTAGGTATGCCTTTTCTTTTTCTTTTTTCAAATCCTTTGCTCTCTACACTTTCTTCTCTTTCTCTATTTGTTTTTTTTTTTCTTGCTTCTTTTGGGTTTTGTTCTGGAAGAAAGGGATGGGGTTGATGGGTTTGAGTGGGGCTTCTATGGTGGTTTTGAGGTTGGGTATTGCAGGTTTTGAATTTGGGATTTGGTAAGGTTGCAGAAATTTGGGGATTTAGGGTTTTTTGAGATGGGATTTGGGTCTCAGGATTGGGTTGCGGGTTTTGGGTTATTGTGCAGGCTAGGGCTTGCTGGCTTATGGTTTCGATGGGATAAGAGGACGATGTTTGGTATCAATTAGGGTTTGGTGGGGGTATCTCCGAGTGAGGTTTGGGAAGTAGGGTTTGGTCTAAGAGATTTTCGGATGGTGGTTAGGGATGACAATGATGTAGTGGAGTTTGGGATGATGGGGTAGGATCTGTGATGATGGCATAAGCAAAGGGAGAATTTCCTAATAAGTTGGTTGACAGTGGAGATGACTATGCCAAATCTCAAATCCGGGATGAATCGTCTCTAGTACCAAATGATGTGGAGTGGGGTATCAGATGTGGGGCGAGCAGAGGTGAAGAGATAAAAGATGGAAGGTGGACGAGATAGGTCAGAGAAATCCATTAAGATCTTGTCCTCACAATGAGACAGATAAGAGAAATCCCTTAAGATCTTGGCCTCACGCCAAACTCCCCATTGCGGGCGAGGAAGAAGTCAACTCCCGGAAACCCACAAGCACTTCTTAGAATTTTCTTTTTTTCATTAATCAATAATTGTGGAGCCAAAAGGCTTTACATCACTTATATAGATAAATAATAAAACCTAAAACTAATTTAGACCATTTAATCACACTGATGGTGCCTAGCCATGAATTCCATGATCAATAAATAGACCAATCTTCTAAAGGATGGATCGAATTCAAAGAAAGTAGGGCACCCTTGCAAGAGGAACAAACACCCCAAGAGATAACATCTCAAATCTCAAAGAGAACTTTTATTAATTAAAACTGAGCATGCAAAACAAGGAGGCCTAACATTCTTATATACAAGGGTTAGCTTAATCTCTAGAAAACAAAACATACTAATATTAGAATAATCCTAATCAGGATAGGAAACTCCTTAATGTTAACCCTAATGCAATCAAATTACTAATAATATTCCTAAATAACTAGATATCCAATTGGGCTTATGGATTGGACCCAATGGGTTGGTCAACTTATGGTCTGGCTTGCATCAATTCTTCTCGGCTTGGAAAAGTCAACTTCGATGAGTTTGCCAAATCGAGAAATGCCAGGGGGAGTTCGACCGTAAGGTGAGGGAAACTTCCTTCTAGGTTGAAAATTAAGTGCACAAACTTTTGTCTTTTCTTCAAATCCGTGTTCTCATGACATTGCTTGAAAGCTTGACATGAGTGTTTACTCCATGGAGAAAAAAGCATTGGACGTGTTGCTGCTTTTGATGAATAAGGTTAACCCGAATGTATGATCTGACTTGTAGATGCAGCATTTGTTGGCTGTCTATTATCCATGTTTGATCCCCGAAAATGAAGCCAATGTGGGGAACTTCAACAACTTGAACTGTTTTTGAGACAACTGGAACGGTTGATTTCATTTTTAACGACCCAGTTGGATTTTCTCGATGTGGTGGGACAACCAAATCTTTTGGATTTTCAATATTATTGTTAAACCGATCATTGTCTTTAAGATCAACTTCTCCTTGTTTTTTTTTTTTAAGCTTCTTGATTAAATTCTTCAATGTGCACTTTGTTTTGTTCTTCCTCTATCTCTTGTGGTCCTTGATTAACACTATTTTGATCAAATTTTATTTGTTCTGAATTGTGCACGAGATTAGCGTTGCCTTGACCTTGCTTAGGTGTTATGCCGTGACTGTCACCTATCATGGTTGTCATATCCTTTTGGTGCAATCAAGATGTTAATTTCTTCTTTTTGCTCTTTTGGCGGCTCTTTTGTTGGAGATGGGGATGTAAAGGACGAAGGAGTTGATGACAATGGAACGAATATAATCCGTTTTCCCTTCCACACAATTGTATAGGTGTTCATCTTTTTTATCATTGTGCAATTTCGATCAAAAAGCCATGGCTTGCCAAATATAATATGAGCAATATTATGCGGATCATATCACACCAAATTTTGTCTTCAAAATTGCCAATCTAGAATGATACCAAGCATCTATGGGTTACTGGAATGACATAAACATTAGACCATGGAACTTGGTAAGGCTTGCGAAGGGGCTCAATAGGCAACGGAAGCTTTTTAATGACCTCTTGTGCTACAAAATTGAATGCACTACAATTGTCAACAATTAGATTGGCGACTCTATCTTTGACTTGTACCTGTGTATGGAACTTTTTGGATTGTCTCCATTCTTCTTCTTCCATCGCATTTGTATTAAAGCAGTGGTGGCTGACAACTGTAGGGTTATCTTCTCCGGCGAAAAGTCTCTCTACAATATGGGCTCTTGGTTTTTGTTGAAGGAGGAGGTTGAGAGGAGGGACTTATTTGATGGCTGTAATGAGAGAGGAGTGGGGTGGGACAGAGGTGTTGTTGTAGAGGAGCCTCTGCTGCTAGTGTCGAGGAGTCGTAGATGGAGAGGAACAGCTGCCGTGAATGGCTGCTGCTGGGGTGCGTGGTGTTGCTGCGGTGTTGCGGTGGCCACTGTTACTGTGCTAGGGGAGGTCGGTAGTCGTGCCAGGTACACCTTGATGTACATATCTTCTTCGTCCTCTCTTCTTCTACTCTCTTTTTGCTTTTGTCTTTTTTTTTGGGTTGGGTCGTGATGGACAAGTGCAAGGGGATTTGAGATCACAAGGGACTGGTTGGGGCTAGCAATAGGGACCGGACGAGATGGGGGTTAACTGGATCCTAGGGGATTGGATCTTGGATTTTTCTTTTCTTTTATTTTTTTTCGTCTAGGTTTCTATAGGAAAGCCTTGTCGTGGGAATGGGGTCGAGTGTGAGTGTTGGTGGCGTCGGGATGGAGGGAATGGGTTGTGTGGTGTTTGACAGAAGGGGAAGGAAGGTTCTGTGAGGGGCGAGAGGGCTCTGGGATGAGTTCTAGGGTTTCGAAGGGGTTGAAGATGGCTGAGAAGCGATTGGATGGTGTGGAGAAAGGGATTTGTTGGGTCTGGGTTCTGGCGAGAGGGTTGAGGGTCGGAAAATGAGTGTTGTTCGGTAGGGATGGGGTCAGGATAGGTTTGGGATTTTGGTGGGTGTCGAGAAAAAAAAAATTTTTTTTTTTTGGGTGGAGAGGGATTTGGCCGAAAACAGTAGAGGGTTGGTTTGGGGCTGGCAGTGGTGAGGAATTGGAGATGGGTGAGTTATGATGGGATTTGTCAAAGATGGGTGGGAATGGGGATGACTGACGAGGGAAAAAATTTCTGGGGAGGACACGCATCTCTTCAGCAATCCCTCTTCGTCTCTGATACCAATTGGTAGACAGGAATTCTATGATCGATAAATAGACGAATCTCTCGAATGATTGATCGAATCTAAAAAAGGATTCAGCCACTAGGGCATCCTCACAAGAGGAACAAACACCCCAAGAGATAAATCTCAAGTCTCAGAGAGAACTTTTATTAATTAAAACTGAGTATGCATACAATGAGGCCTAACATCCTTATATATATGTGTTGGCCTGATCCCTAAGAAACAAAACATGATCCCTAAGAAACAAAACATACTGCTATTAGAATAATCCTAAACAAGGTAGAAAACTTACGAATATTAAGCCTAATGCAATCAATTCCTAAATAACTAGATATCCAATTGGGCTTATGGACTGGGCCCAATGGGTTGGCCGACTTATGGTCTAGCTTGCATTAGATGGCGAGGATAAAGACATCCCACTAAATTTATAGAAAACATAATTAAAATCTTAAATAAACGAAGACAGGGGGGGGCCATGGGTCTGTCCTGCATCAAAGTTGGTTCTCTTGGAACCCTCACTGACAATCCCTTTGCCTTTGGTATCTTGAGATCCAAGCGACACATTTGTTGGATTTCTAGGGGCCTAATTCCTAAAAGCTAGCTTGTAGTTTGCTGGATTAGGCATATTCTGTGCCATGTTACTCATAATGCTTAGTTGATTTACTTTTCAAGGCAGTCTTAAAGTTAAACACTATCTCATATATGTCCTCTAGGCCAATTGGCCTAACAATATTAACTTTCTTTGGAATTTTTGCTGAAGAGTTGTTTTGAATTTAGAAACTCATGCTTGGAGGTCTTCCTTAACCCTACAATGCAGGTTAAATTCCTCAAACTTATCAATGTACTCAGACATGGACATGCTTCTTTGTCGGAGGTTGGACATTTGATTGAAGAGCCTATCATGCAAGGATCAAAATAGTGTTAAGGGATAGCTTTGCAGCCAGTTGCCAAAACGCTATGTAGTGGTAGCGGGGCTACGTAGCGGTGTGATTCGAAAAAATTGTCAAAAAAATTTGAAAAGATTTTAGAAATTCCGAAAAATTGTAAAGAGATAGAATATATGTTTGCTTTGCAAAAATAAGTAAAGTAAGGGGGTGTAGTAGTCCCCTCAATGCATTATGTCCTGTATCGTTGTATAATTAGAAAATGTTAGTAAAAGATGAAATAAATTTAAGAAAACATCAAATAGTTTTGGATTCATCTATGGGTTCCATAGATCTAGCTATTTGGAAGAGATTTTGAAGTGTTATGCTTCACCAAATTGAGAAAAAAAAAATTTTAAAAATAAAAATAAAGAAATCCAAAAATAAAAAATGAAAAGAACAAGGAATGTTGTATGCATGTATGGGAATGATAGATCTAGCTACTTGGGAGTGATTTTAAGTGATTTGGTTGACCAAGTTTAAATAAAAATTATTTTTTTTCATAAAAACCTAATAAAAAGAACATAAAAATTAAATAAATTTAAAAATACAGAAAAAAAAGTGTGATTCATTTATAGGATTCGTAGATCTAATATTTGGGAGTGATTTTCAAGTGATTTGGCTAGTGTTTCTTTAAGAAAAATATATTTTTTTCAAAAAATAAAAAATTCGAGAATAAAGAAAAGGAAGCAAATAAACTATAAAAAATGGTGGTTTGATCTATGGGAAATATAAATCTATCACATACAAGCCTTTTCCAAGAGATTCATGAAGGAAGAAAAGAGGAATAAAACCATTGATCTAGAGAAAATCACATAAAAACTTGGCTTTTGAGAAAATGGCTTTCACTCCTAAGAAGAAGAAGATCTTGATTTCATGGTTTCTCAGTGTTTTTTTGTGTTTCTTGGACTTTTGATCACAAGTAAATGGAGGTAGGGGCAGCAAGGTGAAAAAAAGGGGACACAAAGGTGAGAAACAAGATGAAAACAGTGAAAAAAAAAAAAAAAGAAAACTAGGGACGGTTGGGTTTTTTTTAAAACCCCTGGCTGATAGATTGCAGCCACTACGAGTGAGTAGCAACCGTAGCGGTGCTAACAGCCCCATAGCCGTAGCAGCTACGACCGATATAGTTGTTGTTATGCTTTGCAGCGGCTGCTATTTTATTTCATGCTATCATGGTAGGATTAGGTTAAGTACTTAGTTCTTAACTATTTTTTCATCTTATCGCACAATGTGATGGGTTCTTGACTTTGGTGCTGCAAACCACACTCAACATCTATGAAATACAGCCACACTTAATTCACCAACTTCATTTTGGTGAATCGGACTTTCCTTTCCTTAGACATTTTATACCACTCAAAGTAGATTTTCATACCACTCAAAGTAGTGGTTGATGTTAGATTCCTAGTTGGAATAGACTTTTGGGTCGATCCGCCTTTCAAAAGATGGCGCTTCCACCTTTACACTTTTCAGAACCCAATCTTCAAGGTTTCGGCCTCTGCCGTGACCCTAAAGTCATATCTGGCCATGGATTCGAGGTTGGTGTCTCATTCCTCTTATGATTCTTGCGACTCATGCCTCTTATTCCTCTCACGGTTCCTATTGTGATCATGATGATGTTCATTATCATCTTGATGAGACCTCTCAATGTTATCAAGGTAGGCCTTTAGTTCATCAGTTGAGCTTGTTATTGCTATTACATAGTAGTCATTTGTGCATATTAGGATAGTTGCAAAAGTGCTACTTGGAGAGTAAAAAAGGAAAAGACACTATAATAAAGAAACATGATGGTGGAGTGTATAAGTTTAAAAATCTTTTTGAGAGAAAAGACGTTGCTACAAAGTTTGGCCGGGGATTAGTAATACGGAAAACTATGAGATCTATAAGAAGGCGAAAAAAGCAACTCAGAGCGTAGTAAGTGGTGCAAAGTTCAAAGCATATGATGATCTTTATGACAGGTTGGGAATAAGAGAAAGAGATATTTTTTATCTTACAAAAATAAGGAAAAGGAAAAGTAGGGACTTACATCATGTCAAATGTATTAAGGACAATGACCAAAAGGTTTTAGTGAAGGACAACGATATCAAAAAGAGGTGGAAGGAATGTTTTAACTAGCTTTTAAATGAAGAAAATATAGGAGATACAAAAATAGGAGAGGATACTTCTTGAGCAAAACATAATTTTTTCCACATAATTATGGTGGTGGAAGTGAATGAAGCATTGAAGTGAATGAAGATGGGAAAGGCTATAGGTCCAAATGACATTTCGATAGAGGCTTGGATATACTTAGGGGAGGTTGGAGTAATTTGGTTAACTAGACTCTTCAATAAGATATTAATGATAAAGAAACTACTAGATGAATGGAGAAGATGTGTTGTAATACCTATATATAAGAGGAAAGGAGATATACAAAATTGTACCAGCTATTAAAGGATTAAACTTATGAGTATGCTATGACGCTATGGGAGAGAGTAATGGAGCAAAGACTAAGATAGGATACCAAGATTTCTGAAAATCAATTTGGTTTTACGCCAGTGAGGTCAACTATGAAACCCATTTATGGAACCTATATTCTTACTTAGGCAATTAATGGGAAAATATCAAGCAAAGAGGAAAAATCTGCTTATGGTCTTCATCGATCTAAAAAAAATATGATAGGGTACCATGAGATTTAAATTGGTGGGTGTTGAAGAAAAAGAATGTTCCAAAAGGATTTATTGAAAATTTTAAAGACATGTTTGAAGGAGCTGTAGCGAGTGTGAGAACTACCTACAGAGAGATAGGTGTGTGCCCGGTGACTATAGGTTTGCATTAGGGGTTAGCCTTAAGCCTTTATAGTATTGTATTGATTATGGATGAGTTAACTGCTCATATTTAAGAGGAGCTACCTTGTTGTATGTTGTTTGCAGATGATATAGTGTTGGTGGATGAATCAAGAGATGTTGTAGTGAAAAAACTTAGAGATGACGGGAGTCTTTGGAATCCAAAGGCCTTAAAATAAATTGTATAAACACATAATATATGGATTGCGACTTCAGTGGGTATATACAAAGAGTTGAAACTACTGTGGAGTTGAAGTTGAGGAGATACTGCATATAGATTCTTTTCGATACCTTGGCTTGATAATTAGTAAAGATGGGGAGATTTATGAAGATGTTGAACATAGGATAAAAGTGGGATGGTTGAAGTGGAGACTTGCTTTTGGAGTGCTTTGTATCAGATGAATGTCAATAAAATTGAAGGAAAAATTTTACAAGAAAGTGATTAGACCAGCTGTGACCTATAGGTGAATGTTGGCCAATAAAAAATAGTGTATGGATAAAATGGATGTAGCAAAGATGAGAATGTTGAGGTGGATGCATGGTAAAATTAGGAAAGATAAATTTAAAAATGAGTGCTTACGAAAGCATTTGGGGTAACATCAATGGGGGATTAAGGTTAGAGAAACTTATTTGAGGTGGTTTGAGCATGTTGATATAAGCCGATAACGGCGCTGGCGAGAAAAAGTTTGGCTATACATGTAGATGGCCCAACAAGGGGAAGGGGTAAGGCAAAAAAGATGTGGATGTGGTAATAAAATGGTATTTGAAGAAGTTTAACTTATCTGAAGATTTATCTCAGAATCGGTTGGAATGGAGAAACATAATTCATGTAACCGACCCCAACATACTTAGGACAAAGCTTTGATGATAATGATAAGTCATTTGTCCCTTAATGTCTTCCATATTCTTGGCCAACTTGTCTTGCTTGTTCTTTGCCAATTGCTCTAAGGTCAAATTGGCTTGGGAAGATCCTGCCATCTTTAGATGTTGAGTTGGATATCCTTTCCACTCATAGTGGGCTTGCAAGGGTATAGACTTAGAGTGAACTACCCGAATGATGTACTGCAATTGTAATCTAGGATGAATTAATGTAGACGTCTCCCTAAGCAACCCCAAGCATACCAAAATTGATGCAAAAGAACTGAAAATTGTTCAGCAATATGGAACGTGAGATCAGTTTAAGAATTAATAATTACAATTGAACTATAAACCACACCATCCACACTATCTAGCATTGAAATTAAGTAGTTAATTTTATAATGACCCAACACAATGTCACAAGTCCTGCAATGAAGGTCCATCTAGGTAATGAGAGGGAGGGATACTAATGGAAATTAGAAATTCCACTTACTTAGGGATAGTCTAATTCAATTAAATTACTTGTCCGTTTGAGAGGATTTGAACAAAAGCTTGGTTCAACATGTTTGCAATTGGTACCATGTGTGATATGGGCTTAAGTAGTCAAATTTGGATCTGATTTAAGAGTTTCCCACAGCATCATAAGGCTCAAATCACTTTAGATGTGAACAATGAATCATGCATCGAGGTTTATGATGATAAAATTCGAATTGGAGCATGGAAAAGCATTATGATAAGGTGCGGCCATTATGGGATGAACTATCAAGTGGTTCGGCTAGGTGGATATGGGTTGGGATGAGTTCAGCTAGGTCTAGATCGGGCCTAGGATAGGTCAATTAAGGCTGGCTGGAAGCTTGGCTTGATTGAATGGTTGGATTTGGTGAATTAGTGGTCAATCACTAAAATATGGATGAATGGGTTGGATCTGATGGATCTGATCAAAGGGGGGGCTGGTGGTAAGTTTGGAGGTGTTCTAATGGTGGAGTTGGGGTAGATCTACAATCTTAGGTGGCTGTTGATGGGATCTGTAGATCTAGGGTTTGAGTGTTAGGGAAAACTCGAAGGAAAATAAATAAGAAAAAGAGAAGAGGATAGCTCTACTTGGGCTCTCACTCCAATTTGGGGGCGTTACTGAAGATTTCATGAGCACAACAATGGAGACTCAAGGAGAACTCGATGCTAGGGTTTCATTCATGTCAAAACATAACATAGCATGAAGAAACAGTGACTAGTCCTTTTAACGTGGAGCACTAATGATTTGATGATCTCATCACATAAAATAAAAGAAAAAAACATAAAATAAATAAAGGAAAAAGTGTCGAAACAAGAGGGGGCACATGGGGATTCGTGCACAAGGGATATGCGCACAAATCCCTATGCAACTTAATTTAAATTGCTGGCCTCTCTCTTTGTTTCTTTAAAACATGGGCTCCTCTCCTGTATTTTTCTTTTAAAATTCACTTGGGCCCCTCTTTTTGTCATATAACTCTTTTATTTGCTTTCATGTGGCACTTCTTGGTGTGTGGCCTTTAGGTAATTGCAAATATAGGGCTTTCCATCCATCAAAAGTTAGATCTAACAAGATCCAACCTTTGATTGTCATCAGAATAACAATCTAACGGTGGATTTATGCTCTTACGGTGATTAAAGGTTGAGCAGTGCTCATCCATCATAGATGTGCTTGATCCGCAATCTTGCGACTCTCTCATTGGTAGATCTTGAAGGAATTGGGGGAGTTAAGGTTGCTGTCCCCATTAATATTTCATTTCGCCTTATGTTTGTCTTGACTGACCATTTCATTATGAGCCTACGGGGATCATTTTCATAATCTTTTTTTGGGACCATTGTGAATTTATCATCATCATCATCAAAGCCTTGGCCAAATTATGTTGGAGTTGGCTTCATGAAATTTATTTCAATAATATGGTTTAGCTTAGGCAAAATCCTTGGATTGGTTGCACTTTTTCAAATCTTTTTAATGTATAAAGTAAGAAAGAAGATGAAAGTATTAGATGGTTAGAAAACTGCATCACATGAAATTGTTTCAAAATTTATAAGTACAATAAATTACACAAGATCAACTACCTTTTCATGTTCATAAGAGAAGATAGAATTTAAATGAGTAGTGAAGACATTTAGAATAGGTGAGAAATCAAAGATCTACTCACGACATTCATTCCATATGGCTTGTAAACCAACATTTTAAATTAGAAGAAGAAAATGCTATTTTACATGTTTATAAGAGAAGAAAAAAAAAATAAATAGGAGATGTAAGCATGTAGATTTAAGGGAAGAACCATAGATCTACACAACATAACTTAATGTTGTTTATAGATTCAAAATATTGAAAAGAATAAAATATTACATTTTTAAAATAAAGTAGTGAAAAGGAAAATGTTACATATGAGTGTACTTGCATAGAATTTTCTAGACTGATAACTAAAATATATTAAGATTAAGAAGGATAAAAAAAAAAAAGAAAGATAAAGATTACCAACAAAAAGCAAGAGTATAACAGCATTATACCCTTAAGGAGTGTACATGCATAGATCTTAAATTGATATGGGTTAGACATATACAATTAAAATAAAATAAAAAAAGTTATTTTTTTCTGAGGAAAAAAAAAACATTTTAATCTTAAAAATAATTTCGTCAATTAGAATTAGTTGAATTTTCTTTTTCAAGGATAACAAAAACCCTCACGACTATTCTAAGCAAATGTATTTTGGTTAACCCTTGATCTTTCAAGGGCTAACTCTCTCCAAAAAGAGGGGTTTAGAATTTTGATCTCCAAAAATGGTTGAAAATTGAAATGGGAAGCAGGTCTCCTAAGGTTCCCCCAGCAAGAGAATGTAGGAGGAAATGAGGGCTAAAGAATAAACACACACCCCCAACCCTCCCTTTTTATTTTTTTTTATATATATAGTTGGTGAGTTGTGTTATTTTGTGTTAGCTGATTCCAATGAAAGACTCTAAAACAACTTGGATCAGGCCTCGTCTGAACTCGCTAGGAATCTGAGCCGAGTTGGCCGAGTTGTCTTGGACATGGTGTGTTAAAACCATGGTTCAAAGAAATCTCCATGCTGTAATCCTGGAAATTCTAGTTGAATTCATTTCATTCCTTGTATAGGCAAATTTTGTCATGTCTGAATTGCTCTCTTCACCCTTGAGATTGATTGAAAATCATTTTTGATGGCAGTGCAATTAAGAATCGATGTCTCACTGGAGCTCTCATTAAAAAATTTAATTGGGAAAACCTATGACGAGCACATGAGCTCACCTAATGGTGTGCTCAACAAGCACAAACACCAAGTGGGGCCCACCTTATGACCCATCCACTAAACAAGGACCTCCTCACGGTCACCGATCCCAGGTTTAGCACCAATCCATCCAAATGAACTAAACCATTGGATCGACTGTGTACTTGCTTTGAATGGTGAAAATGTGTGGGCTGTTGATCAAATTGTTTAGATGATCAGGTGGGTCCCAAATTTTGTATACAAGTGCGACCCACCTAGATCCTTCAATTTGAGCTGGTGCCATCCCAAAGTGGGCCCTACAAGAAAGTGAGCTCACCATAAGGTGAGCTCAGGTGCCAGCAAGAGGGTCCCCAATTTAGTTAATTAATTAATTTTTTTGGGGTGGGGGTGTGTGAAGTGGGGTGATGGTCTTGAAATTGTTATCATCTAGGAAAACAGGTATGCTTCCTAGAATCTCTTGTATTTGATGTTGGCTTTGAAGGCTGTATTTTACTATAGTTTTAAGTTGAAAACCATTACCTTTCAGAAAAAACAAGACAAAAGAACACACAGAAAAAAAAAAAAAAAGAGTTGATAACTTAGATAAATTAAAGCTCGCTGATGATCTTGTTAAGCATCATTATTGTATTTTATTTGTCTGTTCATCTCATATTTATATTTTGTATTGTTTTGTTTTTTTGTTTTTTGTTTTATTAATTTATGAGACCATTGCTGTGATGCTAGTACTGTATTTTGGATCAATCTTTCAGACTGCATGGCCTATTATGTTTGAAATATTTTTTACAGCTCCTCTAATAATATTCATTTCAGTTCAATTCAAATGATCTAGCTCTTTATAGTTCCATATGAACATTTTGACCTACCAAACTTCATCTCCTGTAGCGTCAAGTAAAGCTATTACTAAGGAGTTCGAACGGATAGATCACCTCTTCCATTCATATGTGGATAAGTCCTCAGGCATGATTGAGTAAGTTTTACACTCCAATCATATGTATGATCTTTGTGTGGCTGTTTATGTTAAGAACTCAGCTGTAGCAACCATGTTTTTCTAGTTTTGCATTACAAACAGAAGCTAATTTTCAGAATTCTTGCAAATTCATGTTAAGTTTGTGATATATATATATATATATTTCTAAATTTTAAGTGGGATCCTTAAGAGGTCTCTTTGTGTGTTAAAAATAACTAAACCCGTTTGCCAAAGTGACCTGAAGATATGGCTTTGGGTCTGAGTTACTATATTAGGTCTCTAGAGTACTGACAAATGTTTTATGAGTATAAATAACCACTCTATAGCATTCTTAATGCTTAACTGCTAAATTTTGGTGAAATAAAAGCACACTAACGTTTGGCTTTAGATCTAAGTTACTTTAGGAGGCCTCCAGAGTTAGATCTATGTTTTAGGTGTCTAATCCAATGATGAACAAGAATTATCTGTTGAAAGGGAAAAATATCACTATATAAGAAAGAAAAGAAAATAGAAATAGAAATTAGTCGGCAGGTCCTTTTTTTATATTAAGTTATAACACCATAAATGTTGTAGCAACATCTAAGTATTGACTTTAGCTTTTTATTCTAGCTTACGTAACCACTCATATAGTATTCCTAATACTAAACTTTTCTATCATGTGGTGAAATAAAAGAAAAGTTAACATATATGATTTAGATCATAGTTACCATAGTAGTACAGACCAATGTTTAAATGTCTAATCCAAGAATAAGTAAGAAATATTGCCTGGGAAAAAAATTGCTATTAAGATAAGAAGATAAGAAGAAAGAAGTAAATAAAAAATTACTTGAAAGGTCCTTATATTTACACCATAAATCTTATATTAATTTGGAAAAAGTGTATGATAATGTAGAATAAGGTTTTGTGCATTGTGTTGCTCAGATTAGTATATGGCATTGGTGGATTCATGAGTCCTTTTCTATTTTGGTTAACCTGTCTCCTTTTAAGTTGTTTAAAGGTTTTAGAGGTCCGGCAAGGGGATTCCCTTTCTTCTTTCTTGTATATGATGGTGGTGGAGTCTTTGAGTGCCCTTTTGATGAAAACCAGAGAAGTTGGGATGATAGGTGATTTCTAAGGTGGGCTGCACTGGGGAGGAGATTTCTCATTTACACTATGCGGATGAGTGATGACAGCATTATTTTTCAGTTTGGCTAGAAGGGAAGAAATTGTCTTATAAAAGAATCTCAAGGTGTTTTCAATTGGTCTTGGGCTCGAAGGTCAACATTTCGAAGAGCTTGTTGGTGGGAATAGTTGCTTAGAGGATATCATCAAGTCTTTGGCAGACATCAAATCATCCACTTTAGAACAAGTCACCTTCCCATTTTTTAGTTTGGCCTTTATTGGGGCAAAGTTGAGATCTAGGTCTTTGTGGGATTGGTTAATTGATAAATTTGAGAGGAGATTGTTAACTTGGAAGAAACAATTTGTCTTTGGGGGAAGGATTACTTTGATTTAGGTTTGTCTGTTTAATCTTCTTGTGTACTATATGTCACTCAAAATGCCTGAGGCAGTGGTTGAGGGGCTAGATCTTATTAGAAGAAACTTCCTATGGGAGGTTAGGGTGATAGGGAAATATTGGATTCATTAAAGTGGAGTGAGATGATTAAACCAAAGTGGAGTGGGAATTTGGGTCTTTGATAGCATTGTTGACTAAATGGTGGAGGCTTGGGTAGGAGGAGGCTCTTTGGAGAAGGTTCATGACTATCAAATATGGCAAGGATAAGTAGGGATGACACCCTTGTTTGGGTCCTAGGTATTATAGATCAGGCATTTGGAGTGGTATTGCTTAGGTTTGGATGTGTCTAATGTGGGGTGTGGGGGAAAATCTTGTCCAAAGAGTGGGTTTTCTGGTGGGAGATGAGAGGGATGTCTGGTTAAATGATTGGGTGGGAGTTGGGCTTTTGTGGGTTGTTTCCCAGTGTGTTTAGTGTCATGTCCAACAAGGAGTTCTCCGTTAGTAATTGTTTGAGGTGATGGATGGTAGAGTTTATGGGGTGTGTCATTTAGGAGAGCTTGGAGGGGTCTTCATTATCTGAAGGGGATCTAATTTGGGCAGATTTTGAGTCTTCTAATGTGTTTTTTGTGCCGTAACTCCAAGGACACCCAAATTTCAAAACCATCCACTTCTTGGGAGTTCTCAGTGAAATCCTTCTAATTGGCCTTAGAGAGGAAGGGAGAACCTACCTTTGTTGCCCTCTTTTGTGAATAGCGTTGGTGCCATCTTAGGTTGAGGCTCTTTGTTGGTTAGTGGTAGTACTAAAGGCTTCTAGAGCCGACAATTTGAGGAGAAGATGGATTCTTGGTTGGGTGGTTGCTTTGTTTAGTGTGGGAGCATTCTTGGAGGATTATTTCAGTTGTTATTTCATGGTCTATTTGGAGGGAAAGGAATGATAAGATGTTTAGGGGGCACATTGTATTCCTTAGCGAATCTGATTTCAAAGGTGGCCCTAACGATTGCAAAGTGGGCATTGATTAGAAAGGAGCTATCCAATCTCACTCTTAATGATATCCTTTTCAACTAGGATCTTGTATAAGGTGCAGCTTGATGAAGGAGAGGAGATTGATTCATTAGTCTCCTCGTCCTATCGGGGTTTTGAAATTCAACATTGATGGAGCTGCAAGAGGTAAGCTGGGTCTAGTAAGGTGTGCTTCACAATATGATGAGATTTTAATCATGTTCTCAAAGTCTGTAGATGTTTGTAATTCTAATGAAGTGAAGGTGTTAGTTATTTTTGGAAGCTGTTCAATGGTTTTCGAGGGTGTGTCAGTGATAAATAATGTAGTAATTGCGGTGATACATAATGTGGCATAGCAATGTGAATCGAAAATGTGGTAAACAAATTTGAGAAAAAGAAGATATTAAAAAAAATCGGAGTTGTGGAAAATGCTGGAGTTTAATTTGTTTTTCATTAGTAAGATAAGGGTGTAATGGACCCCTCCTTGTATAAAGAACCTTTATCGCTGCATGATTGGTCTATTGGATTGAAAAAATCAAATAAACTTCATAAACAAGGAAAAAATTAAACAAACTTCATCTATTTGGGATTGATCGATGGAAAACATAGATCTACAAGTTAGAATGGATTAGGATGTCATGTAGTTGGCCCACTTGGAGGAAAGAACTTTTTATTATTTTGAAAAGTCCTCAAAAATCTGAAAAAAAAGAAAGAAAGAAAACCACCTCAAACCAATTGGGATTTTAATCTATGGGAAACATAGATCTACAAGTGAGAACACAATGTGATTTTGGTTGGCTTGCTTTGAGATTTTTTTTTTGAAAATCCCCAAAGATCAAAAAATAAGTAGAAAATTAAATTTAAGAAAAATCAGTCAAACCATTTGTCATTGATCTATGGGAAACATAGATCTAAAAGTTTTGGGCCATTTTTAAATGGTTCATTGAAAAACGAGTGAAATAAAAAATAATAATAATAAAATAAAAATATATAAATCCACTACATAGCGGTTGTGGGCGCCTCTATTTTCAAATAGCATAGCAGCCTTGGCTGATAATGCGGCCGCTACTTTACTTGGTGGCCACTGTATTGAACCAAGATTAGACCCTTCCATTGGGTCTCAACATTTACTAAAACTAATTTTTTTAGGTTGAGTTTGGGTCAGACTCCAAGCTCCATTACGATCCATTTCTTAATTATTGACAAACACCAAGGGGATGCTTTTTGTTGTAGTATGATGACCTCTATTATAAGTTTGGGAACAAGAATGGGAGAGAGATCTTTTTAAGCATGCAAGATGAGGGAAAGGAAAAAGTAGGGACTTAGATCATGCGAGATTTATAAAGAGCTATGACCAAAAGGTTTTAGTGAAGGAAATAATGACATCAAAGAATGTGAAGAGAATATTTTAGCATACTTTTAAATGAAGATTACATAGGAGGCCTAGAAATGAGGGAGGATACTTCGTTAGCAAGACATTACTTAAAATGAAGAAAACATGACAAAAATGAGGATAGGGAAGGGCAAGAGAATGCATGGCATTCCGATAGATGCTCGGTTAAAGTTTGATTAGGAGAAATTGGATGAGTTTAGTAAATGTACTCAGATAAGATATTAAGAACAAAGAAAATGCTGGATGATTTGGCAATCCATTTGGGGTAGCCACAAATCCATAGTTAGCAAATATTTGAGTGACTAGTTTCCTGGTGAATGTTTTGAATTGCCATCCAGGCATGAGTAGTGTGTCTAGGTTTGTGATGAGAACTGACTATTCTTACTCACGGTGGGTTAATATGTGGATCTGAGGGTAATCTTACCATCAGCTGAGAATATTGGCCAATCAAGAAACTGCATATTCATAAAATGGAGGTGGCAGAGATGAGAATGTTGAGATGGATGTGTGGTAAAACAAAGAAAGATAAACTTAGAAGTGAGCACTTTTGACAGCATTTAACGGTAACATCAATAGGAGATATAATTAGAGAAACTAGTTTGAGATGGTTTGCGCATGTTGAACATAGGCTGGTAATGGTGCCGGAGAAAAAAAGTTTGGCTGTACAAGTGGATGGCCTATCAGAGGGAAGGAGTAGGCCAAAGAAGACATGGATGGAGTTAATAAAATGGATATGAAGAAGTTTAAGTTATTTGAGGATTTGGCTAAGAATAGGTCGGATTGGAGAAATAATAGCCGACCCCACCATAGTTGGGACAAGGCTTTGTTGATGATGATGATAACACCTCATTATCAGTTGGCAGTAGGAACATTGGCTGGATCAGTATACAGAATAACAACCCATATACTGAGAAGCCTAATGTAAAGTTGGGATGAGGAGGGACCATTAGTTAATTAATGAACCACTGAATCACCTCAATCATATTCCAGCCTTCTGCTAACCTTGTCAACCAGTCGACCAAAATCCATACATGGGTCTAACCAGAAAATTAACATATTTTTTTTTATATAAACAAGATTAGACAATGAAATGTATGAAAATGCTCTTTGGTTATGAGTAATACGCTTTTCATAATCTATTCCCTTTTTTGTAGCTTAAGAAGTATTGCTTTGCTGTCCTTACTGTAATGATTTAACCAAATACTTATTTTGAAGGGGTGTTTCAAAGAAGAAAAAAATGGGCACCATCATATATTTTATTATTACTTTAGCATGTGGAGCTTGAAATCACTTCTAGTTGAAAATCATTTTCTTTTGGTTCTAACGGATGAGAAAATATATTAATAGAAAAAGAGGAGAACAAGCTTAGTAATTCAGCAATGTCCCATGTATAAGGGTGTCATATAAGAATTAACAAATGGAACAAACAAATTATGAAATACGGGCTGATGACAGAGATCCACTCATTGTTTGCCTAGAGGACTAGTGATTCTATTTGCGGAATGACCCACATGTCTATATTTAACCTGAATCATGGCAAAGATTTGATCTCATTGAAGTAACATTGGAATTTCTATGGTTCTCATCCCTTCTAAATGAAAATCATTAATTGGCTTTTTTTTACCATACAGAATGTCTTCTTAACTCTTTTTTCTCGCATTTTTCTTTACAGCCCAGAAGGAATTGAGCAGCTTTGTTCAGATGTGCAGGTGGATCATACTGATGTCAGGATACTAATGCTCGCCTGGTAATATGTTGTGGGACAGTTGTTTTCTCTGTATGTTTGTGTTTTAATTGATCTAGTTGTTTCTTGCACAGTTTATTCAGCAAGCTGATGATGCATTTGTTTCAGGAAAATGAAAGCTGAAAAGCAGGGATATTTTACGCTGGTATATCATTGTATCTTTGTTTACTTCAATTGTGGCAGTGATTTTCATTTACCATTCTTCTGCCAATCATTTGTAATATTTTTGTCTCAACTTCCTCTCATTATAACAGGAAGAGTGGCGAAGAGGCTTAAAAGCTCTACGGGCACAGACTATTAGCAAATTAAAGAAGGCACTACCCGAGCTAGAGAAAGAGGTACTATATTTGCTCTGCTGTTATATTCTATTTCAGTCGTGGCTTTCTCTTGTAGTAATGTTTCTTGGAAGAATGCTTATTTGTACTCTGGTAAAATAAGGTACTGACTCTGATGTCATTGTTAATTTTTTTCAAAAAGGTCATGAAGCCTGAGAATTTCTCAGATTTCTATTCATATGCATTTCGATACTGCCTGACAGGTATGCTAATTTTTGGGGATTATCCACTTAATTCTGAGCTTTTGATTGGTTATTAATGTTTTCCTAAAATCATTCTCTTGTTTCTATATAATATTCACATCGACCTTTATTCATTTCAGAGGAAAGACAAAAGAGTATAGACATTGAGAGTATCTGTGAGTTGCTGGTTATTGTATTGGGTTCTCAGTATATGCCCCAGGTTAATTCATTTGTTGAATATCTGAAGGTACATTCTTACAGATAGTTTGTTCTCTGCATTTGAAGCAAATTTACTTTTGATGTTAACCGATGCTGTGATTTTTTTTAATGTTTTTACTGAGAAATTATTTATTAATCCAATTTTTCTGATAAAAGTTATTTTATTAATCCAAGGAAGACATGGGTCTCCGCCTGTGCTTCCTGCGCCATCCTTCTCTGAACCATGTATTTTCCTGCAAGTATATGTTTTTGGCTGAAGGTGTATTCATTTAAGTGCCACTTTTGTACCTGGAACTTGTGCATATTTGGCAAGAGGGTAGGAACGTCCATCCCTGGCTCCCGATGGCTAATGTGATGGGAACCTCTGGGAGAGTTCACATTCTTAGCAATTTGCAGGGCATTAACTGGTAATTGGTGGGTACCATCGCTTAAGCCAACAGGGGTGACGGGCTCTCCTAAACTGGCCCTCTTTTTAGGTATGCACCATGTTTTCCTTACATTCATACTAACGCAAGTAGTTATGGCAGACTCAAAAAGATTACAAGGTAATCAATATGGACCAATGGATGGGCTTTCTCCAGTTTTGTCAGGAGGTATGATGTGACATTTTCTGATTTATTCTTTTGCAACTAAAATCCAAAGAAGTCTACATTGGAGAACTGAAGAAACAAACTAGATAAACAAAAATGGACTGCATTGAGAAAATTGTTCTGTTTAGTCCTATGAAAGCTGCTTTCTCAAAGTTTCTTTAGTATCTCTTGTATTGTGGAGAACCTGAGTTCAAGGCCCCACAACTAATTGCTTTTGGCTTGGCTGTTCTGTAGCCTGAAGATGAACCAGCATACCCTGTAAACTAGTGGGCTGGGCCATGACAGCTGACTATAGCAGGTTTTTAGATCGTTTTTTGCTGGCTTTAATAAAGAAGCCTTTTGTTTTGGTTTGCATTCTTTTTATGTTTTTCAGACAAACTTCCCCAGTCTTGACAACTATGATCCTGCCCTGGCTTGGCCCTTGATTTTGGACAATTACGTTGAATGGATGAAAGAAAAACGAAGGTGACTCTGGAAGTTATGCCAGCATCTGTTTCTGGGCCTTTATACTGAATCCGTCATCAGATAAGGTAATTAGTTAATGCATATTTTCTTCCTTTTCTGCATATTTTTTATTTTATCTTACAAACAGGTATTTCTTTTGTCTACAGGATTCTGCCAAATTTCCTATGGATTCTACCTAGCACCCGCTTACAAATATATATGCCATTGTCAATTGAAGATACTTATAGTAGATGTGGGTGTATTTTCAATTGTTGATTGCTATTCTCTTGGCATAGATTTTGTTTTTTTCACTTCTGTTTCAATTGTTTGTTTTCCACCACCTTTTTTTTTTTTTCATATTGAAGACCAACCAAGTGAAATTTATTGTCATTGCTTATATCTATTTCATGGTAAGGAGACTACTTTTTTAGACTTTCAGGCTATGCATATTTAAATCTCTTTGTCAAAGTACTCATCGATTGGAAAAAATATTTTTTCCTTCCATGTGGGAGATGATGAAAAAATCAGAATGATAGTTTAGCAAGGGATGATACAAAATTAATGCACTAAACAGTGAAAAGCGGACTCAAAACAGTATGAATATGGAATTGAAGGAACTATACGGAATGATATTTTCTGTTGGGCTAATTGATCCACGAAAAAAATAGATTAGAATTTTTTTTTTAACCATGCTGATACATGAAGTGTTGTCGATCATTCTGTTAGAATAAATTTGAGCGGGTGCTGAAATCAACAGATTGGATATACCAGTGAACTTCATGTATGTCAAGTGTAGAGGTGGCATGAATCAAGAAAGGTGGGCTGCATATATGACAAACAGGTGGCATCATAGTTATGGCTGGGGGTGTAAACGGTTCGGATTGGTGCGGATTGAACGTAATCCACCACCGAACTATCATTAACGGTTTTTCAATTTTGCAACCCGTAATCAAACTATTGATTTTCAAAACCGAACTAAACCGAATAACAAATAAATAGATTAAATTGGTTAAAAATCAAATAATCTGTATTTTGTTTTGAAAAAAAAAAATTTCAGACCGAAGATCATTGCAAAGGTCTATACAAAAAACCGATATAATAAAGCCCTAATGCAAAGTGCATTGCGAGGGATTGGCTTTATGGAAGATCAGAGAAATACGTTTTCTATCATTACTAATCCCATATCGAGTGTGAAAACTTCTTTCACCCACTTTTATTACCTATAAGTATATTTTACCATACTACGTCAAATACAAACATTACATTTATGTAATATTTAACAAACCAATAATATTTGTCTATTTAAATATATTCTATGTCAACGGGTTAGTTTGGTTTAAATTCATAGGCGAAAGGTAAAATCCATCACCGAACAATTACTAACGATTTAGGATTTTTTCAATTGATGATCAAACTATTAACCATCTGTTCGGTTAAAAATCTGTGGATCGGTTCATCGATTAAAAATCCATGGATCAATTCCGTTCAATTTTACTGATTGATGGATTTTTTGTACACCCCAAGTTGTGGCCCTTTATCTTTTTACTCGTCCATACTAGGCATATCTCGACGGATCTTGAAAGGCTGGTCCGGGGTCTTATCGAGAAAGGATTTCTGGGGTCATGACTTTGTATCGGAGAGAATAAAAGTAAAGAGATAGGAGGGGAGAACTACAAGGCCTTCCAGCAAATCTGTTGATAGGAAGTTGTCAGCAGCCCATCAACCTAATAAATTAAGATCGCAAATCTGTTGATAGGAAGTGTTACCAGCCCATCAACCTAATAAATTATGATCATGAGAAAGTGATGATTTCAACTTCTCCACCTTTCACCCTCGACTGTTTCGTTGTTCCGACCACAACCTTACCATGAATTTTCGTAGGAATTTCCCATTACCCGGTAGGCAAATGGGCACCTTAAAATTAAGGATTTCAGCAAACTGATCCAACCAATAGATGTCCATAAACGTACATGATTGTTCCATTGATATGGGAAAAGCAATGATGTTCTATATTTTGTACGCTTCTTGGTGCCTGTTCATATTAAGGGAAATTAGGGTAGCAATCATTTATTCCCGAGCCAGAAATTTCTTGGTGGCTGTTTGTATTAAGGGAAGTTAGGGTAGCAATCATTTATTCCTGAGCCAGAAACTTCGTGGAAGTAATATTATCTCAAACTATGGACTTCAATTTTTTGTTTTTGTTTTTTTTTTTTTTTTATAGTGACCACATTGTGGTAGAGCAGTTTGAACCTACAATGAGAAGCAAACGTAGTGCTAGGTGAGCTACCCGAAATTAAGGGCTGATTTAGTTGCATTGAATTGAATAAATGGAAATTCACAGTGAAGATACCTTGTGTAGATAGAGCTTTGACCTTTTGAAACAGCAAAGGAAGGTACCGGCTGGGGATAGAGTTGTGACCTTTTGACTTTTCTGATACTTGAATTAGTAGGGTGATGGCTGAATTTTCATTTCCCAATGAAAAAGGAGGGCTTTGATGATCAGTTTTTTAATTTTGCATTATTTCTTCAATTTAACCACTTAGAAATATAAAGTCTTAGAAGTCCTAGGAATTCAATAACATAAAAAAAAATCATTTGATGAGAGTCCTTTACAAATACATTTGACCCACCTCTTATCTTATCCACCAAGTAATCTCCCTTCATTGTCATGCATGAAGGTGGCCTGACCTAAAGTGGGTGTTCTTTGAGGGGGTGGGGTTTGCTGCTAAGTCAGATGACCCTGTTTGGTTAAGTTCTATATTGTTGCTACCGAAATCTGACCTCTCTTTTAAAACCCCAGTCAGCGGGTCAGAGCCTACTAGGGATGGCAATGGATTGGGTATAAATTGGACCCGCCCCACTTCTATTATGGGCGGGTTTAATAGTGGTTTTTTTTTGTGGGGCGGGTTGGTTTTATTGACTCAACCCATCCTGCCTCGAATATATAATATTTATTATATACTTATTGCTAAAATAATTGACAAAACTCATGTTGCGTAGGTGGTTTTGGGCCTCAACAGAAGCCATATGGGAAGAGAAGGTGACATTTTCAAACTCTACAACAAACATTCTTATCCATTTTTAAATATTTTAAAAGTTTTAAGATTTAAATTTGACTTAAGCCATTCAAACAAGGCGTGTTTGGTATTACAATTAGTGACCCATCACAGGGGAGGGTGGGTTTGGATTTACCCTAATTTGTACCAAACCGAAGCTCGCATTGCGAGAATATAGTGTGTCTAGAGTTCGAACCTGGACACCCAGGTACAAACTGCCGCTCCTTACCAAAGCCGTTCTCAAATCAAACGCTATTGGAGATTTTTTTAAAAATATTGTTATTGTGCACGGGCAATTAAAAAAAATAAATAATATACACATGTTTGGTTTATCAGTAATGAAACTTAGATTGAAAAAAAAAGGAAAAAGGAACAGGAATAGGCAGATAAAATATCAAACACCAAGAAGATGATCAACCCAATCAACTCCTTGTTTTAGCTATAGAGTCTACTAGATCATTTGCTAATGAATAGTATACTTGAACTCCACCTAAATAGAAGAAGACAAAGCTCTGATCTCTTTTAAGAAGGTATTGAAATTTCCAAGGGCCACCCACATTCCTCAAAATCCAAAAATTTGCATTGGATAAATCACTTTCCACAATCAACCTTTCAAAATATGAAGAAGAAAAAATTCACAATGTCTTAAGAATGGCAAGTACCTCTACTTTATTTGAATCTCCAATACCCATGGAGTTTATACTAAAAGCATACTTTTATGTATTTTTCTTTGACTGATTTACTTATTAGTAAAGTTTACTTTTTCCATCTTAATGAGAATTTGTATGGGTAAATGGTTGCATTATTATTTACTGTGCATAGGTGCGTCTTTTATTTTATAAAGTAGACAAGTTGGTGTGTAGAGTTCAGCTTACGCACGGAAGACTTATTTGTCGGTTCTTATAGAATATAAGTTATTGTTATTCACAATTTAGATGGAGCTGGACACACCATCGGTACGATTGTAGCATGATGTTTTAGTAGGCTTGTCTTGGCTACGGGAAACAGTATAGTTTCGACTCGTTATGCTAGTACACTTTGTGTGTATTGAACAGGATCACTTTTGGGTTATTATCTTTATACTGACTATATAAGATTATTAACATCCAAATGGTTATTATGAGAGCTTGTAGTCTTAATCCTGATATAAATAATAGACACGTGCATTTAGTATTTGGCATTTTGATTAACAAAGGAGTGAGACCTTTTGTGGGTCAATAATCTTAGTAAATTGGATGACTACACTACGTGTATGGTGCATATTAATTTATTGACGGAATCCACGTCCCGTAATAGGGATTGATGATATCCCCTTGATGAAGCTTATAAGTTTTGATTATGTTAAACTCTGCAGGTGGACTTAGTGTCCGACATATCAAATAAGTTAAGTATAAGGTCTCAAGGAATTATAAAGATATCAATTAAATATAGGCGTCAGTAATTATTTAATCGATGGATATCTGAAAGCTTAACGTGGGGAGATTAATAAGTATTTAATAACAAGCTCAAAATATTATTTTGAGAATAAGGACAGGAGTACAATTATAATTTTTTAGTGGACTGAATTGTAATTTATAGATCTAAGATTCTAATTTGGGTCGAATTAGGGTTTTCTATTTCTATAAGAAGCCTATTCCTTATTTCTTTCTTAAGGTCCGTATTGTAGTCTATAAATATGCGCTATTGCTCTCTAGAAAGGATATACAAGAGAAATCTCATTTTTTAGAGCAAGGAGAATTCGCAGAAGAGGCCTACACCCTGGTGTGAGTTCGACCATAGAGGAATACAGTAGAAGATCTTGAGATTTTTAGGCTGTTATAAGATCAAGATTAAATCAGAGAGATCTCGCAGGTATGGTTCTTGAATCATTATCGTTTAAACTTATTTCCGCAGTGATCTGTGCGCGATATCAAAGGATCTTGGCAGCTGCCTCCTAATAGTTTTAGCTATAGAATCTACTAGATCATTTGCTAATGAATAGTATACTTGAACTCCACCTAAATAGAAGAAGACAAAGCTCTGATCTCTTTAAGAAGGTACTGAAATTTCCAAGGGCCACCCACATTCCTCAAAATCCAAAAATTTGCATTGGATGGATCACTTTCCACAATCAACCTTTCATAATATGAAGAAGAAAAAATTCACAATGTCTTAAGAATGGCAAGTACCTCTACTTTATTTGAATCTCCAATACCCATGGAGTTTAGTTGCCTTTGGCCGCCCCATCCACATTAAACTTAAGAACACCTTCTGTGGGCGGGCACCAACTAATAATATTCTTACAATTAGGGAGCCCACATACCAAACAAGCCTCCCAATTTAAAAGAATATTACAAGAGTGAAAGATACAAACTCCTTTCTCCTAATTGCTCACTTTACATTTTTCAATAAGACTTACTTTAAGATATCTTGCAAGGAAGATGCAAAGTCATGAAAAGCTCTCTCAATTCTATCCTTCCAAATACCCCAAAGGATGGCATAGGGAATAAGTTTTCAAAGCAACAGACCACATCCTCTAAAAGGAGCCAAACACCAAGCTTCGAACACACAACTTATAAAGTACATGGAAAGTACCAACAAACGCCACACCTCTCCAAGAAATTGTTGGATTTCGAATGAGGATTACTGATGATGGCTGCAAAAAAATAGACAAAGGAAAAGTTTAGAAGTTACCAAAACAATAAGTAGTCGAATCACGTCTTTGGAGATGCTTTATTTAGGTAGATTTCCCCCATACACAAATGTATATAGACTCATGGATGTCTTTCCCAAGATAAGACGACTTCCCTTATTGAAATCTTCAACAATTGTGCACTCAATTTGTTGAAGAGTATTCGAATCCTAAAGTGACCGCTTTTGTAGACTCCTAAGAGTAAACCAAAAGGAGCAGAGAAAGAAATAAAAAAAGAAGAAGATGATTGAATAGCAGGATTTTTTTACCGTAAATGTAGGAAGATTCCTGACAGACAGTTTCTGGGTAAGCAGCTAAGAGGGAGCTATGTAAACACAATGAATGTGCTGAGTAACTCCCTGCACAACGATCATCATAATGTTAATGCACATTAATGCGGAAATATTACTTCAACAGCTAGGAGAAAGTGGGCCACCAAAAAATGGATCTGGATCTAGATCCACCTTTGGTCCAAAAATACACACGGGGGGCAAGGCCCAACTCGCGTGGAGGACTAGGCTCAGTCCACCTCGACAAGCGACCTAACAAGCAGGCCTGACCCACATTGGGGGCCTGCCAGACTTAGCGCGGGTGGGCTTGGCGCAACACCAATCGTAACGCACACACGCACAGCTTAGGTCCGACTGCCTACATCGCCATGCCCACATGCTTGCACGCACGGCTGGCCAGCCGGACGATGCTATTTACCACCATAATATCTAGAAGACAAACAATGTAAGCAAGAGAAAAAGCACTAATAAACCACTCATAAAGAGTTGAAAATACCCGATGTGGGACAAAGGGAAATAAAAAGAAGTAAAGTTGGAGGGAACTAGTGCATTTAAAGTTGGGATTTTTGTGCTTTAATGCACACCAAATTCAACAGCCCCCTACACATTACAGTACAAGAAAAAAAGGAAAAACAAAGGAAAAAAAGATGCTATTTTAAGTCATGCTAATGAGACTACGGATAAATAAAGGTAAATGAGTCATAAACCTCCACTTAGTATAGTTATGTTTGGAGTAGCAAAACTCTATGGTGAACTAGGATCTTGAACTAAGAGTTTATTTAGTAAATCGTACATAGTACACACATGACCTCAGGGTTTTAGGAATTCCTAACTGAACTGTGCACATTAATGGCCTAGTGCTATCCCACTTAGTATTCATGAGCATTCTAAAGAATAGCCTATACAATCATAGGAAGTGGCTTGACTTCCAAACTCATATAGGTATACTCAATCAAGGTTGTTCTTGTACAACGCCCTGCTTATAAAAGATATAGAGTTTTTACCAACTGTTTATATAGGTTATGAACACTTCATATCATAGAAATAGATATGTACACATTTGAGGGCTTTGAAGTATTTCTTTAGTGCCTCCCAATGATAACTTCGTTTTTCCTATTGAACTTATTGTTAGATTTTGTAGACTCCATCTATCAGGTGATGTAATAAATTGATTAATTTCTTTATTTATCAATAATATCATGCTTTACTTTCATGAGATGAATGTTATTTTACTACTCCATGCACATGACCAATACATATGACATAATGGTTCATGAGTTGAACCGGGTCTCATTAGTATATTAGATGTGATATATGTGCATGGATGAGATCCACACGCGGGAGATAATATGTCACAAATCTTATACTTAAATAGCTTCACAACCAGTAATGAGACTGGGCATCTCATTTGATAATGTTGCAGCACTTTGATCACTGTGAGATAGTGTGATTTGTCTCGATCATCAGAATGCAAGATTCTGGATCACGGTGCTGGTACATTGGATGTATTGAAGGACCATGAGATGCACCTTATGAAATTCTGTCTAAATAATAAGGTATGCTCTCATAATTCCCTAGCAATAGGCTCTCAATCCTGAGACATTGATGAACTCAAATTTCTATCTGTTCATTTGCTTTGAGTCACCAATGAGTGAGGCTGGTTGTTGGTTAACACCTCGGTGTCTTGGGTATGTGGTAGTAAAACTGTGGGAATGTTGAATGATCAAGATGGAATCTATCTCTATTATCCCCTTGTGCCAATTAATGGATTTGTCATTAGTAAGTGCGCACCCATCTCAATTAAGAGTTAATTGGATGGTACTGATGATTACTGTGATTAATTGGGGCTCAAGGATAATAAGCTGTGGAACTTATATTGGAAGAGACAGATTTATTCCAATTGATTCACGGATATTGATAGAGGGGCGTACTTGTAGTAATTGGGAAGTTTAGGGTCTTCATTGTAATTTATTCCTAAGACAGGAGTGCAATTGCATTTATATAGTGGTGTTATTTGCAATTAACTGTGGGCCTAGATTGCACACGAGATGTGGGGTCGTGGTGTTCCAGTTGGAGCCAGCTTTCTAAGGAATCCCTAGTGGTCCCCACGCTAGCCCAAGTTATTGGAAAATACTAATCTGACTTGAACTCTAGAAAGAAGGTTTTAGAAAAGAGAAAGTTGCTAATTGTTTTGGAAGTAAGACTTCTATTTCAATTAAGCAAAGAAGAGATTTGAAAATATATAAAATCTCTTAGACGTCCAATAAGAGTCTCTCTCACGCCCAAAACCCTGTTCGTGCAAGAGTTGCACGAGTTTCTCTCTCCTTCTCTCTTCTAGGTCCTTGGAGTTTCGAGTTGGGATTTCTCCTGAAGATTCCACCAATCTTCTTAAGAAAAGAAATCCAATTCGGGTCATAGCGTGGAAGGCTAAGAGGTGTTGAAGATTCTCATCATCAAGCAGAGTCGCAACTTCTCCATTAGAGCACTACAGATCTCCAAAGGTATGATCTACTTCTTGCATGTTGTAGATTATTATGGATGTTTAGTGCTGTTTGATTCTGTCTTTTAGATAGAGTATTTACTATACATGGTCACGAGATTGAGGGTAATGCATCCTGGATTGGGTTTTTGGTCTTATGGATAGTTGATCCCTGTGTCAAGTGGGTCAAAAGTTTTGAAAATCTATCCACGAGACCCACCTACTTCCAACAATTGGTATCAGAGACATACCTCATCTCTAATCATGTTAGATCAGTAATCTTGTTCTAATCTTTGCATGAGATGTGAAGAGGATCGAGCAAGGGCTATGAAAGGATCAATGTTTATTGGGTTTGCTTGCTTTTGTAGTAGATCCATGTTTGGAAAGTCACAAAAGGTCTTAATCATGATAGGAGGATGGTGAGATGCCATTAGAAGCATACTGAGATCATTAGAAGTGATTAGGACAGCAGGAGCCGAATCTGAAAAAAAAACTCAAATTCTGGGTTCATCAGGTCGGTTAGTCAAACAGACCACGATAGCTGTAGAGGTCTGTTGGTTAGCCGTAAGGACCAGATCGGCTAGCCGAACCCAGGCAGAATCATTTTGTTCTTTGTCTAAGTTGTTGTTGTTGTTTTTTTTTTTTTTTGGGCGCTGCCCCCTGGACCCCCGTGAGCTGACCGGGTAACTCGACCCTCGCTGGGGGCGCTGCCCTGAACCCCCTTTACGTAGGGGATCTTGTATCGTGGTGGCAAACATTTGGCATCTTGTTTTTCCATTGTGGTTTGGCAACCTAGTTTTGTGAGATGCTTTGTTGTATGAGATATTAACTTGCAGGTGATAATGTCCTCTCCATATGGCACACATGAATTTTCTTTCCTTTTACTTATTAGTTTATTTGTGGCTAAGTGTAAAGGGCATCATGGTTTCCTTGGTTTCCCGTGAAAGGACAAGGCATGGTGAATTTCCCTATAGCCCTTTTATTTCCATGTTTAGATTACCATGTAAGTTTCATTATAGAGACATAGGAATTTATGTATTTTTTAAAAAAATTTGTAAATTCTGGAGATGTCCGAAACAAAGAAGGAAAGAGAAGCTGGACTCCTAATCAAAGAGTTTGAAGATTACCAAAAGGTGTTTTGGAGATGCCCAAAGAGTTTGAGGAATCCCAAAGTTTTGGAAAGTCTGGAAGTCCAAGAAGTCTTTTCCGCCTGGGCCATGTGGAGGAGAGGACTAGTCTTTATTATAGCACTTTCTATTTATGGATGAATGCTTATTTTAGAGTATTTCCATATCTGATCCAAACATAGCAAATTCCAAAATTGGTCAAATCAAATTAATTTTTAGAAAGAGTTCTAATTAGAGTTGGTGGGCCCATGAGATGGATCTATTGGTAACACTAATTTTAGAAACTGGACTTTCCTTAAAATAACTTGACTTGGAACCAATCATTGGTCATATCATGAGATGAATTTATACCTATATTTGATGGACCTATACACCTATAAGGAAATCCTCAACTCTAAAATATTAAGTGGGAGCGGGGCATTTATATATATACAAATCCCCATGGTTTTCCACCATAGGTCCATTGTAAGGAAAGTATTAGCCTCGCGCCATTTTGAGAATGGCCATTCCCCACGGAGGGCTTGTATTTATCTGGATACTGGATATGGATCTCCTATGGATAGTGTTGATGAGACGGGGTGGGAGCCCACTCCCCAAGGAGGAGCTGCCCGCAACGGTTGTCATGTAATGCTAGTTGGTGGGTCACACTTAACTAAAATAATGATGTAGTATCCCCAAGGATTTGCCTCATGTATTTTAGAAACTGAAGCTAATCGGGAGTCATACATTATTTGGTATGAGATACCTAGATAGTAATGAATGAAGGGGATCATGGATAGATAGTCTTAATCTCAATTTTGACTAACTTTGATCCACACCAGTCTAGGAGGTATTCGCACTCCCCAAGGAGGCATACCCTACAGGATTGGGATTCCGATGTATTCTGAATTTCGTGGTTATGAGGATTTCCACATAAATTTGGTAGCATACTAAACGCTAATGTCATTTAAATTCATTAATTGAATGTATGGTTATGTACTACAATATTACAAGCATAAATTCAAATACTTTCAATCCACTTGCGACCATTCTTAACCAGAATAAGTTGGTGGGATCCAACTATGTAGACTGGAAATGGAATTTGGATATTGTCCTGATAGCTTCAGGATATAAATATGTCCTTACCAAAAACCCCCCTGAAGAGCCTGGCCCAGATGCATCAGAAGCAGAAAAGGACCTTTACACCAAATGGGCCAAAGACGATGAGATGGCCTGATGTTACATTCTGGCATCATGCTGCAACACCAACATCAATCTTATAAGATTGCATATGATATGATATCGAACTTAAAGGAGATGTTTGCAGAACAAGGCAGACCTGCTAGGCAGGCAGCCATGAGGGTGCTCATTAGCACCAAGATGGCCGAAGGTACATCAGTACAGGAACACATGTTGAAGATGATGTACTCATTAAATGAGTTAGATGTACTGGGAGCTGCGATTGATGCAGAATCACAGATTGACATAATCCTTGAGTCACTACCAGAGTCATTCAACAATTTCAAGGTCAATTATAATATGAATAAAATGAATCTGACTCTGGCTGAGTAATCTAGTCAGCTGGTAGCAACTAAAGGGATTATGAAAAAAAAACCAACTGTCTTAATGATAGAAAAGTCAGATGCCAAGTCCAAGCCGAAAGGCAAAGGGCAGAAATGCAAAAAGAAATCAGTTTTGAAGGGTCCTAAGGTGGAGAATGGTCCAACTGGTGGCGTGGCTAAAGCTAAGGGTTCAGGCACAAAAGGAGAGTATTTCCATTGTGGTAAGACAGGACATTGGAAGAGGAATTGTCCAGAATATCTGTCTAAGAAAAAGACCCCAGGTATGATTGAGTTAATTATATCTGAAGTTAGTTTTGCAACTGGTACTTCAGAATCCTGGTGTGTGGATTCCGGGGCAACTAATCACATATGTAATACGTTGCAGGGGTTTAGTGAAACCAGGAGGCTAAGTGATGGAGAAATCATTGTCAACCTAGGATCTGACGCTAAGGCGGAGGCTGTTTCAGTGGGAGTCATTACTTTATGTTTTTCAAATAATAAATTGGTTTTGTCAGAAACATTATATGTACCGTCTTTAAGGCGGAATTTAATTTCAGTTTCTAGCTTCGTGAATAAAGGTTATGCTATTATTTTTGGTACTGAAGTTGTCATAAAGAGGAATGGTACTTTCATATGTTCTGGCAAGGTAACCAATGGACTTTATTTGTTAACTCCCATGATGTATGAGATACATGATATTGAAACAATTAATAGACCATCATTAAAGAGAAAGTTACCTTCATCTAATCTAACAAAACTTTAACACTTGAGGCTAGGTCATATAAACCTTAACAAGATCGAGAAGCTAGTGAAAGATGGTATCTTACCTTCATTGGTGGTAGAACCAATGCCTGTCTGTGAGTCCTGTTTGGAAGGTAAAATGACTAAAAGACCCTTTTCAGCTAAGGGTAATAGGGCTAAAGATTTATTAGAATTAGTGCATACTGATGTCTGCGGACCCATTAATGTCAGGGTTAGAGCAGGATATGAGTACTTCATCACTTTCACAGATGATTACTCAAGATATGGTTACATATACCTTATGCACCGCAAATCCGAAGCTTTGAAAATTTCAAAGAGTTTTGAGCGGAAGCGGAAAAGCAATTAGGTAAGAGTATCAAGACTCTTCGATCAGATCGAGGAGGGGAATATCTCTTTGCTGATTTTATGGGTTACTTATCAAAAAATGGGATTTTACCCAGTTGTCTGCTCCTGGTATGCCTCAACAGAATGGAGTTGCAGAAAGAAGGAACCGGACTCTTTTAGATATGATTAGGTCTATGCTGAGTTTCTCAAGATTACCTATATCTTTTTGGGGATACGCTTTGGATACTGCAATGTACATACTAAACCTCGTACCATCTAAGTCTATACCTAAGACTCCCTGTGAATTGTGGTCTGGGCGAAAGCCTAGTCTACAACATTTACACATTTGGGGTTGTTCAGCACACGTGCTCAAGGTTAAGATGGATAAGTTGGAAACGAAGTCAGAAATATGTACGTTTGTAGGATATCCTAAAGGAACTAAAGGTTGGTTATTCTATAATCCTAGAGAGCAGAAAGTGCTGGTCATCACCAATGCGGTTTTTCTGGAGGAAGATTATATGATGGACCGGAAATCTTTAGAAAATGTGATCTTGGAAGAGATTCAGGAGCAATCAATTCCAAATCCAAGTACGACTGGACTTGAGAAAGAACCGCCCTTACCAGACCCATTAGTTACACGAGTACCTCGTCGTAGTGGGAGGATTGTCAGACCCCCTGACAGGTTCTCATTCTTGGGAGAGTCTTATGAAGCAATCCCAGAAGAGCCGGAACAAGATCCCTCTAACTATGATGAAGCAATCAATGACTTAGACTCGGGATGCTGGCAAGATGCTATGAAAGCTGAGATGGAGTATATATACTCAAATTAGGTCTGGACACTTGTGGACTTGCTTGCCAATATTAAACCTATTGGGTGCAAGTGGGTCTATAAGAGAAAAAGAGGACCAGATAGAAGAGTGGAGACCTATAAGGCTAGGCTTATTGCGAAAGAATATACTCAGAAAGAGGGGATCAATTATGAGGAAACCTTCTCGCCAGTAGCCATACTCAAATCCATCCGGATACTCTTATCCATTGCGGCTCATCTCGATTACGAGATTTGGCAAATGGATGTCAAGACGGCGTTTCTCAACGGCCATCTTGAGGAAGACATCTATATGGTGCAGCCAGACGGTTTTGTAGCTAAAAACCAGGAGCAAAAAGTTTGCAAGCTGCAGAAGTCTATTTATGGACTGAAGCAGGCATCCCGAAGTTGGAATATCCGTTTTGACCAGGCAATCAAGTCATTTGGTTTTTGTCAAAATCCGGATGAGTCATGTGTGTACATGTAAAGTGAGGGTGAAAGGGTACTTTTTCTGGTTTTATATGTCGACGACATCCTTCTCCTCAGGAAAGACATAGGAATGTTGTCAACGGTAAAAGTTTGGTTAGCCAAGACTTTTGATATGAAGGACTTGGGAGAAGTTAGCTACATCCTAGGGATCAACCTCTATCAAGACCGGAAAAATAGGATGATTGGCTTATCCCAAGCTGCATACATAGATAAGGTGCTAGTACGGTTTGCAATGCAAGACTCCAAGAAGGGTATCACACCTTTTAGGCATAGAGTGCACCTTTCCAAGGATCAGTGTCCTAGGACACCCGAGGAAAAGGAGCAGATGAGGTCGATACCATACGCTTCGGCTGTTGGTAGCCTCATGTATGCAATGTTATGTACTAGACCAGATATCTGTTATGTAGTGGGCCTAGTCAGCAGATATCAATCTAATCCAGGACCTGAACATTGGACTGCTATAAAATGTATTCTCAAATACTTGAGAAGGACTAAAGATTACATGTTGATTTATAGCAGTGATGAGTTGATTCCAATCGGATACACAGATTCTAATTTTATGTCAGAGAAGGATTCTAGGAAATCCACCTCTGGTTATGTATTTATGCTTGGAGGCGGAGCTATCAGCTGGAGGAGTATAAAACAAGAATGTACCGCTGATTCAACCTCGGAGGCTGAATATGTAGCAGCTTGTGAAGCAGCTAAGGAAGCAGTATAGCTTAAAAAATTCCTTTTGGAACTTGGGGTGGTACCTTTGGCACGACAGCCACTCACAGTTTGCTGTGACAGCAGTAGGGCAGTCGCTCAGTCAAAGGAACCCAGAAGCCATAAAAGCCAAAAGCATGTACAGAGGAAGTATCACTTAGAGAGATTGTGCAGAGAGGTGATATTGCTATTACCAAGATAGCCTTTGTGGACAATTTGGCAGATCCTTTTACTAAGCCTTTGACTACCAAAGTCTTTGAGCAGCATGTAGAAGGGATGGGCATGAGATGTAACCCTGACTGGCATTGAGCCCAAGTGGGACATTGTTAGATTTTGTGGACTCAATCCATCAGGTGATGTAATAAATTGATTAATTTCTTTATTTATCAATAATATCATGTTTTATTTTCATGAGATGAATGTTATTTTACTACTTCATGCACATGATCAATACATATGACATAATGGTTCATGAGTTGAACCGGGTCCCATTAGTATATTAGATGTGATATATGTGCATGGATGAGATCCACACGCGGGAGATATATATCACGAATCTTATACTTAAATAACTTCACAACCAGTAATGAGACTGGGCATCTCATTTGATAAGGTTGCAGCACTTTGATCACTATGAGATAGTGTGATTTGTCTCGATCATCAGAATGTAAGATTCTGGATCACAGTGCTGGTACATTGGATGTATTGAAGGACCAATGAGATGCACCTTATGAAATTCTGTCTAAATAATAAGGTATGCTCTCATAATTCCCTAGTAATAGGCTCTTAATCCTGAGACATTGATGAACTCAAGTTTCTATCTGTTCATTTGCATTGAGTCACCAATGAGTGAGGCCGACTGTAGGTTAACACCTCGGTGTCTTGGATATGTGGTAGTAGAACTGTGGGAATGTTGAATGATCAAGATGGAATCTGTCTCTATTATCCCCTTGTGCCAATTAATGGATTTGTTATTAGTAAGTGTGCACCCATCTCAATTAAGAGTTAAGTGGATGGTACTGATGATTACTGTGATTAATTGGGGCTCAAGGATAATAAGATACGGAGCTTATATTGGAAGAGACAGATTTATTTCAATTGATCTACGGATATTGATAGAGGGGCCTACTTGCGGTAATTGGGAAGTTTAGGGTCTTCATTGTAATTTATTCCTAAGACTGGAGTGCAATTGCATTTATATAATGGTGTTACTTGCAATTAACTGTGGGCCCGAATTGCACATGAGATGTGGGGTCGCGGTGTTCCAGTTAGAGCCATCTTTCTAAGGAATCCCTAGTGGTCCCCACCCTAGTCCAAGTTATTGGAAAATACTAATCCGAATTGAACTTTAGAAAGAAGGTTTTAAAAAAGAGAAAGTTGCTAATTGCTTTGGAAGTAAGACTTCTATTTCAATTAAGCAAGGAAGAGATTTGAAAATATATAAAATCTCTTGGACGTCCAATAAGAGTCTCTCTCATGCCCAAAACCCTGTTCGTGCAAGAGTTGCACGAGTTTCTCTCTTCTTCTCCCTTTTAGTTCTTTGGAGTTTCGAGTTGGGATTACTCCTGAAGATCCCACCAATCTTCTTGAGAAAAGAAATCCAATTCGGGTCATAGCGTGGAAGGCTAAGAGGTGTTGAAGATTCTCATCATCAAGCAGGGTCGCAACTTCTCCATTAGAGCACTACAGATCTCCAAAGGTATGATCTACTTCTTGCATGTCGTAGATTATTATGAATGTTTAGTGCTGTTTGATTCTGTCTTTCAGATAAATTATTTACTGTACATGGTCACGAGATTGAGGGTAATGCATCTTGGATTGCGTTTTGGTCTTATGGATATTTGATCCTTGTGTCAAGTGGGCCAAAAGTTTTGAAAATCTATCCACGAGACCTACCTACTTCCAACACCTATCCCACGGGATCTTCAATAAAATGGGTTGGGTATCTATATTGGTGACTTGTTCTTGATAGGCTTAAGTCCCATTCCCCTCGATGTATAAAGTATTCGATCTTTAGTGAGATTTTTCATTATGGATTGGCTAAATTCTTCATTGATCTAACAAAGTGCAAAGTAATTACTCCTTGCTTGAGTAATTTCCATAGCAACTTATGCCTCAGATGTATATGTCTGGATTTTCTATTATAGGTTTTGTTGTTCCCTTGTCAATTGCTACTTTGGAGTCTCCATACAAAGTTATGGCTGGAATTGGTTTATTCCATAAAGGAATGTTCATCGACAAGTTCTTCACCCATTTAGATTCTTTACCGACTAATGCCATTCCAATCATTTTCGCATCCATTGTGGATCGAGAAATGCAAGATTGTTTCTTCGATTTCCAAGAGACAAGCACATTTCCAAGGGTAAATACATAGCTTCTCATGGACTTGGATTCTTCCGAATCCAATATCTAGTTAGCACTGCTATACCATTCAAGTACAGTGAGATATTTCTCATAGTGCAAACCATAATTAATGGTTCTCATAAATATTTGAATATCCGAATCACAGTCGCCCAATACTCGTCACTAGGAACACTTGTATACTTACTCAATTTGTTTACTGCAAATGCAATGTCATGTCTATTGTTATTCATAGTATAAATAAGACATACAATAGCTTTGGAATAGTATAATTGAGATACATTTCCTCCTTTGTTCTTGGACAGTTTGGCACTTGGATCATATGGAGTGGAAACATCATTCCCTCCAAATATATTAAACTTTTGAAGGACACATATTCAACTTCTGAATGACTTTCTTAACATAGTGAGACTGAGACAACATAATGCCTTTATAGTGTTTATGCATTTTAATACCTAATTACATCAGCCTCACCCACGTCTTTCATGTCAAACTTAAAATAAAGAAACCTCTTAATGTTCTTTACTGAAGCAATATCAGTCCCAATTATAAGCATATTATCTTGTCTATATATAAGCATATTATAATACAGGAGCCACTAAATTCTTTATAGTAAACACATATGTGAGATTCATTAATTTTGAAGCCTTCAACAATTATGACTTGGTCAAATTTCTCATGCCATTGCTTAGGAGCTTGCATTATGCCATATAGAGATTTAATTAATTTGCAAACTTTCTTTTTTTTCCCTGAGACTATAAAACCTTCAGATTATTCCATATATATTTATTCTTTCAATCACCATTTAGGAATGCGGTTTTCACATCCATTTGATGGATGATCATGCTGTGAATGGAAATTGTAGCGATTAAGACTTTGATGGTAGTGATGCTGGTTCCATGAGCATATATATCAAAAAAGTCTACTCCTTCTTTTTGTTTAAAACCTTTTGCAACCAGTCTAACTTTAAATTTCTCAATCGAACCATTCGTTCTTAATTTCTTTTTGAAGATCTATTTACAACCTAATGGTTTGGTTCTAGGAGGGAGATCAACTAATTCCCATGTATGGTTGGCTAGTATAACTCCATTTCATTATTAAGAGACTCTTTCCAAAAAGCAGCGTCAGGAGATAACATGGCCTCCTGATAAGTTGTGAGGTTATTTTCCATAATATAAGTGATGAAATCAGGACCAAAGGTAGATTCCTTTCTAGGTCTCTTACTCCTTTGAGGTTCTAGGTCTTCAGGTTTAGAATTATCAGTGGGGGCTGGTAAAACAACATGATTGCTGCTACTAGATTTTGAAAAACCAATTTTATAAGGAAACTCATTTTCAAATAAAACATCTCTAGATTCAATGAGTGAATCTTTGTCTAAACCTGAGATTACAAGGAATTTATAAGCCTTTTGTATGAAAGGCAGATCATAAGAACACATTCTCACATGTTTTAGGTCCAAGTTTAGTTCTCTTAGGACTTAAAACTAGAACATGGCCTAAGGACCTACACATTTTGAGGTATTCAAAGCTAGGGGTTCTATCTTTCCATGACTCATATGAAATTTTATTTGTCTTCTTGAAGTAAATTTGATTAAGGATGTGACAAGTTATTAGAAGAGCCTTCCCTCACAAGTTCTTGGGTAGTTCAAAGTTGCTTATCATTAAATTCACCATTTCAATGAATGTTCTGTTCTTCTTTTCAACAACACCATTTTGTTATGGAGAGTAAGGTGCTGTCACTTCATGAATTATCCCTAAGGTGTTACAAGTCTTAATGAATTTGTTGGACAACTATTCACTTCCTCTATCAGGCACCAAAGTCTTAATCTTTTTGCCCAGTTGATTCTCAACTTCAAGTCTAAGGTGGCTAAACTTCTCAAGGGCTTTAGATTTATGTTGAAGTAAATTCACATAACAAAATGTAAAATAATCATTAATATAAGTAATAAAATACTTTTTTCCACCTCTTGTGGTAATACCGATTAATTCACAAATGTCACTATGAGTCAAACCTAATAGTTTAGAACATCTTCCAACAATTTTAAAAGGTTTTCTAGAATATGTTGATTGAACACAAATCTCACAAGATTTTGGTTGAAAATCAATTTTGAAATAAACCTAGATCCATCTTTCTGTTATAGAAAAATAATTCACATGACCTAATTTAGCATGCCATAGATCTGAAGACTCAACAATATAAATGGAAGTTGAAGCTTTTTTACCAATGAAATTTACATTTAGTTTGAAAAGGCCTTTAGCAAAATAGCCATTTCCTACAAAACTCCATTCTTGGTAATCACAAGTTTATTTTCTTCAAAGACCATCTTGAAGCAATTCTTGCTTAACACGGAACCAAACACCAAGTTCTTTGCACATCGGGCACATGAAGCACTTCGGTCAAAGTCAGTGACTTGCTGGATGAGAGTTGTAGAACCACTTTCTCCTGACTAATTATGTTGGGCGTTGTTTCCCATGTAGAGTTCTTGACCATCTCCTACCTGCTCATAAGAGACGAGTGTACTTCTGTCACCATAGATGTGTTGGGTTGCGCCAGTGTCAACCCACACTAATCTCTATAGTTGCTCACAAGGTTCACCTTTGTCACTAGCACCAAAAAGTTCTCCTACATGAGATTGACTTGATTCTTTCCTTTAGTTCCCTTTTGTTGGCTGCATTCATTTGCATAATGGCCCTTTTTCCGCATATAAAGCATTCAACATATTTTTTCTTATGTATATATTTCTACATGGTTCAAGAGCTTGGTTTTAGTTTTAGTTTTTTTTTTCTTTTTGACCTTTCTTGGCTTTGGTAATGTTGGGTTTACACCTTTTTTTGTTTAGTTTTAGTCTTAGTAGGATTGGCCCTACTCACATGTTCAAAATCTTTACTCTTCGAGTCACATTCTTGGTCATGCTTTTGGATTCTGAGTCGAGAGATAAGATCTTCCAACTTCATTTCTTTCTTCTTGCATTTTCGGGTGATCCCAAAGTCTTTTCAAGATGGTGGGAGTTTATGGATAGTATTGCGTACTACAAATTATTCTGGTAATTCCATTCCATTAGTTTGGACTTCATGGATTATATTTTGAAAATCTCTCATTTGTGCAATCACAGATTTCTTTCTTCCATTTAGGAATCTAGAAATTGTTCTATAGTATATTTCTTGTTATCTGCATCCTTAGTGGCATATTTTTTTATTAGTGCTTCCCATAATTTCTTGGTGGTTTTATATTTTTAAAATATGTCATATAGGAATTATTTAAATGATTAAGAATCTCATTTTCACAATCAAAATCAACAGATCTCCATTGATCTTTTTCATAGGTACCAGCAGGCTCATCTCCACATGGTTTTGGGCATACTTTGGTTATCACATAGAGAATCTTCATGACTTTTAGAAGATATTCTATTTTCATCCTTCACATTTTTAAATGTTAACCCTCAAAGTGGATGACCTTAGGGTAGTAATCTGCAAAACTCCTAAGGAAATTTTGTCAGCACTTCCCATTAATATGGAAGGAGGCTTATAAGCTTGAGAGACAGGGATGCACAACTCTTAATTTCTCGCTAAGCAGTAAATCGCTTACACTAAGATCAGAGATAAGGCTTCTGGTCCAACTAGTATAGGACCTTAGTGGAAGCAAGGGGGATGGGGGGTCGGTAGATAATTAAACCGAAATTCGCTCGAACTTTTGAATTATGGTGTATGCGGATTACTGATAATAGCTGCAAATAATAAGATTGAGGAAAATATTAGAAGTCACCAAAACAATTGGAAGTCGGATCATATTTTTGGAGATGCTTTCTTTAAATAGATTTCACCTCCATACAAATGTAGATGGACTCACAGACATCTGCCACAGGATAAGACAACTTCCCTAATTGGAATCGTAGCAATCGTCTCCTCAAATGGTTAAAGAGTACTTGAATCCCAACAGGACCACTTTTGTAGACTCATAACACAAATAGCAAAAAAGAGTAGAGAAAGAAATGAGACAGGAAGAAGAAGATCTGCGTACTGAATAACAAGACTTCCTTAGCGAAAATGCAGGGAGATTCTTAATGAACAACAAATCTCAAGTGTCTCTTCTTAGACAACGGATCTAAAATGTCTCTTCTTAGACAACGGACAACAAATCTCAAGTGTACCAGATATTTAGATGTGAAGACAAGCTCTCCCGAGAACCCTTTATATATAGGTTCTTGGGTAAGCAAAGAGGGAATTATGCAAATGCAATGAATACACAGAGTAACTCTCTACACAACAACCGCCATACGTTAATGTACATTAATGCGAAAGCGTTATGCTAACGGCTTGGAGAAAGTGGGCTATAGAAAAGTGTTTTCGGATCCACCTTCAGGCAAAAAATACACATGCGAGGCAAAGCCCAACCCATGAGGAGGACTAGGCCCAATCCACCCCCACAAGTGACCCAACAAGCAGGCTTGACCCATATGGGTGGCCTACCAGTCTTGGCTCGGGTGGACTTGACCCGACCCACACGGCAACGCACGCATGGCATAGCATGGTAGGATGGTGCACACGTGTATGTTTACCACCACAATACCCACTAGGAAGACCGACAATGTAAGCAAGAGAGAAAGCACTAATAAACCACTCATAAAGAGTTGAAAACAGACCACTCCGATCTGCTATCACATCTATTACATGCTTCCTTGGTAACAGTTCTCAAGAACTCCACCATGGGTTTTGCATAATGATAATCCGAACCATTCAAGAGATGAAGATTTCGGTAGGAGTGGGTCACACCATCATATTGAACACATGATTGATAATGAGATTAAAGAGTATAATTATCATTAATACAAAAGATCATCCTAATCATATTTTCAATCATGTGCTCAAGCAACCAGTGGGATCCATTGGCATTGAACAAAAGTTGAGGAATGTTGAGGGAGGAGATGACATAGGTTCTAGACTCCATGAGAGTGACTTTAGAAGTAATTAGCCGTTTGTAAGAAATCACATTAGCTAATCAACCGAAGTTACCTAAATGCATCCTCAAAATAAAAATCTTATTTAACATTCATTTCATAGCCTTACATGACTTAGCTAAATCCTCTATTATACCATTTTCTTTTTGGAGAATCGTCCACCGCGTACTTGAGCATCTTGTGGCCGATACTAATTTCCATTCCCCACTTTATGTGGATAGGACACCTGATTCATTTGTCACGAGTAATATTTGATCATTCTCTTAAAATGTTGGCCTTTTTTTGGTAAATCAAAGGGGATTTTACTGGAAAAAATACATTAGAGTGGGTGAATACAAAAAAGGCCATAAACTTTTGCATCCACCATAGTGGTTCCAGGGACCCTTTTTGGTTTATTTTGTATTTATTTATTTTTTTGCATAAAAGGAGTTCATTAATAACTTAAAGGGTTGTTACAAAAGGGGGGACCAATCTTGGTTGGGAAGTTACCAAGTTGCATCGATACTCATACAAATAAACTAAAATATAGTCTTGAACATAAACATAAACATTGACAGAAATATATTCATAAGGTAGAAGTAGGAGGGATCTAAGAGTAGTATCTCCAAGGACTATAGGGAGATAATAAAAAAGCCAAGGAAGCAGAAGGGAACGTGTCCCCATGCAAATGGAAAGAAAGTTTTTAAGACAAAAAAGGGAATGATGTCCCCAGATAGAAATTAAGTTTTGCAAAGGCTTTGAACTTAGCCATCACCAAGCACAACCACCAAAAGAACGGATCGGCAATGTCATGCCACCAAAATACAACCTGGGGTTAGGGTTAATTTAAATTTTATTCATGTTTGACACAACATGTACCATAATAGTGGACCTACATAGGATCATAAGCTTGTAGTGAGTCATAATAAAAACATCTATGGAAACGATTAGTAACAATTGGTATCTTAGTTTCATTAATTTATTCAAATAAGCACGTCCAACAATAATAATCTTAGAGATTCAAGTTGCACATTAATTTAAAATAATTCATGAATAAAACTCAACTAAATTCTGAATAAAATCTAATTATAAATAATAATCTACACAAGTGTCCTATGATGGCGAGTTACTCCTGTGCTAGTCTAGATATCTCAGTAGCCATCGTCAGCATCTCCCACTTGTGCTCATCAATTGGCCTAAACATCTTAAATATTTGATCCTTCTCTTTGGCCTCAGTAAAGTAGGCGTTGGTATCTATGTCCCATACAATCAAAATCAAAGGCAAGCTATAGACATAATTTGAAATAACGATAAAGCTTAATTCACATTAATTAGACATGATTAAGACAAGAGGAGACTACTGAAATAAACGGAACATATTAAACATCCTAACAAAAGTGAGTAGTGATTATGTGTACACGAAAGCAAAGCTTCTACTTTGGGTGGTTAACTCTAGATAACTAATTACGGCAGGTCTATCATACAAATAATAAAATAGAACTGAACTAAATTGAATTCGGTAATAAGCCATGCAAACTAAAAATGAACTACAGTCGTGTAATTGCCCCTAAATCTTATATATAAAATTGTATAATATAATAATAATACAGATAAACCATATCCATGATACTTGTTCGACACAGAAACCTAAGTTATATGAAAGAGGGCTGATTGTTAAGTGCATACTAATGTCCAGACCAAACTTAATTTAACTTATCTAGTTTCTAAAGTCAAGCCACTCATAGTCATATTAATGCAATGTACACTCTAATTAAGACAATTGAAGGGAACAACTGCATGCAAACCTGAAGGTCAAGGAAAACCCACAAATCCAACATAAGGCCAAAGACACCTTTTCACTTACCCAACAAATCCCATTAGAACAACGGATGAGGTACAACCTGACACATCCTGCTAATTCCGGTGCACACTCACTTATGGGCTCCCAAAAGGGATGTATCGAATTACTACTGCACAAGGGTTTACATCATTTGTACGAGTAATTAACCATGGTTAGTGAAAACTACGTGCCAAAGCACGGCCTCACGTTAAGGTCTCACGAATTTATGTGAAGTTAATGTGTTTAACGAAATTTGGTGAAAAGTATCAAAACCCACATCTGAAGCTAACCTCTCTAAGCCATTTTAGTAAAGGGAATGTGTTTTACAAAATTTGAGGAAAGAGTATTCAAGTTCGTATCAAATTCCTAATCCAAACTAAGTCCGATTATGATAAAAAAAAAAAGAGAGGACAATTAGGTTCTTAATTATTATTAACGTCTACTGAAATACCTAATTATTTTATAGAAAAAAGAAAAACTAGGTGAAATCAAAACTTGAAAATCCCAATTAAAATTAATTAAAAATTCTAATCAAACCCTAATTAAAGCCTTATCCCCAAACCCAATGGGCCTGCTTGGCCCAACTACCAGGACTAGCCCAGTAGTCGGGCCTATCCCAGGTAGCAGGCCCAGCCGCCGGGCCCAAGCAACAATGCTACTTGTGCACTAGCACAATTTATTTTGGTTTTTTTTAATTAATTTATTTCCAATCAAAATCAAATCACCAATATTAATCCACATTAGTGGGCTAGGGACAGATCTACATAATTAGGAACTAATCAAATCAAGGGAAAACAAGTATAACTATATCAAGTTACATCTAACACGTGCCTCAAATCCATGATTAATGGTGTTTGGTGTGAAAGTGATGCCTTGGAGATCTAATCCCACACTACTATGCTAGTGATCCTTTCTTCTCCGGTGGGTTTTTGGTTGAGGGAGAAGGGTTTTGAAGAAAAGGGGTTTTGGGAGGAAGAAACCTTCATTTTGTAAAAATAGATTTTCGGTAGAAAGTGTGATACTTTTAATAATAAGGTTAGGGTTACAGAGTTATAATAGGATCCTAATTAGGTCAAGGGGGTAAGCTAATGGATCAACTCACTTAATAGCCCAAAACTATTTCTCACGTAACAAAACCCAACTAATGGGTCCCACATGAAACCTTTCCCCATTTAACTAAAAAAATAATATATAAGAAAATAATAGATTATAAATTATTAAATAATTATTTAAATAGGGATGGACGTTACAACCTACACACACATGCACATGTGTGGGGTACACTTTAAAACATTCAAGATGGAGTCCATTTATTTGTTTCACATTTTAAAGAGATTTTGAAGAGAATTTGAAGAATATCTCATCAAAGATGGAGAAGAAATTTTATCTCATCTCAAACTTGGAAGACTTGTTGGCCAAGAAGAGGACTTGCCTAAAGAAGGAAAGCCATATATGAGACCTTCTTTAAAAAGGAGTTGAAGAAAAAAAATGTATAAATAGGACACCCTTCTAACATACTTTTCATGGAAGAATTACCCACCTCCCACCTTTAAAATTTCTGTACTCCTTCTCTCCCTTTCTTGTTCTTTACATCTCAAGTCATCAAGGAGGCTTAGCCCTAAAACCACATCACTAACCTTGAAGATCAACTAGAAGGAGGAATTCTTTTCCATCCTAGTATGTGTAATCTTTTGTTTTAATTTTTTCATCTTATGTAAATGATTGTTATACTAGTTCAATAATATTCATCTTGATATTCTTCTTATTCTTATGGTTGTATCATTGTTTGAATTGTGTTTTTCTTGTTTGGATTGACGACCCAAATATAAGAGCATACTTTAAGTAATTTCTAGACCTAGATTAAGAAAGAATTTTGAGTGAATATACTGGCTTTGACTTCAATTGTTTACCACCTTTGACTTCCTGTTATTACCGCCTTTGACTTCCTGCACTTGTTATTTTTTTATTGCACTTTTCCATTTTTTTTGCCCTTTTATCTTTAATATCTGCACTTTTAAATTCCTGCACACTATTATGTTCTTGCACAGTTTTTTTTTTCTTTTGAATTGTTTACTGCTGTAGGTTGCATTAGATTCATGCATATTTCACTTTTCAATCATGTTTAATAGTGATGATCTTGAAAAGTTTAAAAATCAAAATTTTAGTTTGGCTAAGTTCTAAGATTTTGAATTGAAAACAGTCCATAAATCAAACCAAATCTGAATTTTACAATGGGTCATATGTTGGATGACTGCTATTAACAGTTTATACATGTTTATAATGGCTGAATGCTTGATGGTTTCAACTAATTTAAACCTAAATTCAGACCTATAAACTCAATGAAAAACAGTCCAAAATCAGTTATGAAATAGTGGTGAAAGTTGGCCATTACTCAAGTGATTGTGACATATGTTTGTGAATTGTTTCAACTATTCTTAAAAACTGATTTTCTGCACCCAAAATATTGAAGTTTCAGATCTGAAACATGATTGAATTAGCTCCATTAAATCTGATTTCTGAAGTAAATATGGTCATTCATCATTCTCATGAATGCCCCATTCATACATGCATCTTGTAATTTTTTTACTTGCATTTTCATCATTCATAGATCATACATTACTTTAGGAAAGTTAAGTTTCAGATTTGCATTCGTTTTTATGTTTATCATGTTTAGGAAAGTTTTTCATGTTTGATTTGTTGCATTCTTAAATTAGAAAGTTGCATTGTTTGGTTCATATGCATTGTATGGTTTTAGAAATAGCTTAACTTAGGTTAGTTTCCAATTTTTGTTCTGAATCACTAACTTTCTAATTAAGAATTTTGTTTTAGAAAGTATAGATTCTTAACTTTTAATTTAAGAAAGTTTTCTGTTTTCTTTTAATTTAGTTCAATTTGTTTCTAACTTTGTTTAGTTTTTATTTTTAGAAAGTTTCTGATTTTAGTTTTGTTTTATTGGAAGGTCTAATGTGTATTTTGTTTTGTAGAGATTTTTAATTTTTATTTTTAGGAAATTTTAGATTTAGGAATTTTAATTTAGGAATTTTTGTTGTAATTGTTTAATCTTTGAGAATGACTATATTTGTTAGAGTTTAAATTAGGATAGTTTTAGAGTTTGAATTAGGCTGGTGATAAGTTGAAAACTTCTTTAAACATAGCTCCCTGTGGATTCGACCCCGTACTTATCGGGATATTACTACATCGCGGCTTTGCACTTAGAGCTCACGATCAAGTTTTTTGCACTGTTGCTGAGGAGCGTCATTTAAGGTAACTTTTCTAACTTTCCCTATTTACATAGCTTTGTGGGTATGATTTAATTTTATGTCATCTTTTGAGAAATAGGAGGACATACATTGAATGTGAAGCTGCACTAAATTCAAATAGGAAAGTGCATGGATTATTAAAAAGCTCACTTCGCTGTTATTTTTAGACACTTTCTAAAATTAGAAAAAGTTACTCTTTTTTAACTTGTCATAACTTCTTTGGGAAGAAAGTATAACAAATGTGATCTAATTGCTATCCTTGATTTCTCAGCGTCCAAGAAAGCCTTTGCCCCTGTAGTGTGCTACAGCTTGTCTGTTCAGGAACTGGTCCTTCAAATGGGTCCATCTGTGACTCTACCACCTCTTGGTGGCTAACCTAGCTGAGTCAATTTCATAGGACTGGATTAGAGAACTTAAGGAAGCTTTTCAACCTTAGGGAGTAATTTAGTTGCTTGAATAATTTAGGTTTCTCTCATTTAAAAAAAATCAAAACAAAAAAAAAAACCAAGTGATTTGAAAAATGGATTGGTGGAAATCCACAAATATGAGGGGAATTAACAATGGGCAAACTAATGGGAATGGAATCAATGCTGATGACCCACTAAAGTCCTGGCATGCCTTGTGTGAACAAGACAAAATCGCAAAGTTACATCAAAGAAATTGTTTAGTTAGACCTTACGAACAGAAGTGGGCAAATCACTATGATCATCTTTACAATGAGGATTCTGTGCAGAATTTTAATGGAATGATTAGCTCAGATCATCAAACAATAAGGGTCCCACGTGATTATCCATACCCCACACAATCACTCACTCATTCTGATATGGATGTGGAAATTCAATGGTGGGTTGAATCAAATTCAAATCAATGGCATTACCACAATGACATGGGTAACATGTGTGGTCTAAATTGGGATGATCAATCATTGAACAATTGATGAAATGGGCCCGACATAGATCATATGTCTTATCCCCAAGAATTTACTTCGGATGGGTCGTATGACTGCCCCTCACAGGATACATCATATGTACCCCTTTCTTCTCCCTAGTTATATGCACCACATGATTCCTTACTGCTTGAATGGTCATATGAACCACCGCCACCCTTGAACAATTCTTTGAAGGATACTTTAGCCAAATTGGTTGAGTTCATATAAAACACTATGCAAACCATACACAATAATGAATAATGTATGAAAAGCCTAATGACTTTGATTAATCAAATATGGCTTGAAATAAGAAAATGAAATGCCACCCTTAGAATTGAAGATGATCCTACATTCATTGAAAATCTTGTCGATATGGATCACACAAACACACAGTGGATATCCAAGGGTGTACATGAGAACATGGATGATGGTGCGATGCATGAACCAATTGATGAAACACATGAGCCCGTGTGCCCCACTTTTCCTCAGTATCGCCCATTCCACTTTATCAAAGAGGAATCTACGCTCTTTTACATAAATCCTTTTTATGATTCAGATTCTTCTGATGAATTTGGCATTGTAGTCTTTCACAAATTTGATATTCTTACAATTGAGGAAACTGCAAATGAACCTAATGACCCTCAAAAGAAAGATTATAATTGGGAGGATGAACCCATTTTTCAGATTTCTGAGTCGGATAATCTAGAATCTTTGGAATCATATATTGACTTCTTCATGAAATTTAATGATCCAACCCTTAAAGAAATTGCCCTCGCATTTCTTGGCCCTCAATGTTATTTAAAGAAACTTGTGGAATTGGAGAATAGAGGTCCCATTCAGACTCTTAAGCCTGACAATTTGGAATCCTTTGAGCCCGTGTCTGAACAAAATGCTGAAATTGAACTAATGAAATTTGTGGCACAGGAGGACCTAGGGCCACCCAGTTGCTCATTATATCCTCTCTTATCTTTCAAAGATCCGTTTTTAAAGGAGTAGGAAGAAATTTTCTTTGTAGTCCCTTTTCCACACAGTGTACAAGAACATGTAGTCCTCATGTTCATTGAGCCCACTACCAACATGGTTTCATTTCTTTATGTGCTTCTTGTAATCTGTGTGGAGCAAAATTTCATTTGGGATCCGGGTGGACTCATGGTTTCGAATCCAGTAGTGTAGGTTTTTTTTCTTTTCTTTTTCGCATAGATATTTTTTTTTTAGAGTAGCTTCTTGTCTTTTTATTCTTGTTTTTTCTGTTTTGTCTAACCTTAGACATAAAGCAGCTCAGACACATCTTTAGGTGACTTACTCTCTTTACCTTACTTTACATTTATGTTCCCTTATGTTGCTTTTACAGTTCTGCTTTGCATGCATAAACATCGAGGATGATGTTCATCTTAGGTTGGGGGGGTGGGAACAAGCATGCTTGTCTAATTTTAGTCATACTTTTAGGCATATAAAAAAACCTTTTTTTTTGTCATTTTTTAAGGAAAATCTATCAAGATTTTCAATTTTTAGACTTTTATTTTTGGTTTTAGGAATTTTTGCCAGCATTTATTTTACATTTTCATTTACTTTTGCATTTATTTTTCATTTATTTTAGAAAAGAAAGTTCTCAAAAGAATTGAAGCATTTGAAGATATATAGAAATTTAGAAATTTGATACTTTTGGAAGGAAGTAAAAATAAAGTTTGCAATTTTTAAAGGAGGAAACCTATTAGAAGATAACCAAAACTTGCTTTTCACAGACATACATGTATCCATTCTTTGAAATTTTGGATAGGAAGCTTTAATGCTATTTTTGGAATTTTTCTAGAGAATACAATGAGAACTTGAAATTTAGTTTGTAGAATATTTTTGTTTCCTAGTTCATTTTTGGTGAATTGTATATATTAGAACCAAGATGAATTAATTCAAGCGAAAATGATAACTGCCACTTAGTGTTTACTTTCAATTTGAAAAAAAAAAAGAAGAAAGAGTGAGAAAAAAAGAGCATATAATGATAAGTTTGTAACTAGTTTGGGTTTGTTTCCTTTTTAACTTGAGCTAGTAAGCCCGGAGGCATATTTTTATATCTAGTGCCCTAAAGCCATCTGGTTTGGGAGTCATTGGCCTAACGCTCGCTACATGGGTTAATTAGAAAGCTTAAGGGACCTAAACATTGCACAATCATAAAAAATAAAAAAAAAAGAGGGAAAAAAATGAATGAATTATGGCCCAACGAGAGTCTGTAAAAATTTTCAAGGGATATGTGCGGAAATGCATAAGGTCTAAGTTTACTCCTTAGATCCCAACTTTTGCCATATCATATGAACTTGGAAATTTCTATGCTGGAAAAAGTAAAAGAGTGAAGAGTGTCCATAAGAGTTTGCAAGGAAATATGTGCAGGGAAGGACAAGGACCAGATTTGCTCTCTAGATTCTAATTTTTCTTATATCATACGAACTCGGTAACCCTTATGTCGGAAAAAGACAGTAAGAGAAAAGAGGCCTATAGAAGTAAACAGTAAAGTGGCAACTATCTTAGTAACTTTGAAAGGAAATTTCTTGTTGCTAACACTACAAGAAAAATGACAATTAGCGACACTTTTATAGTGGCAATTTTAAGATTCCGCTGTTAAATGTCTTCATCAGCATATTTGCCACTGCAAGTTAAAAATCTACATCTCTACAGCAGCATAAAAAAATGTTTGCCGCTAAATTTTCATTTTACTCGTTGCTTGGTGCTAATATTTAGTGTATATAGCAGCAGACAGTATTGTATGTTGCTATAGTAGTGGAAAATTAATATATACAGCAGCAGGTAATAATGTTTGCTGCTATAAAGGCATATGGTTATAATTTTAACTAGTGGATGCCTATTGAATAGTACAGTATTGAATTATTTTTTTTGCACTAGGAGGTATTTGAAATTTGTATCATTTCATTTTAAAAAACAAAAAAAGCCAAGGCTCGTGTACAAGATTTTCCCATAAGGTCCAGATTGGTTTTGGATCTCATGTTTTGGCTTGGATCGCTAGTTAGATTGCTTGCACAAATGTCCATCATTAGATTAACAGCTCCAATTTCTTTAAACCATTAAATAATGGCCCCGCATTAACAAAACTCTCGCTTTCTCTCATGTATTCAAGTTCCTCTCGCTTCCTCTTGGCTCCAATTCAGTATCGACCTCCTAGTGGGGGCCACATGAGGGTCTCTCCATATACGGGGATCCATTTATTAGTGATCACGTACCTTCATTTGTACCCATCCAAATCTTTCCACAAGAATTTTTATTTCAATGGCCGGGTGAACCTCACGTGGAGGTGCAGTGGTGGGGTAAGAATCCTCGTTTTATAGGTGCACGGCGCACCCAGTCTTGGGATTCAATCAGGACTCGGGAGTAACGTGGGTTGCGGTTTTTTGGACAAAAGAAGAGAAGAGGAGCTTATGATCGGTTAGTGATGCTGATCAACATCCAGGGCAAGCCTCTTCTTTTGAATATTGCTTCTTGAAACCCTAGCCGCATTAACGAAACTCTATGCGATGCTCAAAACTTTGCGAAACCCTAGCCCTTTTTGAATTTTTGCTATGCTCTAAACTCTGCGATGCTCAAAACTCTGCGAAGCTCCTAAAGCGACTAAAGCAAGAGAGGGATGCTACAAAAGCTCCAATTGTTTTGGATCGTTGCTCACGCAATTTCTTGCACAACTCTCGAATCCTCTGCGAGTCCTTAAACCTTTGCGAATCCCTAATTTTCTACGAAACCCTAACCTCTGCAAATCCCTAATCCACTGTGAAACCCTTACCTCTATGAAATTTCCCATTGAATCTCTTTTCGAAACCCTAATCCTCTCTCTGCAAAAGAGCTCCTGAAGCAAAAGAAGGGACTCGACCTCTCCATTGGTAAGAATCTGCGATTTCACATGATTTGATGTGCTGTGTGGATTCATATGCAAGTGGATTTTGATTTGATTCATATGCGAGTGGATTTCCATCAGTGGCTAGGTTTTTTAGTGCGTTTTGCAATGTGCTTGATCTACTTGTTTTGTCTAGTTCTATTGAAATAATTGTTCCTTTTCTTCACATCTGCTTGCATCTTCCTTCCTTTTGATCTGATCATCTGTATTGTTATGATCTTTGCCTATTTGAGAATGTAAGATTTGCTAGTATATACTGTTTCAGATCTTTGTTCTCAAAATTAGTTGTATGCATCTTAGCTCTTGATTTTTCACTGTTTGGCAGCGATTTTGCTTCGAAATCCCTTTATGTTTGGTTACCAGCAGCTGAAAGAAGTGGTTTGTTGAACTTTGCTTCGAAAGATTGTTAGCAGCTAGATTTGGTAAACCCTATCTTCATTTTATTGAATTGGGGATTTCTGTTTTTTTAGGTGATTTGAGATAGTTTAAGATTGTTTTGAGGTTATTCTTTGTGAAGATCTATCCATATCTGAATTGATTTAAGAAATTGATCCAGCAAATTTCTAGAAATCTACTCATATCAATTCATTAGGAATTGATTCAAGTGACTGTTACTGTATTTATGCCTTTTTGTCTGAGGGGATCGACCATAGAACCTTTGATAACAGTGAAATTGACCACTGTTTCTGAAATTGGACAGCAATGTTGCTTTACATCACAGTATTTTTTCTGTGGATCTTGTTATTTTGGCTTGCTATGTGGAATATATTTTGGCTTGTTCACTGATCTGAAACCACTGTGTGGTCCATGTGATGATCCTAGCTTGTATATTTAATCCTGGCAATTCTCAATCTACGTTAATTTTTTTTTGGTTCTTTCTTTTTATGAATCGCTGCTTGATCCCAAAGTCCTTTGCTAAATGTTGATAACCATTTCTAATTTTGCTTCCCAAATTATCAAAATGGTGGTAGGGGATGGTTTAATGGGTTACACTAGTGCACAATTTGTCTTTGTCAAAAGGTTCATGCTCTGTTGTCAATGAATAGCAAAATTTATGGAACAAAGCAAATTGGGTAATGGGATGAAGTAGGCAAAATCATTGATTTTTGTAGTATCAATTACATCAGCTTCGACATCATCTGGTTCCTTCTATTAAACCAGATGATGTCACATATATATAAATTTGTGAAGTAAAACTCATACTTTTGTTTTCCCAATTCATAGCCTTTTATTTCATTTCCTTGACCTCTTTGAAACTAGCACTGCTTGTATCCATTTAGATTTTTTTTTGTTCCACCCAACAATATTATCTATGATATTTAGTAAACTGATGTGTAAGACTCAAGAGACATTTAGTTTTGGAATGCAAGATATCACCAGTTAAAAACTCTGAAAGAATAAGTAACTTGCATTTGCCCATTCTAGACATTATCATGCCTTTCAATGTGTAAGTGGTTGGCAATGAAATCACACATGCTGCTCTGTTTTTGAAGTACACACTAATGTGAATGTGCATAATATTAATTTATTAGAACTTGTACTAAGCTTCCATTATTCAAAATTATATTGGTCATTTTAAGATTGCAAGGTTTTTTCAGTAGAATGCGTGTTGGCTTGAAAATGTGAAATTTTATCTTCTTTTCATACTCTTTTTTTGCTCACATGCTTTATACTTGAATTCCAACTTTGTCGATGTTACTAATCATCTTCTCACATGGGATTTGAACTTTCATATCCAAACATGCCACTTTATTTGAATTTAAGAAGCTCATCTTTTGTTGGCTGCTAGAGCTTCTAGCTTGCATCCATCCTCAAGTTCTATGCCATCTAATAGTGAAATATAGATGATAGTAATCTTTTTGATTGCTTATGTCACTAGGTAGGGAAATCAGATGAACTAGAAAGTGAATCAAATGAACCTACCCAATCAAGTTTCTGAATCAAGTTAAAGTCTCCAATAAGATTACTTTGTTTTGACGGTCCATTTGTTCAGAAAAGTCATTATGGACAAGAGTTGGACTCTTGAGTTAAGAGTAAGCACTGCATATGAAGAAGGGGTTGAACGATTCCTTGACTTTGCATTTGCTAGTGAATATCAGGGATAGGATCAAATGTCCATGTAAGAATTGCAGTAATGTATATTATAGATCTCGGGATGAAGTACATGAACATCTAATATGCGATGGATTTGAACAGAGTTACACTCATGGTGCTTGGGTTTTCCATGGGGAAACATTTTCACCACCACATCAAATGTCTTATAATGTAACTTTGGATGAAGATGTACCGGATGAAGTTGATGATATGCATGGAATGTTGCGGTTAGCATTTGGAATTTAAGATCCCGAATCTAGTTCACAAGGACTTGAAGAAGGACCTAATGTAGAAGCAGAGAAATTTTACAAATTGGTAGAAGATGCCAAGCAAGAGTTGTACCCGGGATGTAAGAATTTCACCAAGCTTGCTTTCGTTATGCGATTATACCACATAAAGTGTCTGAGTGGATGGAGCAACAAGTCTTTACTATGTTGCTTGAATTGTTGAAAGAAGCATTTCCTGAAGGGGAAACTTTACCAAAGTCCTTCTATCAAACCAAAAAGATCATTGGAGAATTGGGCTTTGGTTACAATATGATTGATACATGCCCTAATGATTGCATGTTGTACTGAAAACAAACTGCTAAAGAATTTACTTGTTCTATATGTGGCACTTCAAGGTGGAAATCCAATGATGACGGTGCATCACCTTCTTGTTCCAATGAACAGAGAATTCCTGCTAAGATTGTGCATCACTTTCCCTTGAAGCCAAGGCTTCAGAGGCTTTTCATGTTAGATAAAACGGCTTCATTCATGAGATGGCATGCAGAGGGTTGCACGAATGACGGGGTCTTGAGGCATCGTGCTGACTCTCAAGCATGGCGAAGTTTTGATGATCGATACCCAGATTTCGCAGCAAAGCCTCGTAATGTTAGACTTGGGTTATCAAGTGATGGCTTCAACCCATTTGGTACAATGAGCATTGCCCATAGCATATGGCCTGTTATTTTAATGCCATACAACTTGCCACCATGGATGTGCATGAAGCAACCTTTTTTCATGATGTCATTGCTTATTCCCGGTCCACAGGGACCTGGGAATGACATTGATGTTTATTTGCAACCATTGGTAGATGAGTTAAAGGAGTTATGGGAGGATGGATTACACACTTGGGATTCATCAACTAATTAAAATTTTCTGATGCATGCAGTATTGTTGTGGACGATTAATGACTATCCTACATATGTAAATCTCTTAAGATGGAGCACTAAAGGTCGCTTTGCTTGTCCTCATTGCAATGAGGACACTTGTCATTGCTTCTTGTTTAATGGGCAAAAGTTATGTTATATGGGCCATCGCCGTTTCTTGGATGCCAATCACAGGTTCCATCGTCATAAATCAAAATCTGATGGAAAGATGGAATTCAGATATGCTCCTTTATCAAAAACTGGGACGGAGCTGTTGCAACAATGTCGTGACATCAACATCACATTCGGGAAAAGTAAGAAGAGAACACGGGATGATAACACAAGTGGATGGAAGAAGAAGAGTATATTCTTCACATTATCATACTGGGAGCATCTTTTATTACGTCACAATTTGGATGTCATGCATATTGGAAAGAATATATGTGCTAGTCTAGTTGGGACATTGTTGAATATTAAAGGAAAAACAAAGGACACTGTAAAGGTACGTCAAGACCTAAAACATATGGGCATTAGGCCTGCCCTTCATCCATATGAGGAAGGAAACAAAACACATTTGCCTCCCGCATGTTTCTCAATGTCTCAGAAAGAGAAAGATATTTTCTGCAAGGTATTATCTCGGGTGAAGGTTCCAGATGGTTATGCAGCTAGTACATCATGTTGTGTGCACTTGAAAGAGTTCAAATTATCTGGATTGAAGAGTCACGACTACCATATTTTAATGCAACAATTACTTCCATTAGCAGTGCGAAGGGCCTTGCCAAAGAATATTAGTGCAGTATTAATTGAGTTAAGCAATTTCTTTAGGGAAATATGCTCAAAAAACCGGTAAAGTCGAAGTTCTTAATAGACTAGAGTCTCAAATTGCAACAACATTATGCCATCTTGAAATGATTTTTCCACCAGCTTTCTTCGATATCATGGTTTATTTGCCAATTCACTTGGCAGGAAAGGCCAAGATTACTGGACCCGTACAATACCGATGGATGTACCCAATTGAGAGGTGTGTTTAACTTCATTGCATTTTTTTCAATGTGTCAATGTAGGAATGGTACTGGTTTTGTAAAAACTATTCTTGTAATTTCTTATTTCTAATTATTCATAGGTACTTGTTTACTCTCAAGTCATATGTGCGCAATAAAAGTCGACTAGAGGGTTCAATAGCAGAGGGATACCTGGCAGAAGAATGTTTGACATTCTGTTCAAGGTATTTGCATGATATAGAGACAAGGTCGACTCATGCACCAAGGAATTATGATGATGGCCCAGGAGAAACAAATCAAATGTCATCAATTTTCTTGAGGTCAGGCCGTGTACTTAGGAAGGAGACGCTAATAAATTTGATGCACGATGCATGGGACCAGATGCATCGGTATATTCTCTTTAATTGCGCTGAAGTGACCCCATTTCTCGAGTAAAACACTTACTTCATGTTGATTATTAATTTTTTTTAAGCAATCAAATATAATATCATTCTTAGTGTTCTAACTGAGGGTCATTTTTGCACGTAGAGAACACTGTCAAATAATTTACAGTAGTAATCGTCACAAGCGACTAATGGATAGAGAACGCATGCACAATTATCAATTTCCCAAATGATTTGAATCTCATGTAAGTAAAAGATTTTCTTACTATATATATACATATATATAACAACTAAACACATATTTTTCATAAATATGATTTTGGTGCTCTACTAATATGTGGTATCCATACAGGTTGATCGCTTGTGATTAGAAGGTGACAAATGGGTTACTACAGAGCTTATCTTGCTGGCAAGAGGTCCTAGTAAGGTGACCAGTAGCTTCTCCAAGTTTGTGATAAATGGGTTTAGGTTTCGCACGAAAGATTTTGATAAGAAAAGTAAGACTCAAAATAGTGGAGTTGTGGTTACCGCAAAAACATCAAGCTTTGCAAGTGTTAAGGACAGGAACCCTGTTATAGGAGATGTTACCTACTATGGTGTTTTGACTGATATCATACAACTAGATTACTATGAAGCGCGAAAGGTGGTCTTATTCAAATGTGATTGGGTTGACGTCACGTCCCAAGGCAGGGGTGTCAAAATAGATGAGTTTGGGTTCACACTTGTAAATTTGAAGCGATTATTAAGTACTAATGAACCATTTGTGCTAGCCTCTCAAGCATTGCAAGTATTTTATGTGGAAGACATGGTTGAAACGGATTGGCATGTAGCTATTACGACAAAACCTAGGGATTTTTTTGACATGCGTGGGGATGTTAATGCAAATGAAGAGAAGAGATACTCGGAAAGTGAGCCATACAATGCTCAACAATTACAAGAAATTTGTGTAGATGTCAATAATATTAGTGAAGCAAGGGTAGATGTGCCTTGGACAACTGTTGACACACCTCTAGGCACCCAAGCGGGGAGAGACCATGGAGATGATTCTGAATTTGATGACGCTGAGTTTGTCAATTCTAATACCATTTCAAAATTTTGAATTGAATATTGTCAATTCTAATACCATTTCAAAATTTTGAATTGAATAAAGTTTTTAAACATGTAATTGAATTCTAGAGTAGTTGTGGTGTTGGAATTACTTTATTTTGACTTCTACCTTCTTAAGTGCATTTTGACTGTTTTGGGAATCTTATTGTTTTTTCATCAAATTTTAAGGTACCTGTAGCTTTCTTCAATATTTTGTTTGAGGTTAGTCTAGATCTCTGCTTTTTAAACTTTAGGATGAAATTTATAGATGCTGGACAGGAAATTTATATTAGTGGCCTTACACTGGATGGGAGAAACCGTTGTATTATTCTGTCTTCTGTCTGCTTAATTTTCAATGTTCGCTGTTAAATGTGGATCTTCAGCCTTACTATAGGTATGGAATAGAGGTGTGTACTTGTTATGTGATGCTAACATGTAGTTGTTATGTTATGCTAGTCATTGGTGCACATGCTAGGTATGACATCTTCATCATCACAGGGAGAAGACCGATCAGCCCAGACATGCCCTGAGACATCTACTTCAGGTAATTACATATAATTATCAATACTCATACTCAACATTTGTCATCTACCTTTGAGAGCTATGAGAAAACTAATCATCAGTCCTTTCTTCCATTTTCATTTGTTCCCCATTGTTAAAGAAAAAGAAAAGAAAATGAATAGAATGTCTCCACTAAACATATACTTGCTCCTTGACCAACCATCCTTGGCCAAAAATTATGCTTCTATAAATACATTTAGATTAACATTGTAAAAACATACTCCCCTGTTTTGGGGAAGCTTGATATTTAGTAATCAGTGGCCACTAAGCAACAAGCCATTTCAATGTTAATGGCTAGAATGGTACTTTTAGTGCTATCACCAACTTTGGCACAGAATTGGCGATACATGCAATCAACCTCTGTAAGATAGATTTACCAGAAAAAAACACAGTAAAATATAACATACCAGGAGTGGGTGGGTAAACTCTTATTTCTTTTTGTTAGAAAATCTTTTGCTGATCAGTATTAATGCTCCATCAGCTTCATAGCTTCAACGAACTTTAAGGTGAAAACAGCACTAGAAACAAAAGGTTATTGCATATATCAAGAAACAAGATACACTAATAAGAAGCCAACCATCTCAGGTTAATCACGAAATATTCTTCTCCACAAGAAGAATATGCCTAAATCATCTGAAATGGATTTTTCTAATATCATCTCTTATCCCCTAACGGTATATTCCTAAATGTTCTGGAAAGCTCTCATTTACAATTTTATGTTGTTTAGTTTTACTACACTTTCATCCATATCAACATAATCCAAAACATGATGATTTTGCATAAAAAAGGAGTAGGAGTTGTTCAAAGAGGTATACACAGCTTAGGTCCTCAATCACATGGAGTGAGTGGTTTTGCTAATAAGCTATGTTGTTTATTTTTCCTCTGTATTCTATCAAAAGAAATAAGAAATCAAACAGTTTTTTTTGTTTTTTTTTTAACAATCCCCAAGACATTTAACTAGTCGATTGTGTAAATAAGGGTGAGAAGGAGGATATTGTGGTTGTAAACAACAGTCCCATGGGGGTGTTGATGAGTCAAGTTGGCCCATGCAAGATCTTGTCTAAGCCTAGCCAATTTATTCATTGAGCGTTAAATCAAAACCATGTCTGGTCCCTGGACTAAAACTCAGTCCTTGACAAGTAATCTGTCATGTTAGATATGTTGGGTTGGGTTGCACCCCTAAGCATATTAAAGCCATGACGCAACTCATTTAAGAATTGGTCAAACAAGGTAGGCCAAATATAGTCCAAGAGGCCAAAAAGTAAAGCCCAAATCCAGCCCAGAAGGCCTATCAAGACTACCGAGCCACCTCTCTTTCTTTCGCGGCTTTTGGCTTTTTTCTAAGAAACCCTCGGCCTTCTCTTCCAAGTGAAGCAGTAAGTTTTCTGGCTCTCTTTTTTCTAATTCTTACTTTGTGTGTGTTTGCAATTTGAATCATCTCAGTACTTTTTATTTTAAGATTATGGTTTCAGTTGCTGCCATGTATTCCTTTCTTTCATTAGATGTGATCCCATCTCTTGACTCATCAATCACAACTGCAGAAACATGAATCTATGTCTTCTTCTGATTACCCTTTCAGTTCAAGGATCGATTGCAGGCCTTCTTTTGCAGTAGGAATCAAAGTGGGTCAACTGTTATAGATAGTTTTATGGATTGGTGTGCAGGATATTGAGCAGGTTGTCTTCATGCTTTGGTTTTATAATTGTGACAAGCTTTGAACGGTAGGTCATGATGGGGAAAGATGGATAGGCTTTTATATCTGAGATGGAGTGCTGAAATTGGGGTAGTTTTAATAGTACTTTAAGGTGATTGGTTTGGGTTTCAATGGGATTTCTTAATGCTGCTGAGATGTGGTGAGCAATAATCATTTTCAACTGTCTATAGCAAGATGCACATATCTAAAAAAGAGGATGTGTCTAAGTCAAAGATGCTCAGTATTGCATCCTTGAGGTTGTGGGTTCAAGTCGCATCGTGTTATTGATCAGTTCAGAAGCACAACTCCAAATGCAACATCAATTTCTGTTAAAAGTTGTGTTATTGACAAATCTCTATTCTGAATCTCAAGGCTCAAACAGCCCACAACCAGATTCAAGCTTCATCTGAAAAGTTTAGCTTCAGATGAGTGGGCCATCCATGGAAGGTTCCACATACCACTACTGGATCTTTTGGTCAACATCAGCAATGAGGACTTCTTAACACATGAGATCACAAATGCAACATCACGTCCTGTTAATGACATGAACCTATAGCAAGAGCACCAAAGGCAGTTCTCAGGTGAACTAGGTATCAATCTCATGTAGCAAAATGGCCCAGCTCTAGTGGGGCCCACATGGGAGATTAAAGATGGTACAAACAAACATCCCAACCAATTATCATAGCCAATTTATGCTTCGATTTCGATTCTATCTTCTTAAATCATCATTGTGATTTCTCTATTTCTCGATCTAGCGATGAAAAACCTAAGAAATCAATCGATTTACAGTCAATTTGGCTAATCAGATCTTTATTTTCCGTGTATGAAACGAAGAGATTCGGCTGGAAACCTGATTTGTTTCTTGAATTTGCCTGCCTGTGCGCTTTGGTATGATTCATGGATCATGATTTTTGAATTGCTAGATTTAGCTAATTTTTATGGATCGAGGTCTTGATTCTTTATTTTTGTTTGGGCTGATCTATGCTGTGATCTCTTTAGTTTCTTCCTTGTGTTTGGATTCATGTGATGATGCTTGATTAGGGATTTTATTGGAATCGAGTGATGGTCATCACAGCTGATGTACCTGAATTTCTGTCATGTTTGCATACTTTAGTGCTTGCTGAATTTCTGTCATGTTTGAATATCAGTTGAACCTTGAGTTTTTCAAGTGATATTCCTTGAACTTGAATGCAACAGTGGCTAACTGTTACTTAAGATCATCTTCCTCAAGCACAGATCCTGCTACAGAGGCCTGTACTCTACATTGTGACTTTTGGAGCATGATTATCATCTGAATTTCACTTTTGGAAACAGCTACTGATTCAGCCAATTCTCAATTTTGAGTTAGAATGTTTTATCAAATGTAAATTGCGTCTAAGTGGCTTGATGAGAAGTTGAAGCTGGTACCGGTGGCAACCCGGATGGCTTCACTACTTTGGTCATAGCCATGACATGGTCCAGTTTATTATAGTTTTAAATTGAGCATTTGCTCAGCCCATCAAGGAGCAAATGTGGGGCCATTTTTAATGAAACAAATTGTTCACTTGATGGGCCTCGTTTGATTGTAACACTCAGAATCCTAATGTTGAAAAGTTGATATCATCATTAGGCTAAGCAGGTCAGTCAATTGGACTGCTGAAAAGTGGGGCTCCACGTGTACCAAGTTTAACAAAGACCTATTTTCCTTGATCAAGGATCATATAACCCTCTATTGGTCTTTTATTTTAACAATCTTTATTCTTCAGAGCAAATAGCAGTAGTTATATTGGTGTCATCCTTAAAATAGGTTCAACAGGGATAGGTTTTAGTGGTACTGTAAGTTCTAGCATAAGGAGTTAGTTATTGTTGTAGGGTCTTATTTTCAGACCATGGAATTTAAACAAATCTGATGGACATTCACTGCTAGAATTACATTGATTTTCATGAAAATATAGTAGTTGTACATCTCTGCTTCATGGTATTTCCAACAACCAAATTATAACCATTGGGAAATGGCATTGCAGATATCAGTTTTGTGAGCATAATGGTGGAAGATTCATGTTCTTTTTATTACATCCTATCTTCTGGGGTGTTTCATAGCAATTTTAGAATTTGGGATTCTTGGAATCGGAATATCAGAAATTCTTACAAGTGCGATTTTCTGTTTGGTAAAACTTGGAAGCTGGGAAATTTATGTCCGGAATTGCACTTGGTTTGAAAACTAAGGTCCATGGAAACCCAGCAAGCTAGAGTCTGGCTATTTTTGTTGACTAAATAGCTGTGACCTGGCACTTAGCATATTTCCTCTGGCTCTGCGAGACGATTTACCTTGCACTTAGCATGTTTGTAGTCAGTTTGAGCAATGTCTCTATTCTTTTTGTTACAAGTTTTCATAGAGAAATTGTAATGTGTTTTGAATAGGGACTCAAACAAGAAAAAGAACAAGAGGGGCAAATCGATGCATTGCTCTCACTAATCAGCGGAAGCGGATCGTTGTACATGTTAATGAATATGGGCAGCCTATTGGAAGCAATGGGAGAGTATTATCCTCGTACTTTGGTGTCATCACACGAGATGGGCAAAAGGCGCCCATTACTTTTACAGATTGGAGGAAAATGCCTGCACAACGGAAAACAGATATGTGGCAGGCTATAGAGGTATTAATGTAATTGTTTCAATTATAATAATAGTGTATATTGTACCCATACTGATACTGATGTTGAATTTATTATGCATGTGTTGCAGTCAAAATTCCTTATTGAAAATAACGAGAAGGTGAAGAAATGGATCTACAAGGGGATAAGCCGCAGTTGGAGGCACTGGAAGACCGCATTGAAGAAGAGACATTTTGATCCATATCCCATTACTCGGGAGCGGTTGCGGCATTGTCCTCCGAGAGCTGATCCAGACCAATGGGCGTCGCTCGTTGGGTTTTTGGGGCTCTAGATGGAATTGTATGGAATAAATAAGAAATTTAAGATTTACAAGCCGAATGTTTTAGTTTCGAATTTATTTTTCTCGTTCTTTGAAAAGTTCATTTTTGCATTAATTAGGCGCGAAGCAGAAGAAATTCAAAAAAACATGTTGCACAAGTAATGAGTCATACTGCAGGAACGAAAAGCTTCACTCAGATACGTGAGGAAGCGGTAATTTCTTCTTTAAATTATTGTTGTTTATATAATAATTTGGATATCTAGCTTATTGCTTTTTAATATAATTATTTTCAAATGATGATAGCGGGCATGAAATCCTGATGGGCAGCCACTGGATCGGACAGAGATGTTCAAATTGACTCATATGCGTCGAGATGGACGACCGGTGGATCAAGCATCAGCGGAAGTAATGGTAAACTTAAGCTTGACTCTTAACTTAGGATTGTAGTAATGGTCACCTTTGATGCTACAGCCTTCTGTCTTCTTGACCGCATCTAGCAATCTTCCCCACAGTTTGGTTTTAAAGCATATAATTTTGCGGCTCTTGCATTTTAATCTTCTGACATTACCACCCCTTTATGTAGTAGAAACAAATGAAGATTGCTCATGAAGTGAAATTGGCTTCATAAGAGAACAACTATTTTTCCTCTATAGACATAGACTACCAATGCAAGAGAAGACAATGTACTGTAAAATGTAGATATTGGACTGAGGAAACATACTCTAGATTTAGTCCCTGAAAACTTAGTAAAAGATAAATCAAAGCAGATTTGTAATCGGGATCCAACGGCTCGTCGATGGCGAGAGCACAGAAAGAGAAGGTTTTTAGAGCTCGTCAATTACAAGGCTTGAAGTATAGTCGCATCGCAGTGGCGGACGAAGGGTTTGCGAATGGGCAGGGTTTTTTTCGAAGCAGAGAGGGAAACGAAACAGATGTGCGGGAGTTCTGAAAATCTGGGGATTTTATAGTCTCATCTTTTTGGATCTCAATTCAAATCCAACGGCCCAAATAAACTTCTCACCAACTTGGTGATAACTGTTCTTATAACATCAAATCCCTTATATATATACTACTATCCATTTTTCCCACCCACTGTAGTGAGAGACAATTTTCTTTTTTAAATCTAACAAGACCGAAAAGGTATTACAAGGTGTAATATTTTTGTCTTATTGAACATTAATACTGTCCAAAAAAAAAAAAAGTGACCCTCACTTGAGGGACATATGCATAGTAATTTTGTCTACATATACTTGAGAATTGACGTCCCTAACAATCTTGTTGCAGAAATTTTCAATTTAAAAAACTATGCACATTGATATATGTTTCAGCTATTATTGTTCGTGGAATAATTTGGTGCAATTGGGAGCATTAAGAGTAGTTAGAAAACGTGATGAGGTTTTTTAGGCTAAAGCAATGCTGAAAATTGAGTTTGAAACTTAGATTTGATGTGCACAGATGGACATCTAGTATAGTCCATGTTGCTAGAATTTTTAGTATAGAAATCAGACCATATACAGTGCAGATATTGGTGATTTATTCAAAGCAAGTAAAGGATTAGTTAAGATGGGTCATGTGCACTGAAAAAGATGGATTTTAATGAGGTTTTAAATCTGAAATAAATTTAAAATTTGAGGAAACATACTCTAGATTTAATCTTGATCGCAAGTTCCTCCAATCCCATGATAGAAGAGTCAATTGTATCGCAACAGAATAATGGAGCAACGCTTTCATCTTCAACTGGTGTCATCCTCTTTGGAGTTCTGGACTCACATCAGTCTTTGCTTGATGCACTTGAGGCATTTAAAGTATCTGCAACTCATTTATCATGGGTGCTATGCGTATCCCATTGCCATTGGCTCCATGGGTAGTAAGTTTCAGTGAACCCACTGTTGGCAAATCTGGGAGCTTAGTTGGAGGGAAAAATGAATCAACTGAACTACTGAATTCATCTTGCTCGTGGGAATATCCAGGCACTCCTTGCACTGCATTAATACTACTCTCCCTCAATGGAAATTCAACACCTCTCTCTACAAAAATGGAATTAGAACACACACGCCGTTATCGGGAAGGTAAAGTAATCCAACTGACATAATATCAGTCAGCATGCAAGTTCCAGCAGGAAAGAAAAAAAATCGTCAGCATAGACCGATGGGTATATTAGAATTATCAGGTAAAAAAAAAGAGGAAAAAAGAGAATGGGATAATTTTCTGAGAGTCCCAAAGTTCAATGAAGACAAACAAAGCCTTGTTTAATGCATTTTTATGGTGAATAAGTTATGCTAGAAGCTATATATTGAAACGCTTTGGAAAAGCATATCTATATCATGTGATTTATTTAGTTTTTTACTATTTAGTATCCCTATTAGAATGCACTTACTATGAACTCTGAGGAGGTTATGGATGAAATAGTATTTGATTATGAATTGCAGAGAGAGATCAATGAAAGAAACCAGTCAGAGAACTCACAGAGCAGCACAGCGCGAGATGCTATCTTCACCCAAGTGATGGGAGAAGATAGACGTGGTTGGGTTTGCACATTTGGATTAGGTGTCACTCCCTCTGATATCTATGGTCCACGGGCATCACTTGCTGAAGCACGAAGGACAACAGAGAATGAGAGAGCTCAAAGGATAGCAAGTGAGCAAATGGTGATTGCCTTAAAAGAGGAAATGGTCGAGGTGCGAACCTAATTGAACCAAGTGATGGCATGGTTCCAGAGCTTCACTGGGAGTGGCCCTTCATCTTTTTCATCTGAGGTTGTGCATAGCATACCATAGTTTTAAAAATTAGATATATTTGTGTTTAATTTCCTTTAAAATTCATACTCAAATCACTATTTCTTTTGTAATAGGTTTTTGGTGCTACTCCTGATGACATTCAGCATGTCGGTTGACCCTCCAACATTTTTCAAAGGTTATCTCCCTTTCTACAATTGATGTCTCTTTTGATCACTACGATTATAACTAATGTGATGTTGGATTGAGCATGGGGCTGGTGGGAGTATGAAATCTGAATTTTTATTGTATGAAAACTTTGCCTGTGCCTTTTAAATAATGACAACTTTTATATAACTTTCATTAGTTGTTCCCATTTTAATCCTAAACAATGCTTTCTTTCAAGTTTAGTATTCAATTTGACAACATCACCTCATGGCATGCCACATGTGCACCGGCTTTTTCTGGGGCCCAAGATGCAGATGCCATTACTCTATGTGACATAGCAGGTTGCAGATTCAATTAGCTGTTAGTTTGATTGTTTCGATTTTACATGTGATCTAAATGTGATTGATGTTCATACTATGACTTACGTGATCCACATAACATTTAAATAATGAAGAAAACCGATTTAGTACAAAATAAAGTGCTAATGTAGTTTTCAGCTTTGTGTAGTTTTCAACTTGTGCCTTTTCCATTGTGTGATTATGTTGGACCCATATATGGATGTCTTTATATTTGACCAGAGTAGATTCCATATCTTGGAAATTAGAAAGTTTGAGACACATTACATATCAAAAAGTAAAAAATAAAAATAAGAATAAATAAAAATAAAAAGTCTATGAATGGGAGTCTGTGGGAGCGGCTGCACACCTGTGGGAAGACAGAGCTGGACTGGGGGACCCGGTATGAGATCGCTTTGGGGGCCGCTATGGGGCTAATTCTATGTTGCTAATTCTCTCGAGTTATGACCAAAACAGAGCCACTGATGATTTTAGCTTGTGTTTGTTTGATCCCTCTTACAGAGTACAACTATACTAACAATGTAGACGAAAAGAGTGATGTGTATAGCTTTGGAGTCGTTCTGATGGAGCTAGTGATGGGGAAGCGGCCAATTGAACCTTAATTCGGGGACAACAAAGACAGTGGCACTTTGCTTTCCTATCTAAACATTGTCACAAGGGGAACATTGTCATCTTCCTGCGGTTTACATAGGACAGTGGCACTGATCCATGTGTAAAGGGTCGCTGTTTGTTATATGAAAAAAGACCTCAAAATTTTGACCTATGATGGTAAATTAGTTTCTCATCCTCTCCCTTATGAAAGTAAATCCCATTGTAAGTGAGAAGATTTGATGGTCTTCATTTTAGTCATACTCCTTTGCTCATTCTATCTTCTAGTCTTGTCCAGCCACTTTGCTTTCCTATCTAAACATATGATAATGCTGAACATCCCCTAAACTAAAATTTGAAGAAGCTGGAACCCTTACCCCTCTTTTGGTTACATCAACATGCAGTTATTAAGGACCTTGTTGTATATTGACATTTTCTAGCTCTCACTGCTCACTTGCATAAAAAACTGAATCTGAAAGCTGACCTTTAAGTTCTAATTTGAAGATTTGAGAATCCCTCTTTGTTATATATTTTAGTATTTATATATTGATGAGCACTCTAGTAGCTATAAATCTAGGTGGGACCACAATTCTTGTATTTCTTGTTTTTTCCCCCTTTCATGAACAACAATCAACTAGTGGAGCATTGATCAAGCCCCTCGGGTGGGTTGAATAAGAAAGGTTCATCTACATTGGAACTCTAGGAGCAGCTCTTGGCAAGCAAAGTTCCTCTATTGCTCCCCAAAATAAGCTCTTCACTGGGTGCACCGTGATCTCATAAAGCTTTAGCCATTTTTACCTTGTCACATGTGTTGTTGTCAAAAAAAAAAAAAAAAAAAAAGCCTGGCCATATTCAAGAGCATAAGAAAGGCCAATCTCTATGCATGATGCAGACTTATTTGTCATCCATAGAAGGAAAGAGAGGTACAATCAAGCAAGTTGCATGAGTGACTAGTGACAACTTATAAACTTTTAGAACTTACCAAAATTTTTTAACTATATTTGTGGATTGTGATTGTGGAGTATTTTAATTGTATGTAGATGTTTTTAAAAAAATTCAAAACCCTTTTTAGCATTTGTAAGGATTATTTTTTTTATAAAAACCATTTTAGCTGCAGAAAAAGAATGCTACTAAAACTGCTATAAAAAGCACTATCCAATAAAAAAACAAAACTTTTTAGTGGCACATTTTTATATTATTAGCGGCAGTTCCCTAACTGCTGCTATTTCCTTATTTTTAGCAGCAGACGCTTGTCCACAGCAAAAAGATGGTGAGAAATAGCGACAAAGAGTTTTATTGACAAAAATAGTGGCAAACAAATATCTGCCGCAATAAAGTTTTAGTGACAGATTTTATCTTTTAGCGGCAGAAAAAAAACTGCCGCTATATGTGTCTTTTTTTGTAGTGTAAATTTTGGGGGATTAGACTATTTGAAGGAAAAATTCTGCATTTACAACATCATTGCGGAATATTTGAAATAGGTTTTTGATGTATACAATTTTTCACCGTGCATGTAAGTTGGTTTAAATTTGAGAAAGTTTTTGAGAATAGAATTGTGGACCAGACTTTGAAAAGTCTGAAAGTGTAATTATTCCAAATTTTAAAAATATCTGATATGAGTGAAATTTCTTTTAAGAAATTTCTTTTCTCCTTTATTTTTGTTATTTTTGTTTTTCTTCTTAAAAAAAAGAGAGAGAATTCTATGGGCATATTCACTACAAACCCTCACAAGGCACAAGTCGTCCACTAAGGGGAACCTAAGGGTTTAAGGGCCTGCTGCATACACTAAATGCAGTCAAGAGTACCAACGAAAGTAGTGTTGCATTCATGTTTACTTTTATTGCATCCCCCGATGGGTGGTTTTTGAGCTAAGTGTTGGAAAATCGTAGGTTTTTGCTTCTAATTCTCTAACCGGGAGTCCGATTTGTGGACCGTTGGTTCCTACAACTTACTTTATCCAAGAGTGAAGTGCTTGTGCTCGTTTTCGATTTTTTCGAGGCAGTTTCCCATTTTGACCCCCTAGTGGGCAGTTTTTGAGCCTAAGACTTGGAAATCATAGGTTTTTACGTCTAAATCTCTAACCGGAACTCCAATTTGCGAACTGCCAGGTCCTACAAGTTACTCTACCCTCAAGTGAAGTGCTCATGCTGGTTGCTAATTTTTCCGAGGGCTGTTTCTTGTTCTGGACCCCTGACGGGTGGTTTTTGAGCCTAAGTCTTGGAAATCATAGTTTTTTCTTCTAATTCTCTAACTGGGGCTCTGATTTACGAACCGTCATCTCTTACAAGTTACTCTACCCTCAAGCGAAATCCTCGTAATGGTTGCTAATTTTTTCGAGGGCTGTTTCCCGTTCTGGACCCTCGGCAAGCGGTTTTTGAGCCTAAGTGTTGGATAACCATAGGTTTTTGCTTCTAATTCTTTGATCGGGACTCCGATTTACAAACCATCAGTTCCTATAAGTTACTCTACCATCAAGCGAAGTGCTCATGGCAGTTGCCAATTTTTTTGGGGGCTGTTTCTCATTTTGGACACCCGGCGGACGGTTTTTGAGCCAAGTCTTGGAAATCATAGGTTTTTGCTTTTAATTTTCTAACCGGGACTCCAATTTATGAACCATCAATTCCTACAAGTCACTCTGCCCTCAAGCAAAGTCCTCATGATGGTTGCCGATTTTTCAGAGGGATGTTTCCATTCTGGACCCTCAGCGGGTGGTTTTTGAGCCTAATTGTTGGATAATCGTAGTTTTTTGCTTCTAAATCTCTAACCGGGACTTTGATTTATGAACCGTCAATTCCTACAAGTTACTCTACTCACAAGCGAAGTGGTCGTGCCAATTGTCGATTTTTCTGGGGTTGTTTCCCGTTCTAGACCCTTGGCAAGCGGTTTTTGAGCTTAAGTGTTGGATAATTGTAGGTTTTTGCTTCTAAATCTCTAACTGGGACTCCAATTTGTAAATTGTCAGTTCCTACAAGTTACTCTACCCTTAAGCAAAGTGCTCGTGCTGGTTGCTGATTTTTTCAGGGGTTGTTTCCCGTTCTGGAACCCTGGCGGGCAGTTTTTAAGCCTAAGAATTAGCTAATTGCAGGGTTTTGCTTCTAAATCTCTAACCGGGACTTCAATTTACAAACCATTAGTTTTTACAAGTTACTCTACCCTCAAGCGAAGTGCTCATGCCAGTTGCCAATTTTTCTAAGGGCTATTTCCCATTTCAACCAATTTCGAGGGTCGTATCTCTAATCATAGGTGTTGAAAATCCTACATTTTCAGTGTTAATAAATTTCAACGAGTTATTATATTAAAATTTTAAGAGAATTATATATTAACCAAGGGGTCGTATCATGCTTTCCAGTAGCTGTGCCATCACTAGTTGAACTAGTCCCTCTAGAGATGTTAAAGTAGATCGTCGGATCTAACCTTGCCGCAGTTGCCAGCTATTGAACGAGGGCCTTGAGTGCAGCTATCCTCCTGTCCTGCTCAGCCTGCCACCTATCCTGCTCAGCCTGCCTCTAATCTTGCTCAACCTGCCTCCTAGCCTACTCAGCTGGTTGCTCCCTCAGGGTGATCACCTCAAGATGTGGCACCCGAGACTGTGTGGAAAATGAAGAGGTCCTCGTGTATATACCATACCTATTCAAGTAACCTGACCTCTTCCCAAGCACATCAACAACAATTTGTTCCTTCATCATCGGAGCTGTGATAGAGGGCTGCAATTGCTCTTCAGTCAGCTGCACCAAGGCCTCCTGCCATTTAAATCAATAAGGGGTTTAGAATGCTTTTGTGGCATTATTGATCAAAATTGATCAGAGAGCAAACGTACATGTCTTTGCTGAGCCATGTCATTTACCCACTCACTATTTTGCCTGTAGTGGGTGTCGTGGAAGAACTGAGTAATAGGCGGCGCTTGACCGGCATTCTATCATCTATCATTTGAAATTATTTTGTATTAGATATGAACTGCATATTGATAAATTAATAAACTTAATCAAGTTTCTTCATATGAACATACTTAGTACCATCAAAGAAATTTTCGATGCAAATGACCTAGAGCCACTGGTATGATTGTATGGCAGCTTGGCTTGACTTTCTTGAACCTTCTTTGACTTTGCCTACATAGAAAAACAATAATACAATAGCTTTCTTCAACATATCATAACTAATAGAATTACATGGGAATATAATTAATTGTTGTAGATAACATCCAAATGTCACCCTCCACTTTGGTGGTTCCCAGCACTGCAAGACCATCAACTACCAGCCACTGGATGACAATCCTCTGCCGGGTGGTCCTGGGGTCAGAGAACCTCCTACTCCAATAGCTCGAGATAGTGACTATGCAGTTCGTATTTCCAACTCCGATACAAAATCCTGCACTGGTGGTCAATGTCCGCCCTAAGTTGCATATCGCCCTTGTAGTCTCCGATATCAAATATTTACTACAATTAAGAGAGAGCCATATAAAGATTAGTAATAATAGAATATAATTAGATATTATAATGACAAGTACAACTATGATCAATTTGGTTGATATTTCTTGTTATAGTTTACCATAACTAAACCAATGACAGCAAGCTTGATCCCACTATCAAGCTTCTTCCAACCATGGGGTTGGACTAGGGCAATCTCTCTAATGGCTAACCTAAGATGGTTAACCAGTGAGCATGTTCCCCTTCTAGCCTATGGCTCAAGCTGACGATCGGAACTAGGATGTTATGACCTAGCTCTCTCCTCAGCTTTGCCACCTTCTTCCCTCGCGTAGCACCCCTTACACAGCTCGGAACCTTACAGATTGGGTTGATGCTGTTAAGATGACAGTGCTAAATGAGTTAGTAAACACAAATCATTAAATTGAGGTGAATTTAAGATTTTAAAAGTTCATAATTTTCTCACCTACATTGCTACCAATTGTATGAGGACTCGGCAAAGGCAAGGACAGTAAAGGCTTGGTCGGCAAGGCCTATGTGGTAGGAGGTTGAGTTGGTGAGGGCTGTGAGGTAGGAGGCTACATTGGTGAGGGCTGTGTGGTTGGAGGCTATGTCGGCCGAGGCTGTGTCGCAGTCTCAGGTGTGCTCTTTGCATGAGCTAACCCAAGTGCAGCTGCGGTACTCCGAGCATGTTTAACCCTCTTCTCCTGAGTCATATCTGCAATCTGGCTTAGAGCAAAGTGACAAGGAAAATAAATAATTATTAGCAAAAATCAATAATATTAGTAAAGTGAATGTCAGTAATTTATATTTAATGGAAATGGAAATCATTTTAGCATGAGTGTCACTATCAAAACTATTGTTTTAAAGTATATGTCATAAACATTCACAGAAAGATTACCTTATCCGATTCAAACCAAGATGTCTTGTCATCTACATCATCATCTTGTGGGGGACTGTAGTTCTCATCGTTATCATTCCCATTAACCTTTTTCTTTCTGTTCTCATTTGTCCCTTTAACCGAACCAAATATAGCACGTGTGGTCGGCGGGAGCCCTAGAGATGCAAGTTTATTTGCATTCTGCTTAATTTTCTTTTTTCTCTTTAATAAATAATTGAATGTTTGCACGTGACGGGACATCTCTCCTGGTTTGACCGAATTTTTCCCTCCATTTGCCATCGTTTGTAACTATGATATATATAAATAAGCATAAAACGTGAAATATATAAATGTTTTATCCATATATGAACAAATTACAAGAGAAAATGAAATTAAAGACAATTTCATTGTGTAAGGCAAGATCTTTATTAATTTACTCAGTCATTATATGTGCACAACCTGAAACAAACATTATATGTCATATTCCATGTCAGAGTCAAACTGACTAAGTATATCATTGTCTTCTTCATCTTTGTACTCCGCCAATGTTTTATCCTCGTCTTGGCCCTCTTCGTCTACTGACTCATCACTGAGAACGATCTTAGGATTTATATCATCCCTAGAGTATTGGACACTAATACCATCGACGAGGACTGGGACAACAAATGTCATTTGGTCCTACTGAAATGCATCATTATGCGCATCATCATTTTCATCATCATCCAACTTAGCGGGTATATCCCATACTCCCTGAGGCTTGACCCGTTCTACGACTCTCCAATTTTTTCCTTTATTGGTGTCATTGATGTAGAAGACTTGTATCACCTGACTTGGTTGGACGAATGGATCATCCTTACACCAACGACCCATGATATCAATGCTTGTAAAATGTTCTTTAATGTTTATTTTGTGCTTAGTACTAGTGTTGTACTATTCACATTCAAATAAAACTACTTTACCCCTATGCAAATAGGACAATTCCCAGACTTTGTGGATGTATCCATATTAGTCATGTTTCTCTCCTTCGTATTCCCTTTCCACAACCAAGCCACTACTCTAGCTCCTACGGCATTTCTCACAGTCTTTAGTGTGATATCGGACGCCATTGTAATCACACCCCTGATACAGATTTACTAGGGATCTAGGGCCATTTGCTAATGCCCAAATCTCATTAGTAGCTTCTGCTGACCCTTGAGTTCGCAATTGATTCATCTATATAAGCAAATTAAGACAAACGTATTACACTAATGTCATTTGAAGTGTAATCCAATAATGTCTAACCATTAAAATGATAATGTTTTATATGTCTTATACGTTGTTTGAACCATTTTACAAATTCTTTTTGTTGTACTTGCCCGATTTCTCCACCTCTTTGATTTTGTACTAAATTCTTGTGTTCCTTACTCAAGGCAGCTTTTAATAAATAAGTAAAGGTAGATAATAAATTAAAAAGTTAATAAGCAATGCATAAATATGGTTAAATTAAAACACATACTGTAGATACGGCTCCACCTCAGGGATATTATTCAGTGCAAACTAATGAGCCATGTCACGCTTTCTCTGCGAAGGATCATGTGCCCTTACCATCAGTCCAATTGGATGGATAGTTTGTGTGAAGACTAACATCCCCGAGCCACGTTCGCCACCATCATCATAGCGTTCTACTCGATCAATCTGCCTTAAATATATTGAACAAAAAGTAAGGCACTCTTTGACAATGTAAGCCTCAGCGATCGAACCTTCTAGCCAAGCTCGGTTGCGAACATACCCTTTTAGGGTCTTCAGAAACCTTTAAACAACCAATGATAACAATTATGATTTTCAATGCAAGGCAATTACACTAATAAATAAATAATTAATCAATGGTCATTAACTATTACCTTTCTATCGGATATATCCACCGATATTGCACCGGTCCACCAAGCATGGCCTCATGCGATAAGTGAACTGACAGATGAACTATTACATCAAAGAAAGCAAGGGGAAAAATCCTCTCCAGCTTGCACAATATTAAAACTATTTGCTCCTCCAAATTTTTTAAATCATCGTGTCTCTATGTTTTCGAGCAGAGGTCTTGGAAAACTGCCTAACTCAAACAATGTTGTATAAATTTCTTTATTCAAAAAGTCGTGCATATTAATAGGAAGGATGCGTTGGATAAGGATATGGCAATCATGGCTCTCTAAACCGGATAAATTTACCATTTTTTGAGGTTACACACCTCGAGAGGTTTGTCGCACAGCCATCTAGGTATTTGATCGACTTCAACTACTCATAAAATTCATCTTTATGTTTTGGTTTTAAAGTGTAAAAGACATTCGGCTTCAAGCTGGATCCATTGCCCCTCTCCACTAAATACAACTCTAGCCTGATGCCCATATTTTTCAAATCCTTATGCGCTTTCTTCGTGTCTTTGTTTTTGCCCTTTATGCCCAAAATTGTTCCAACCAAAGCTACACAGATGTTCTGCACAATGTGCATAGATCAAGGTTATGTTGGAGTTTTTTGTACTTCCAGTAGGGTCATTCAAATAGGATGCTTTTCTTTGTCCAATTCAGTTCTCCAGAGTCATGCGACCTTTTCTTATTCTTGCCATACTTGATCAGCACTAATTCTTCTAACTGGTCTAGTACCTTCTACACCGGTAAATCTAAAGAATTCTTTTTATGCTCAGGCTGACTGTTGAAGGCCTTGCTTCTACTCCATTGTTGGTTCAGTTCTAAGTATTTTCGAAGACCAATGTACCTAATCTTATCTTTTAACTTCACCCTTAATGAGCTGTCGTTACATGAGGGGCAAGCGTTATAACCTTTTGTACTCCACCCAGACAAGTTGCCATACACAGGAAAGTCATTTATGGTCCACATCACAGCTGCATGCATCTGAAAGGTCTGTTTAGTGGAGGCATCATAAGTCGATACACCATTATCCCACAAGTCCTTCAACTCATCAACTAAGGGCCTTAGATATACATCGATCTCATTTCCCGGTGAGCTTGGTCCTGGAATAAGTAATGACATCATAAAAAATGGCTCCTTCATGCACATTCATGGTGGCAAATTATAAAGCATTAGTATGACAGGCCACATGCTATAGGAGGTGCTCATGTTACTAAAAGGGTTGAATCCATCGGTGGTTAACGCCAGCCTCACATTACATGTCTCTCAGGAAAACTCTAAATATTTCTTATCAAAAATTTTCCATTCCATGGAGTTCGCCGAATGCCTCGCTATCCCATCATCAACATATGTATCACTATGCTATCTCATCTCTGTGGCTGTCTTCCTTGACATATACAATTTGTGCTATCTCATCTCTGTGGCTGTCTTCCTTGACATATACAATTTGCGCAGCCTCGGTGTCAATGGGAAGTAACGGAGCACCTTATGAGGGATCTTCTTTTGCTTACCATCATTGACCTTGTACCTAGGCTCTTCACATTCTGGACATTTATCTAATTGAGCATTCTCCTTCCAATGCAACACACAATCATGTTTGTAGGCATCTATGTTTCTTGTATCCCAAGCCCAAGTCACATAATAATTTCTTCGCCTCGTAAACTGAGGCTAACACCACATGACCTTCGGGTAAGAAGTCCTTAAAATCTACAAGACCTTGTCGAACGACTGATTGCTACACCAACTTTTGACCTTCACATGCAATATCTTGATAACAAACACTAACAGAGTATGTGAGCTCTTGCATCTTAGGTACAGGCCACACTAGGAAGCCTTGAACAATTTTTCAAAATCCTACACATCATCTCTCTCTTGAGTATCTTCTTCCAAGAAAGTTCCCCTACGATGGTCCTCTATCAAAGGATCATATTCATCTTGGTTCTCTTTCAATTCATTCTCGTTCTCATCCGAATCATCGGTTTGAACTATAGGTTCCCCGCGAACTATCCACCATTGGTTTGAGACCCTCTTTCCATGAATGTGCAAATGATTTCTCACGATTCCATAGTCACGCTTCCGATGGTTACAGCAATCATTACATAGGCACCTAATCACTGCTGCCCCGTCCGAATTCGCCTTTGCAAAATCAATAAATGAGTTTACCTCGGTCGTCTAAATCAGTTCTGATAATGTAATATCCAACTCCTGTCCATATCTGACCCAATCACAAGCAATTAGAAATATTAGGAACAGAACTCTCAATAGGTACTAATAACCATGGTATAATAATGTTTAGCATCCTTGACAAAAACCTACAAGATTGATAAATGACAATAGGTTTTGATTGAATATAACACCATACTCCAACCTACAAGAAAGAAATGTCTGCTCATCAGAACCCGAAGTTGGTCCAGCCTCATGATGGTGATTTCATTTGCTTTTTGTTGAGTTTTTATTTTATCGAAAACCCTTCAATGATTTTATATAACTGTTCGACATGAAAGTTATAGTTTTCATGCCCCCAAGTGTCTTCACTATCGACACATAAAAAGGTCGAGAGAGTCATAGGTGTTTAGATTATATTATACAGCAAACAAGAGTAGATTTATTAAATATATTCTCCATTTATATCAAACAAGGCTTTAATACAAGGACTTGAATGATAGATAAATTCCTTCACATTGGGGAAAGGAGAGGGACTGATCATTATGACTTGGCCGACAGGCACATCACCTCCCTTAGAAGGGAATACATTTCTTATAAAAAATGAAATCAATCGCATACTTCACCCCTACACATTGTTCGAGCAAGTCCTCTACTTATTTTTGGATATTTCCTTTCCATGCAGGAAAGAAAAAGCTTTGTACGAGGGTTTATCACCTCCCATGAAAGCATGGCAAACTCTTGTTTTAGCTTTAGATAACATGGGTCTATCACCATGCGTATTTATAAAATATATTCTCCATTTATATCAAACAAGGCTTTAATACTAGGACTTGAATGATGGATTAGTACTCATAAGCAGGGCAACTTCATCACCCTCGAGCAAAGTCCACCTGGCCAAGTCTGCTTGAACTCAGCTAATAAGAGCCAAGTCGCACCTTCGAGCCCCAGGCAAGAAGCCTTTTAAAAAAGGATTTAGGCAATAATGTGATCATATTTGTTTTTCTATGTAAAAAAATAAATAGTACCTCTGTGATATTTAAATACTCAAATCTTCCACAAGGTGTGATTATGATCTTTCAAAATCACTACCAAAATGCCAAAAAAACAACCCACATTTTATGATAATATAAAATTGAGAAAAAATATATGATTTTTTTTAACATTTTCCCTTTATAAACCAATCAGGAGCGATTTGTAATTTGTTGTTTGCAGAACTTTTTTCTAAAATTTTCTTTTAGACATTATAAAAGGGTAACATCAAAAAGTTGAACAGACTGATATAGCAATCCAACTATAAATCCAACAACTCATAGAGACACAGACTTTGGCTGATTCAATGTGTTAAACCCCCATATGAACTCACATAAAAAATCTAGAACGCTGAATAATAGAGAAAATCCAAAAAAATAATAAATTATAGAAAGATGAGCAGAGTGAGATTTTTGCTTAAAACACACAAACTTCAAAAAAGTAGGCTGGATTTTTGTAGAGGCAGGGTCTTTTCTCTTTCTCCTTTCGTTTCTTTTTCCCTCCTCTTGGTAGGCAGAGGCAGAGGTAGCGGCAGTGGAATGCAAAGGCACCGGCGGCGGAATGTAGAGGCATCGACAGCAAATCGCAAAGGCACTGACAGTAGATCGCAGAGCGAGAAAGAGAGGAGCAAAGCAAGGATTGGAGGATTACAGTGGCAGCAACAATGGATTGCAGAGGCAGCGGTAGCTGGTCGCAGATTGGAGAGAGTGAGAAAGAGAGAGAGAAAGAGATGAGTAGAGAGATGGGAGAGAGCAAAAGAGAGAGAGAGAGAGAGCAGAGAGAGATGAGTAAAGAGATAGGAGAAAGTAAGAGAGAGAGAGAGAGAGCAAAGATAGAGCGAGAGAGAGAGCAGAGAGATTGGAGAGAGCGAGAGATCAGAGAGAGTGAGAGAAAGAGAGTAGAGAGAAACGAAATTAGGGGCGAGAGAGAGAGCAACATATTAGAAAGAGTGAGAGAGAGAGAAAAACAATATTGAGGGCGGGGGAATGAAAAAGGGGAAACAGGGTGGCACGAAGTTTTATAAGATTTTTACCGATGATTAATTTTCATTGTAAAAAGTTAAAATTTCATCGGCAAATGTTCTTCAATTTTTTATAGAACTTTAGTTAAAAATTTTCAAAACTTTATCAATGTATAAATTCATCAGTAAACATTTTTTCTAAAAATAAGTAAAAAAATATGTAACTTTACTGACATCTATCCATTTTACATTGGTAAAAGTACTTTCATGTTCTGTGCCAAATTATATTTTTACATCAGTAAAATAATACTATTAATGACGAAAATTACAAATGTCAGAAAAAGCCCTCTCTTGACCTTTAGCAACGCTTATTTTCGCCACTTAAACTAAAAAAATTCGTCGGCAAAAATTTATTTTATTTTATTTTTTTCTAAAAATGAAGTTAATTCACTATCAACCTTTGTCGACGAATTTTCAAATAACATCGGTAAAATAACTAATTTTACCAATGTTTTAAAAACGCCAGTAAAATGCTTATTTTTACCGACGTTTAATGTAACACGTCGGTAATTACCTAATTTTCACCAACGAAATTATATGCGTTGGTAAAGAATTGTCAAAGCTTAGTCTTTATCAACGAAATTATAAACGCATCACCAAAGAATGTCGCCAAAAGTGCATCTTGTTGTAGTGTGAATTACACCTGTAATTGTCAATGGCACTAGTAAAACAATCATTCATTAATATACTAAAGTTCTTAAGTAACCCATCTACATACACATGATATACAAAGGTATATAGACATATACAAAACCAAAATATCATGTCTATTAATCAATGACTCCAAAACTGCATAATAATGGTGACATGATCTAAGTAAAATCAAACATGGCTATAACCTAAGCAAACTCAAGGATGAACCCCATGACGCTCTACATTGGATGGCTAGTAAAAGACATCAACTTCATTCCACTCATCTATATCCCAAGGTATTGTTATGATTTCCTCCGGGGTCACGTCGACTGCCTTGTCGGTAGCAGGTTATATACCTGTAACATCAAGGCTAGCACTGTTAACACGATGATCAAGCAAATATAAGAGTACATAAGACTATCTTGATGTATCAATTGAATTAGAAAATATGTTGATTAAAAGAGAATAATTATGAAAACTAGGCATATTGTGCATGTAAGTAAGCATGAATAGAGAATCAATGAAATATTAGTTGACATCCACATAGCTATCTTTTCTTTAGAAAGAAAGTATATCGTATGGTCAGAAATCACTAACAATCGGCGAAGACCATCTAACTACCCTAAGAGCATCGACAACTCTTCATACAACTATTGCAATAGGTCACGTATAAAATTACGCTCGTTCGGTCCCGTCAAACCTCCTATAGGTACAAACTAAGTGGTCTCGACTTAATATATTAAGACCAATTGAGATTCATAACTTTCGTACTTATCATACGTAGTGATTAACACATATTTATACAGAAGCGTATATCGGTCTCGAGTCGTATTCAATCATAAAATTTGGAATTAAACATAGTAACTAATAATCAAACAATGTATACTTAAATGAACTAATAGAGCTCAAATCATATCAACCATAGCTACTTTTATTTTGGCTCATGGGCACATACTCAGTAGAACCTCTATCTCGAACTTTGCCTCAAGGTTCACCAAGAAGAATGAGTACATAATATAATCATGTTGAGGGCAAAGTTTACTTAAACAATATGAATGCATTGAATTGAGAGATTAACAAGATTATTTACTAGCCAACCCTTGCTAATGTTTTCTCAGGCATTCAATACAATGTATTCATAAAACGTTCGGTGTCAATGTGTTACCAAAATCTTGGTGTTACATTGTTTAAGTGATGGACACAATTTTTATGCCAACACCCATAACGTAACATCAGGAAAACCAACCGAAAATAAGCAATAACTCTACACTCTTACTTCTTAGTATTTAATTATCATTGGGCTAATTGTTTGAGATGAAAGAACCATTTCTAAGGCCCTCCCTGGTCTTGGGTCTACTTAATATCCTAAGGGTAAGATTGGCTCTAAACATATATCTATAGTCTTAATGGAAGGATAGGACAACCCCCAACTGATTCTCATTTAAAATAAATAAATAAAGTTTTAAAAATAAAAGGAGTTGCTTGATCGATCGGGTAAGTTTCCGATCAATCGGACACCTCTCATAATGGGAATCCAATTGATCGGATATAAGTCCGATCGATTGGCCTTGGAGCACTTTGTCTTTGGGCAGAGTCAGTTCTGGTTGACTTTTCTCTTCTCCCTTTGGCTAGCTCCTGCCACCCCCAATTCACACATTAAACCACTTCAATACCTTCATGCACCCTTCTATACCACAATTGGGTTTTTCGTTCATCCACTCTCATCATTTATTCTTAAACATATTTATTATACTCAAACCATCTTATGTTATTAAATTAAAGGGTAAAACAGCTGTAACTTGGCATTAGTAGAGAATTCATTAAGAATCAACATAATAAACAATGCATATAGTAAATATATACACTTATACTTGCCTCAATCAATACTACACCCAAATCAAGCTTCTCCTTTGATTAATGGTAGATAAAGCCTCAATAGAAGATAATTTAAGATATGCATTAGAAAAAACAAGTATGAGATGGATGCATGCTCTAGATTTGAATATCCTTGACTCTATTGAACCCAAAGAATTGAAGGGATGACGGAGTTCTTACCTTAGAGGGTTGTAGAGAAGAATAGGAGATGGAATTGTAAATTTCCAATGAAGAAGACAAGCAAGAAGATCGTGGGGAAGAAGATAGGAGCCTTGGCTCTGGCATTGAACAGCTCCAAGTGCTTGAAGCAGGATGAGAGAGAGTGAAAGGGTGAAGAAGATGTTGCTTCAGCAAATGTTTAAAGAAAATGAAGAGGGAAGGGTGGTTTAAGCTCTTTTCAATTAAATTCTCCTGGAAATTACAAGCAAGTCTAGCTTGTTCTTGGAATTTAGAGTTTGAGTCAAGTGGACTTTAGTTGGGCTAAGATGGATTCAGATTAAGCTGTATTAAACATGAAAGATGACCCACAAGATGAAAGACACATGATGCAATTAATATAATCCTATTGTGATGCAAAACTATGCAATTCTAAATTATGAAAAGGTCCATGACTACTTACATAAGGTTCGAACCCAACTCAACTGCCTATCTATGACCCAAACCCAATGGATTTGAGTTGAATTAGTCTAAATAAGTGTTAATTAGAGTAAAATAAGATTAATTATAGTAAATTATGATTAACTTAGGTTTGGACCTTACATCCTCCCCTTCTTTACGATCATTCGGTCCTTCAAATGCAACATACCTCAGGTAAGAGTCCTGGATATTCCTTCCAAACTTGTTTCTCGAGCTCCCATGTGGCTTCTTTTGGTCCGTGATGTTTCCAAAGAATTTTGACATGGCACAGATTGACATGGATTACTTGTGTCGTGCCTCGAGATCCACCCTATCCCCAGTTGTTGGGTTCGAGCCTTGGCACCTAAAAAGGAGGTGTTTAGATAACTTAGAAAGTATCTTACAATATCTCACTTTCTTCAAAAAAAACCTCCATATTAGATTATTCAAGGATTTGTTGTATATTACAATCTTCTGTTAAAAAAATACGAAGTTTTATTAAAAGCCATTTGAGAGTTTATGAGAAATCATTAATTATATGGCTACTATGAGTTTGATCAAAAAAAAAAAAGAACAAAAAAAAAAGCAAAAAAAAAGAGTTTTAATATCAATGATTTTTATAGGAGTGCAACTACGACTTTCAACATTGGATTGGCCCCATAACGCCTACAAGTTTTATCATGATTACATAGTCCTTGTCAATTATATCAGTATTAAGTGGGTCCCACAAATATCTCATTAGAGGGGCTTTCATTGTAATTAGTAACATTAGGTAGGTCCCATATTGCTAAAATTAATTTAGTTCTATATTGACTTCGAAGATTGAATTATGTTATTGCAATTATCAATTTTCATCATTAGTTGGGTCCCACTATCTGATAGCTCACCTACTATTAATATAACTACAAATGTCAAATGGATCCCATAATAATTTCTATTCGAATGAATTAATTTTTGTGACAATTAACATGGTTACTAACATTTGTAATTTTTTGACAATAGATGGGTTATACCATGATTATTACCACATGTAATTACTAATTAGTGGGTCTTGCATCAGGCCAATGAATTACTTTCTCACTGCTATTGTTTAGTATAATAGTATGAGAGCTTTTTTTATAAAGTTCTAAAGATTTCGAAGGTATATTAAAATTTGTTGAAATTGCTAAACATTGCAAGTAACTCAATATAAAGATATGTCATTATTTTGTTCTATGATAATGAAATCTTTCAATATTTAACTATCTTTATATTATATTTTGCATTTATAATATTATATCTTGATAATAGTATATCAATATTTTGTTCTATGACAATATGTCACTATTTTGTTTTATGACACTTGAAAAAAAAATGAAAGAAAGAGAAAAAGGCCACCTGGTGTGGTCGGCCCAAGCCCATTTGATAAACCCCACCCATTATTGGTCAAGTTGTTTAACCCAACCCAAAATATAGAATCTTAGCCGAAACCCTATCTATATTAAATGTAGGACTATATTTGAGTTATATTTTCTTATTCGTTATATTTGAGTTGTGTCACAAGCCTAAAGAAATCCAAACACAAACTTGGCTCATTCCATGCAAACTAGATAACTCTTATGTCCCAAAATACGGGTACAAGCATAATGAAATACCTGTAGATTTAAATATCGAAGATTCTATTATCATATATTATAATATCAATATATTATAATATTTCATTATTTTTGGCATTTGGCAGCTTTTGTAGATTTTATCTAATTTATACGTGTTTAGGAATTGTAGAATATTTCTTCATATTCTAAAGTAACGCGATATCCACTCTTTCTAAAGAAAACTCCACATTGTAACTTATAATCTATACTTTCCAAACAATGCAAAATAAAAAAAATATTTTTATCTACTATATCAAAAAAATATCTTAAAATCTTTAGTAATCTTTGGTTTCCAAACATACCCTAATAAAATCCCCAAATAATTTAAACATCGTTTGATCTATGGGTCAACTCTTTTCCAGCCATTTCATTATGGGTTGAGTGGAATGACCCTAATTCAACCCCTTTAGATATAGGTAAGGTATTTCTTGAAAATGAGTCTAGTAGAGGCCGCCAAACACGGTTCGACCAGCTAACACGTCCTCCATCTCGCAAAAATACGGATTCGTCTTGGGTCAAATTTACTTTGACTCAGACAAAAATTGGTTGGGTTAGGTAGGGTTAGCCCATTTAACCCACAAGACCAGTAAGAAAATAATTTATTTTTCTTCTGTCTCACTCTCCAAAACTTTCGATGAAAATATATGATTCCATGACTTCAGAAAATTTAATATTCTTGTTTAACAATTTTAAAAGATTTTATATTAAGTTCTCCCCAATCTCATTCTCCATAATTCAAATAATATCTCTCAAATCTAGGAAGCTCTACCCTGCACTAAATGTTTGTTGCAAACAACTGAGCTCGTAATTGTCTTCATTGTGATTTTGACAATAAACTATCTTACCAATAAAAAAGAATAAATAAGTTAGATTTGTTCTACTCTGGAAGTTATCTCCACCATGCCCTTGCAAGTCTTTTTTTCTTTTATTCCATCTATGCTTGTTGTGTGTGTGTTTTTTTTTTAATGAAAGACAGATTGTGTCCAAAAGAATAAAACATCAAAATATACATCAAGAAAAGGCAATACATAAAACAAAACAAAACCCATCACACTAAGCTAACTGAAAAGAATCATCTGAGGTTTCATCGACACTTTTGATAACGGGTATGTTCTACTCTATTCTTGAATTAGTTACAACAATATCTAGGTTCTTCATAGCCATGGATAGAAAGTGTGATTATTGGTATGAGTCAGTTGTTTTCTAGGCATCCACCTAAGTCTATCGTTGATATTATACTTTGATGAAAGGAGGAAATTGTAGTATCTCAATACCCTAGAGTTCATAGGATATATAAGTTAGGTTGTTTCATGCATGTTATGGTAGGTTGACCTGCAGTGGGTGTGGGTTGGAGGTATCTAAGCCGTTTTGCAAACTAGTTGAGTGTAGGTAAGGCTTCAAAATGTGAATTTCAATGTTGACCACACTAGTTTTGACCCAACCCGACCCATTTGACAGCGCTAGTGTCTGCCCCATGTGCTATCCCTAGTGTTTGTGCCAACCTTGCCCCTAGTCCATACATTTATACAGTGAGGACTGTCCTTACAGGACCAATTTACACATACACACAAATGTGGATGGTCATTGGTGCGCCCAATGCGCAACTAGGGGTGGGACCCACCTAATGGTCCATCCAATTGGACCACCCCCCGCCGACTTTCACACGTCTCCTAGGGTTTGCACCCATTCGAATGGAATGTACACTATTAAATTTTGGGCTGAATGGAAATGATAGGAATGCCATATAGTTGGGGCTGATTTTTGCAGGGATGAAGGGCCTAGTGAGATATTTCGATCCCCAGGTCCCAGCCCAAGTTGGCCCAATATGGGCGTCATGTTGAGGTGTGAATGGTCATCCAGTGCGTGAGCATATATATCCTCTCCTATCTTTCCCAGGCATTTTGAGTGCATGTTTTTTGGGTAAATCAACTGATTTGAAATAGTGGGGGGATTGGCCTTAATGTGGCCATCCTTGATCATATAAGAACTCTTAACATCACCTCCATTCAATAAATTCCTATGCTTTTGGTATCGTGAAGCTCTCACGGTCTCTTAAAAAAGGACTCAACAACTTGCAAGAACTCTGAAACGATCACGAGGAATCACAACACCAAGTTGGGTGTGTTTTCTGCTTTTAATTTCTTTTTATTTGCAATCACATGTCCATAGTCTTTGGTCGTTCTTATTATTCTAGTTTTTGTTTCATTTGTGGTCACTCTAGACTCTGCACGAGCTTTCGATGACAATGCATTTACTTTACCTTGCTTTTCAAATAGTAAAGCTTATATTTCTTTTAGTAGTCAAATTTCTCAATGATGATGATGATCTACTGACTTGCATTCTCAAATTATTGAAATTGTTCTAACTTCTCAAGTTCAATTTCTGAATCATGATGATCTAAACATGTCACTCTACACTTGCTTGCACATTAGCATCACTCCTACTTTAATGATGCCCCAGTTTTACCTATTAATTAGGACTTTTTACTTGTTGGATATCCGATTGCCATTATGGGCACTTATAATTTAGATCAATCACTTTTTCAACAATCCGATCCGATCCAAATAAATAAATAAAAACTGAAAAGACTATTTGAGTATGAAATCTTCTGGCGTCCCTATTCCCTTGTAATCGACATAGCACAAGGTCCTAAATAATTACCTCTTAACGGAAACAGTGAGAAAGTATTCATTTTTTTTTTTTTTACATTTGGAATGTTGAAATGAGAAAGTACTTATAAAAGGAAAATTCTTATATACCAATGTTTTAGCATCAAATCGGTCTCCGGACCTGTCTATCATAAATCGAAATGACTCAATAGCCCCTCATTAATTGGCCTTCACCCTACTCCAATACTAATTGGAATTATACAAAGTACCAGATCATCATAAAAGTGTATCTTAAGAATTTATTAAACTTTAATGCCCATAAATTAATGGTTGTTATGATATGATAGAGATAATCTTTAGCCCAAATTAGTCCTCTCAATAATGAGACATTTCCACCACATTATTCCTTCATGGTTGGCATGCATCAAAATGGGTTTCAAAAGGGCTAAAATTTTTACCTTTGGCACAAGCTGCTCTCCAGCAAAAGGCAACCCATTGAAAATTCATGAAGACCATTTGCCTCGTTCTTATGTATGACCTGTCCTAGTTTTAGAACACCTAGCCCACTTATAATCAAGTTATCCTCGTCAAACATACTACCCCAACCCCACGAAATGCCACAAACCTAATTTGATTAATCCAAAAATGACTAACAGTTGGATGAGCTTCAAATTTAACCTTGCGCAAATTCATGACGGGTTAATGAGTGCGAATGTTGTTTGGGTTGACCTTAACTGGTCCCAAGTGCTTAAAATAAGTGGTGTCTACATGATGTCTCTCATGAGAGACGTCTTCATCTAAGCCTCAAACTCCTTGTAATAAGCACGGATGTGCAAGTTTGAATCTCTTATTAAAAGGGAAAAATAAACAAAAATAAATCATGATAAAATTGGATTAGATTAATCACAATAATATTATGACGTACTAGCACTAGCACTATATTTGCAGTGGTGATGCTCACTTGGAAACTAGTAGTAGACAAGGGTGACCAACCAATTCTATTATTTTTAATCCATGCTTTGAAGCGTTCGGCTTTGTCTTGAGTAGGCAATTGCACAGGCCATGTTTTTTTTTTCTAGATTGGGTGAGTGGTAGAGTACACTATCTATCCAGGGATGGAGGGGCCCGTGTAAGAGGAGACACCCTTCTCAACTGGGGGTCTTGTGCTTCTCAATGCTCCCTTTTCACGGGAGCTTAGGGAGAAGAGATGGAAGAGATCTGTCTCCACTCCACTGGCCTCATGCTTATCTCCCAAGGTACAGTTCCCACAAGAATCGAACTAAAGTAAAATACAAGGAGAACGCAATGACCACCTCTTTCCTTCCTCTCCGAGGAAACAGAACAGAACATGTGGACTGCGTGGGTAGAGAGTGGGCAGTGGGACCATGTTTTAGATCTCACCCACATACCACAGACAAAGAGGACTCATCATACTTGTCAGGTTCAGATATGGCAAACAGAAAGTGAGGCCCACCAGCTTTGAAAAAAAAATCAATAACTAAACAAATCTGTCGGGAAATGCAGAAGGGAGAGCCCATGCTCTGGATCCGAACAATGGAAAACGAGTTTATGGGTGATTCACCAATGTGGTTCCTTCATTTTTTTAAAAGAACAAATGACCAAAAGCAGGATACAGAGGGTTGACCTCCTTTCTGGAGAGCCCTCTTATAGACTTCGTGATCTTCTATTCAATGGCTCATAATCAGCTACTTAGAATTTTTCAGTTTTTCGCATTGTTTATTCTTTTATTCTTTTTTATTTCCTTGTATATTGGAGGAATTGTAAACTACTATTCTATCATCTCAGAGCTACTTATCTTTAAACATTCAGCTCCAATTTTTAGTACTAGCAATTCAATAGGTTATGAAATAGACTAATCAAAACAAGAACCACAAAATGGATATCTAATAGATCATCTGGGTTTAGGCTGCAATCCAATTGAATGTTAATAAAAAGTGTAGGCTGCACATGTGACATAATGGCACCTTTGTAGCTAACAATTTGTATTATACGTCTATGTATCCTGTGGAGCTGTTGCTAACTATTCTTTATGCAAGTAATGGAAGAAGTGGGCAAACTCTTTAGATGTAATCATGCAGGATGAGACCCTTTTATGATGTTTGATTCGGCTGTATTGGAGTTTTATTGTCATGGAGAAATGACTTTCTTCCTGGATTGTGGTGTTTTTCTTTGTTGGGTATTATTAGTGTTGGCCAAGTGGGTTTAGATCAAGTGGATTCAAGGTCACGGGTATTTTGGTAATTGTATTAGGATTTTCTTACTAACTAATATAAGGTTTCTTAAGCGGTAAAAAAAAAAGTAGATTATGTTATAAAATAAGAGAACCAAAGAGAAAGGCAAACAGAGAGGGAAAGAGAAGAAGGGAGGGAGATCTTGTTATTGAGAGTGTACAAGAATGGGAGGAGGCATGCCTATTTATAGGCTAAGACGACTTCCGCACCAAGAAACCTATTACATTAGGAGACTAATGGTAATTGCCTTATCTTATCATACGTGGCATCCACACACTGATGATATAGCTGATAACACTCAGCTTTGGATAATTACCATTCAATGATAGTTGCCTCATTAAAACCTTGCAAAAGAAAAACCCAATGGAAAAAAAAAACCAAAGTGAAGAATACGAGCACAACATTATTTAGGATCATTGAATTAGGTAGCACAACATTATTTAGGATCATTGAATTAGGTATTGGACATGTATAATGTTGTCTCATTAAAACCTCTATTAGTAAGACCCAGTGGGATAAAATCTAGAAAAGGAAAAAGAATACAACACACATATGTCCTGAGTAGTATGCTTCAGGATGCCTCCCCCTGATCAGTTCTCCTCCTGATAACAACAACCTTTACTTGTTTGATGATAAACTCTATGTATGCCAATCTCATATATAAACTTCTAAAATGTTGATTTTGGCAATGACTTGATGAAGAGATCAGTTAGGTTGTTATTAGAATGAACTTGCTGGACTTTTATCCCATTGTTCTTTTAAAGTTCATTAGTGAAAAATAACTTTGGTGAAATGTACTTGGTTTTGTCTCCTTTGATGCAACCTTTTTGAATCTGTGTTATACATGCTTCATTGTCATTATAGATAATGCTTGGGATATCTGTACTAGAAAGCAATTGACAATAACTACGAATATGTTGAATTAAAGATTTCAGTCATATGCATTCACGACTAGCTTCATAAAAAGCTAAAATTTTAGCGTGGTTAGAAGAAGTAGCAGCTGCCAAAATTTATTTAATAGAACGCTAGGAAATGACAGTATTACCACTAAAAAATATATAACCTGTATGAGATCAACCCTTATAAGAATCGGAGAGGTATCTTGAATTTGCATAACCTATGAATTTGAAATCTTTACAGTAAAACATACCTAAATTAGTTGTCCCACGTAAATATTGTAGGATAGATTTGATACCAGTCCAATGCCTTTAAGTTGGTGTAGAGCTATATCTGGCAAGTAGATTCACCAAGAATAAAATATCTGGTCTAGTGCATTGTGCCAAATACAATAAAGAATTAATAACACTCAAATATGGTACTTTAGGACCTTATACTTTTTCAATTTCTTCTTTAGGACAATATGAATCTTTCTTTATATTTAACGACTAGACGACCAAGGGGTTACTTAGTGGATGTACCTTATCCATACTAAAATATTTTAGAACTTTCTTGGTATAATTAGATTGATGGATTAATATCCCACTATGATTTCTCTCGACCTACAAGCTAATAAAATCTTGTTTTCCTAATGTCTTTCATTTCAAATTTTCTTTTCAAATAGTCAATAGTTTTCTCGAGCTCTTCTAAAGTCCCAATTAAATTTGTGTCATTTACATAAATTGCTTCCTTTGTAAATCCTTTTAAGGATTTCTTCATAAAAATATATGGGCAAATGAGATTGCTTTCATACCCTTCCTTAGGCAAGTATTCATTAAGATGATTGTACTACATTTTTTCGAATTGCTTCAGGCCATATAATGATCGTCTTAATTGTATTGATTACGTATTTTTTAACTTTACTTTAGGTAAAGCAAATTCTTTTGGAATCTTCATGTATATATCTGTATATAAGTCCAAGTATAAGTAAGCAGTTATTGTTAGATTTTGTGGACTCAATCCATCAGTTGATGTAATAAATTGATTAATTTCTTTATTTATCAATAAAATCATGCTTTACTTTCATGAGATGAATATTATTTTACTACTTTATGCACATGACCAATACATATGACATAATGGTTCATGAGTTGAACCTGGTCCCATTAGTATATTAGATGTGATATATGTGCATGGATGAGATCCACACGCGGGAGATATATGTCACATATCTTATACTTAAATAGCTTCACAACCAGTAATGAGACTGGGCATCTCATTTGATAACGTTGCAGCACTTTGATCACTATGAGATAGTGTGATTTGTCTCGATCATCAGAATGTAAAATTCTGGATCACGGTGCTGGTACATTGGATGTATTGAAGGACCATGAGATGCACCTTATGGAATTCCGTCTCAATAATAAGGTATGCTCTCATAATTCCCTAGCAATAGGCTCTCAATCCTAAGACATTGATGAACTCAAGTTTCTATCTATTCATTTGCTTTGAGTCACCAATGAGTGAGGCCGACTATAGGTTAACACCTTAGTGTCTTGGGTATGTGGTAGTAGAACTGTGGGAACATTGAATGATCAAGATGGAATCTATCTCTATTATCCCCTTGTGCCAATTAATGGATTTGTCATTAGTAAGTGCGCACCCATCTCAATTAAGAGTTAATTGGATGATACTGATGATTACTGTGATTAATTGGGGCTCAAGGATAATAAGATGTGGAACTTAGATTAGAAGATACAGATTTATTCCAATTGATCCACGGATATTGATAGAGGGGCCTACTTGTGGTAATTGGGAAGTTTAGGGTCTTCATTGTAATTTATTCCTAAGACTGGAGTGCAATTGCATTTATATAGTGGTGTTATTTGCAATTAACTGTGGGCCCAGATTGCACATGAGATGTGGGGTCGCGGTGTTCCAGTTGGAGCCAGCTTTCTAAGGAATCCCTAGTGGTCCCCACGCTAGCCCAAGATATTAGAAAATACTAATCCGACTTGAACTCTAAAAAGAAGAGTTTGGAAAGGAGAAAGTTGCTAATTGCTTTGGAAGTAAGACTTCTATTTCAATTAGACAAGGGAGAGATTTGAAAATCTATAAAATCTCTTGGATGTCCAATAAGACTCTTTTTCACGCCCAAAACCCTATTCGTGCAAGAGTTGCACGAGTTTCTCTCTCCTTTTCCCTTTTAGTTCCTTGGAGTTTCGAGTTGGGATTTCTCCTGAAGATTCCACCAATCTTCTTGAGAAAAGAAATCCAATTCGGATCATAGCGTGGAAGGCTAAGAGGTGTTGAAGATTCTCATCATCAAGTAGAGTCGCAACTTCTCCATTAGAGCACTGCGGATCTCCAAAGGTATAATATACTTCTTCCATATCGTAGATTATTATGGATATTTAGTGCTATTTGATTCTATCTTTTAGATAGAATATTTACTGTACATGGTCACGAGATTGAGGGTACTACATCCTGGATTGGGTTTTTGGTCTTATGGATAGTTGATCCCTGTGTCAAGTGGGTCAAAAGTTTTGAAAATCTATCCACGAGACCCACCTGCTTCCAACAATTGGTATCAGAGACATACCTCATCTCTAATTATGTTAGATCAGTGATCTTGTTCTAGTCTTTACATGAGATGTGAAGAGGATAGAGCAAGGGCTATGAAAGGATCAGTGTTTATTGGGTTTGATTGCTTTTGTAATAGATCCATGTTTGGAAAGTCACAAAAGGTTTTAATCATGGTAGGAGGATGGTAAGATGCCATTAGAAGCATACTGAGATCATTAGAAGTGATCGGGGACAGCAGGAGGCGAATCTAAAAAAAAAAAAAAAGGACCCAAATTTCTGGGTTCGTCAGGTCGGTTAGTTAAACAAACCACAATGGCTGTAGAGGTCCGTTGGTTAACCGTAGGGACCAGATCGGCTAGCCGAACCCAGCGCTGCCCCTGGACCCCCGTTGCGTAGGGGATCTTACATAGTGATGGCAAACTATTGGCATCTTGTTTTTCCATTGTGGTTTGGCAACCTGGTTTTGTGAGATGCTTTGTTGTATGAGATACTAACTTGCAGGTAATAATGTCCTCTTCATATGGCCCACATGTTTTTTCTTTCGTTTTACTTATTGGTTTATTTGTGGGTAAGTGTAAAGGGCATCATGGTTTCCTTAATTTCCCATGAAAGGGCAAGGCATGGTGAATTTCCCTATAGCCCTTTTATTTTCATGTTTAGATTACCATGTAAGTCTCATTATAGAGACATAGGAATTTATGTATTTTATAAAATTTGTAAATTCTAGAGATGTCCAAAACAAAGAAGGATAGAGAAAAGGACTCCTAATCAAAGAGTTTGAAAATTACCAAAAGCTGTTTTGGAGATGCCCAAAGAGTTTGAGGAATCCCAAAGTTTTGGAAAGTCTAGAAGTCCAAGAAGTCTTTTTCGCCTGGGCCATGTGGAGGAGAGGACTAGTCTTTTATTATAGCACTTTCTATTTATGGATGAATGCTTATTTTAGAATATTTCCATATCTGATCCAAACATAGCAAATTCCAAAATTGGTCAAATCAAATTAATTTTTGGAAAGAGTTCTAATTAGAGTTGGTGGGCCCATGAGATGAATCTATTGGTAATACTAATTTTAGAAACTGGACTTTCCTTAAAATAACTTGACTTAGAACCAATCATTGGTCGTATCATGAGATGAATTTATACCTATATTTGATGGACTAGTACACCTATAAGGAAATCCTCAACTCTAAAATATTAAGTGGGAGTGGGGCATTTATATATATACAAATTCCCATGGTTTTCCACCATAGGTCCATTGTAAGGAAAGTATTAGCCTTGCGCCATTTTGAGAATGGCCATTCCCCACAGAGGGCTTGTATTTATCTGGATACTGGATATGGATCTCCTATGGATAGTGTTGATGAGACGGGGTGGGAGCCCACTCCCCAAGGAGGAGCTGCCCGCAACGGTTGTCATGCAATGCTAGTTGGTGGGTCACACTTAACTAAAATAATGATGTAGCATCCCCAAGGATTTGCCTCATGTATTTTAGAAACCGAAGTTAATCGAGAGTCATACATTATTTGGTATAAGATACCTAGATAGTAATGAATGAAAGGGATCATGGATAGTTAGTCTTAATCCCAATTTTGACCAACTTTGATCCGCACCAGTCTAGGAGGTATTTGCACTCCCCAAGGAGGCATACCCCGCAGGATTGGGATTCTGATGTATTCTGAATTTTGTGGTTATGAGGATTCCCACATAAATTTGGTAGAATATTAAACCCTAATGTCATTTAAATTCATTAATTGAATGTATGGTTATGTGCTACAGTATTACAGGCATGAATTCGAATACTTTCAATCCACTTGCGACCATCCTCAACCAGAATAAGTTGGTGGGATCCAACTATGTAGACTGGAAACAGAATCTGGATATTGTCCTAATAGCTTCAGGATATAAATATGTCCTTACCAAAAAACCCCCTTGAAGAGCCTGGCCCAGATGCATCAGAAATAGAAAAGGACCTTTACACCAAATGGGCCAAAAAAGATGAGATGGCCTGATGTTACATTCTGGCATCCATGTCTAGTGTGCTGCAACACCAACATCAATCTTATAAGACTACATATGATATGATATCGAACTTAAAGGAGATGTTTGCAGAACAAGGCAGACCTGCTAGGCAGGCAGCCATGAGGGTGCTCATTAGCACCAAGATGGCTGAAGGTACATCAGTACAGGAACACATGTTGAAGATGATGGACTCATTAAATGAGTTAGATGTACTGGGAGCTCCGATTGATGTAGAATCGCAGATTGACATAATCCTTGAGTCACTACCAGAGTCATTCAACAATTTCAAGGTCAATTATAATATGAATAAAATGAATCTGACTCTGGTTGAGCTACCTAGTCAGCTGGTAGCAACTGAAGGGATTATGAAGAAGAAACCAACTGCCTTAATGACAAAAAAGTCAGATGCCAAGTCTAAGCCGAAAAGCAAAGGGCGGAAAGGCAAAAAGAAATCAGTTCCAAAGGGTCCTAAGGTGGAGAATGGTCCAACTGGTGGCATGGCCAAAGCTAAGGGTTCAGGGACAAAAGGAAAGTGTTTCCATTGTGGTAAGATAGGACATTGGAAGAGGAATTGTCCAGAATATCTGTCTAAGAAAAAGACCCCAGGTATGATTGAGTCACTTATATCTGAAGTTAGTTTTGCAACTGGTACTTCAGAATCCTGGTGTGTGGATTCCGGGGCAACTAATCACATATGTAATACGTTGCAGGAGTTCAGGCAAACCAGGAGGCTAAGTGATGGAGAAATCATTGTCAACCTAGGATCTGACGCTAAGGCAGAGGCTGTTTCAGTGGGAGTCATTACTTTATGTTTTTTAAATAATAAATTGGTTTTGTCAAAAACATTATATGTACCGTCTTTAAGGCGGAATTTAATTTCAGTTTCTAGTTTGGTGAATAAAGGTTATTCTATTACTTTTGGTACTAAAGTTGTCATAAAGAGGAATGGTACTTTCATATGTTCTGGCAAGGTAACCAATGGACTTTATTTGTTAACTCCCACGATGTATGAGATACATGATACTGAAACAATTAATAGACCATCATTAAAGAGAAAGTCACCTTCATCTAATCCAACAAAACTTTGGCACCTGAGGCTAGGTCATATAAACCTTAACAGGATTGAGAGGCTAGTGAAAGATGGTGTCTTACCTTCATTGGTGGTAGAACCAATGCCTGTCTGTGAGTCCTATTTGGAAGGTAAAATGACCAAAAGACCCTTTTCAGCTAAGAGTAATAGGGCCAAAGATTTATTGGAATTAGTGCATATGGATGTCTGCGGACCCATTAATGTCAACGCCAGAGGAGGATATGAGTACTTCATCACTTTCACAGATGATTACTCAAGATATGGTTACATATACCTTATGCACCGCAAGTCCAAAGCTTTTAAAAAGTTCAAAGAGTTTCAAGCGGAAGCGGAAAAGCAATTAGGTAAGAGTATCAAGGCTCTTCGATCAGATCGAGGAGGGGAATATCTCTCTGCTGATTTTATGGGTTACTTATCAAAAAATGGGATTCTATCCCAGTTGTCTGCTCCCGGTATGCCTTAACAGAATGGAGTAGCAGAAAGAAGGAACCGGAATCTTTTAGATATGATTAGGTCTATGTTGAGTTTCTCAAGATTACCTATATCCTTTTGGGGATATGCTTTGGATACTGCAATGTACATACTAAACCTCGTACCATCTAAGTCTATACCTAAGACTCCCCGGGAATTGTGGTCTAGGTGAAAGCCTAGTCTACAACATTTACACATTTGGGGTTATTGAGCACACGTGCTCAAAGTTAAGACGGATAAGTTGGAAATGAAGTCGGAAGTATGCGCTTTTGTAGGATATACTAAAGGAACTAAAGGTTGTTTATTCTATAATCCCAGAGAGCAGAAAGTGCTGGTCAGCACCAATGCGGTTTTTCTGGAAGAAGATTATATGATGGACCAGAAATCCTTAGAAAAGGTGATCTTGGAATAGATTCAGGAGCAATTAATTCCAAATCCAAGTATGACCGGACTTGAGGAAGAACCGCCCTTACCAGACCCAGTAGTTACACCAATACCTCGTCGTAGTGGGAGGATTGTCAGACCCCCTGATAGGTTCTCATTCTTGGGAGAGTCTTATGAAGCAATCCCAGAAGAGCCGGAACAAGATCCCTCTAACTATGATGAAGCAATCAATGACTTAGACTCGGGACGCTGGCAAGATGCTATGAAAGCTGAGATGGAGTCTATGTACTCAAATTAGGTCTGGACACTTATGGACTTGCCTGCCAATATTAAACCTATTGGGTGCAAGTGGGTCTACAAGAGAAAAAGAGGACCTGATGGAAGAGTGGAGACCTATAAGGCTAGGCTTGTTGCGAAAGGATATACTCAGAAAGAAGGGATCGATTATGAGGAAACCTTTTCCCCAGTCGCTATGCCCAAATCCATCCTGATACTCTTATCCATTGCAGCTCATCTCGATTACGAGTTTTGACAAATGGATGTCAAGACGGCATTTCTCAACGGCCATCTTGAGGAAGACATCTATATGGTGCAGCCAGACGGTTTTGTAGCTAAAAACCAGGAGCAAAAAGTTTGCAAGCTGCAGAAGTCTATTTATGAACTGAAACAGGCATCCCGAAGCTGGAATATCCGTTTTGACCAGGCAATCAAGTCATTTGGTTTTTGTCAAAATCCGGATGAGTCATGTGTGTACATGAAAAGTGAAGGTGACAGGGTAGTTTTTCTGGTTTTATATGTCGATGACATCCTTCTCCTCGGGAAAGACATAGGAATGTTGTCAACGGTAAAAGTTTGGTTAGCGAAGACTTTTGATATGAAGGACTTGGAAGAAGCTAGTTACATCCTAGGGATCAAACTCTATCAAGACCGGAAAAATAGGATGATTGGCTTATCCCAAGCTACATACATAGATAAGGTGCTAGTACGCTTTGCAATGCAAGACTCCAAGAAGGGTATCACACCTTTCAGGCATGGAGTGCACCTTTCCAAGGATCAGTGTCCTAAGACACCCGAGGAAAAAGAGCAAATGAGGTCGATACCATACGCTTCGGCTATTGGTAGCCTCATGTATGCTATGTTATGTACTAGACCAGATATCTGTTATGTAGTGGGCCTAGTCAGCAGATATCAATCTAATTCAGGACCTGAACATTGGACTGCTATAAAATGTATTCTCAAATACTTGAGAAGGACTAGAGATTACATGTTGATTTATAGCAGTGATGAGTTGATTCCAGTCGGATATACAGATTCTGACTTTATGTCAGATAAGGATTCTAGGAAATCCACCTCTCGTTATGTATTTATGCTTGGAGGCGGAGCTATCAGCTGGAGGAGTATAAAACAAGAATGTACCGTTGATTTAACCTCAGAGGCTGAATATGTAGCAGCTTGTGAAGCAGCTAAGGAAGCCGTATGGCTTAAAAGATTCCTTTTGGAACTTAGGGTGGTACCTTTGGCATGACAGCCACTCACAGTTTACTGTGACAGCAGCGGGGCAGTCGCTCAGTCAAAGGAACCCAGAAGCCATAAAAGCCAAAAGCATGTACAGAGGAAGTATCACTTAGTCAGAAAGATTGTGCAGAGAGGTGATATTCATTGAGATGATTGTACCACATTTTTTCAAATTGCTTCAAGCCATATAATGATCGTCTTAATTGTATTGATTACATATTTTTTAACTTTACTTTAGGCAAAGCAAATTCTTTTGGAATCTTCATGTATATATCTGTATATAAGTCCAAGTATAAGTAAGCAGTTATAACATCAATGAGTTTCATATCTAAATTTTCAAAAGCTGTTGAACATATCAGATATCTGAATGTAGTTGTGTCCATGACAGGAGAGTATATTTCTTTATAATCAATCCCATGGTTCTACAGGAAACCTTGTGGCCTAAGTCGTGCCTTGTATCTAATATTTTTATTTATTTTCCTTACAAACACCCATTTGTAACCTACAAGGTTAACACCCTTTAGGGTTTGTACTATAGGTCTAAACATACTACATTTATTGAGAGACTCTAACTCTACTTTAATGGCAATTTCCGACTTTGGCCAATCTTCCCATTCTCAACATTTATTTATAGTATGTGGTTCTATATCTGAATTGTCATTTTCCTTTGATATATATGTAGCTATTTTATATGCAAATATGTCATCGATTACTATTTCTTTTCTATTCCATCTCTCTCTGAAATCAGTGTAATATATAGAGATCTCTCTATTATTAGGTACCTTTGCCTCTTTAGGGGCTTCTAGAGTCCTTTTTGGGACATTAATTTCTTTAGGAAATTTAGAGATAATAGATTTTGTGATAACCTTTTCTTGAATGAAATGGTGTACCTATTTAGAAGTGTATGATTTTCTATAATCTCTTTAGGAGTGTATATTTTCTGGAGTATGATTGGGATATGATTGCTCATTTTTCCTCTCCCGAGGAGTTGACTCCTTAGAACTTATAAGTTTACCATGCTTTTGGTGTATTGTAAATTATTTTGCTGCCATATTTTGACTTTGTTCGACAGGGACTTTAATCCTGGAAAGTGCATTCATAGCTAGCATAAGTAACTTAGTCAACTTTGCTACATCTAAATACATTAGGTAATCTATTTCCAATTTCTTGCAAGTGCACAATTCTCTGTATTTCATTTTCATATTATGAAGTATGTGGATCCCGGTGAAATAGAGTGGAAGTATTCCATGTTAATTCTCGCCATTCTTTAAAAACGGGTTGTTCTATAAGAACAATACATTTTTTAGAAACTATCTTATCTCCCCCTAATGGTGAGAATATTGTTTTATTAAATTCAAGATTGGTAAAATGAGTAGTGAAGATATCTCCTGTCATTTTGCTCATAACCAAATGTGATTCGACATTGGTGACTATCATGTAATATAACCCTGAGGAGAGTGCACTTAATTTTTTTAGTAATTACTTCTGGCTTCCAATACTAGTAACAATACAGAAACTTCAAGTTTGGATTAGAATTTTTGGTTATGTCAAGACTTCAGGTTTGAGGTAGAACTTTAGGTTCTTAACTTATAAATTAGAACTTCTGTAATGTCAATGCTTCAGGCATAAATCAAAACTTCTACTTCTATCAAGACTTCATGCTTGGATAAGAACATCTGCTTTTTGTGAAAGCTTTAGGTTTGATTTTATTGCCTAATATTGATTGATGTCTAATTTTAAAATCAAAGCTTCATGTTTGATTATCAATATGAATCTCTGGGTTCATATTCCAAATCTTTAAAACTTCTAGTTGATCACACTTGAAAAAATGAGTGAAAATGTGTAATGGATTCTAGTCCAACATTCACACACTTCAAGCATTTAAGAAGAATGGAAATTAACTATAGTTCATTCTTAATTTCCCTTTTATTTACATGGGTTCAAATGCTCTGACCGCAAGGATGCAGGTTGTTTACATGTTTTTAGAAAGTTTACAACCCCTCCCTCAAGTCTCAGATGTGATCCAAATTTAGAACATACAAGAAAATATACAAAAAGCGGGGGAAAATGCAAAAAAGATGAAAACTGGGGGAGTGATTGTGGGTCACGGTTACTGGGCCCCTGCCAGTGACCGTGGCTCGCGGTCATTGGGATTTTGCCAGTAACCGTGGCCCACGGTCATTGGCAGACAGTGATCGAAAAGTCACTGTTTTGCCCATTGTTTTGCACTGTTTCTTCTCTGTAACTTCTTCAAAGTGTAAGAGTTTGTTTCCTTTGAATTTTGAGTGTTGAATGGCCACCACAAGTGCTTGATTTGGCTGTGAAATCGACTTAAACCTTTGATAATCATCACTTATAGGTTTACAGACTATTTTTGTACAAATCCGAAGATGGGCACTATATGAAGCCAAAGTTGTGTCACTTTGACCCTATGATTTTCAAGGGTTACAATGAAGCCTAAAGAGGCTTGTTCACAACTTCTGGTGTGACACAAGACCCGTCCCAAGTGAGAAAATCAAAGGAAAAAGATGTCATCCGAGTGGCTTTTGCATATGCCTTCCTTAAGTGAAATGTATGTGTCTTCCTCTCCTTTGCAATATTTCTCACCTTGAATTGGTGAGAATCAGAAGAAGAAGTATGCCAGAGTAGTGAAGAATGACTTGTGACTTGCTTGGAGTTGCTTCAAACTTCTAGAATTCAATTCAGGAACTCGTACTTACTCTTTCCCTTCACTGTCTCTCTGTCTATGTGTTAAACCTACCTTTTTATAGACTTCAGTAGTAGTGTGGAGAGTTATAAGGAGTTAAAAGGATTTATAGGAATTTAAGGTTTGAAATGAAGTGGACGGAACTACCGAAAACCGCAGAAACTGCTCCACAGGTGTTAATGACTGCAGCCGCGGTCACTCCCAAGGCCCATTTTTGGACTTTTGCATATGTGACTCGTTTTCGCTAGTTTGGGGCCCGAACGATGTCCAATCTTCACAAAACTTGGCGGAATGCATTTTGACACTATTTTAAGTGTTTCATAGAAGTTTCATCCCATTTTGACCTTTTGAAGTTGGTCAACTTTCTCAGTGATTGCAACCGCGGTCACTCCCAAGGTCCATTTTTGGACTTTTGCATATGTGATTTGTTTTCACCTGTTTGGGGCCCGAATGATGTCTGATCTTGACAAAACTTACAGGGATACTTTGTGACACTATTTTGAGTGTGCCGTAGAAGTTTTAACCCATTTTGACCTTCTGAAGTTGGTCAACTCCCCCGTTGACTTTTGATGAAAATGAGCCCTTGTTTCAGCTGTTTGAGGCCCAAATGACCTCGGTTTGGTTTGAAACTTGGAGGGATTGTTGTCAGGGGAATCTTGGAATGTTCAGCCAAATTTTATGAAGTTTGGATTTGGAGAAGTAGGATTTTGAATAGTGACCTATTTGTTACATGTTCCAAGTCACTATTCACTCCACATTGTAGGTAATTAGCTTATTTTATACCCGAACGATGTTCAATTGACTTGAACTTTGCAGAAGTAACTTTGAACATATTTTGAGCATTTATTCTTAATTTCATCAGCTTTGCCCCACTTGAGGTAGGATTTGGCTAGTAACCTCCATGGCTCGTGGGTCATTGTCTTCTAAGTTGACATGCAATGAAAGTCAGACCAAATGAAGTCCTTTAGACTTGAAAATTTTTAAAATATCTTTTAAGCATGATTGAAGGTTTCTACCAAAATTTTATCAATTTTGGACATTGGGAAGCAGGACTTTGGTCAATGACCCCATGGCTTGGGGGTCATTGAACCAAAGTTGACATGCTTGTAGATTTTGGGTTAATTGATGTCCATTTGATTTAAAATTTGGTAGAACCTCCCTTGAGCATAATTTGAGCTTCCTCCGAGAGTTTCAGCTGATTTGATCTTCACGAGGTTTCACTTTGCACAGTGACCTCATGAGCATAGTATATAACCATCTGGACTGAGTTTGGATTCAATGATGTCTTAATGCTCTGAAATTTTGAAGGATAGTCTTTGGATGCATTTGAAGGCATTCCCTTAAGTTTGCGCTTGTTTTGACATGTTACAGTGTCAGTGGCCCAAGGAGCTAGCAAACATTCACTAAAGCTTGGTTTGAGTTGAGATGAAGTCCAAATGCTTTAAAACTTTGAAACATCATTCCCAAGCATGCCTTAGAGTTGCCATGTGACTTTCATCTACTTTGATAATCCAGAACGTTGAGTGTGTTCAATGACCCCTAGTTTTGAGTCAATGAACCCCGAATTTGGTATTTGGTGAGTTGAGTGATGAAAAGAAGTCCACTAACTCTGAAGTTTGAAATGCTACATTCTGAGCTCATCTGAAGTCTTCTGAATGGATCACACCAACTTTGAGCATGTAGATGCAGTACTTGACTTGCCATTCCACAATTCCAAGGTTTATGTATCCTTGGTTTGGAGTTTGCTTGTAATGTCTTCATTGCAACATTTTTAATTTTTTATGTGCCAACAAGTGCCCCCTCGAGGTACAATGATTATAGTGTAATAATCATTGTGCCTTGAAATAGCCAATCTGTGAGAATAATGAATGGCTTGATGAAAATACAGTTTGTCAAGATAGGTTGTAGGCCTAAACTTGGGATTTTGAAATTTTTGATAAAAACCATAAAGGGTTTGATGATGGAAATTGGAAAAAAACATAAGAATTCTAAATTTCTTTGTTTTATTTTCACAGATATCAAAAGTAGCATCTCTGTGGGGATTGTGAGGAACACCCACAAAAGAATCCCTTAGGTAGTCATAAAATTCAGAAGTTAAAGAATTTGGTTTGGATTTTGGAAATGGATTTAATTTTCTCATAACCTATTTATCACAGATATCCAAAGTGGCATTTCTGTGGGGGACTGCGGAGAACACCCACAAAAGAAATCCTTGAGGTTTTAAGAGAAATCAGGAATTTATGGATTTAATTTTCTTTTGACCTATTTGTTACAGATATCCAAAATGGCATCTCTGTGGGGATATGGGGAACACCCACAAAAAGGATTCCATGAGGTTTAAGAAAACCAAAAGTTTGGTTTAAAATGGATTTAGATTTTCATGAAAAAACAATCAAAGTTTAAGTTTTGACTTGGCTTGACATCATTCAAAATGAGATGCAATTTTGAAAGAGATTGGCTTTTGGCTTTTGTCGATTTTGATCCAAAGCAATTTGAGATAACAAATTTGGCTCCAAATTGGGTTTGTCCCAAGATGAACTTAAAATTTGGATTATGTCAGCTTTTAAGAAAATAGGCATTTTTATTTAGAGCAAAATGCCCAAAGTGGGTTCACCATGTTGTGTCTTGAGATAGAACCAGAACTTTGACTGTGAGGAATATTGCAACCATAGATCATCACATTGTAGCAACAGTTTTCATCCTTGAAAGTTGACGCTTTGAAGCTTTGAAGCACCATAGATGGCTTAGAAAAGTCTAGTTCAAAGAACCAAGCCTACGATGAGTGCATTCTCGCCAAAGTAAAGTTGAAGCAGACAACTTTAAATGACTTTGTTCAATCCCTTGAAAGTGAAATGAGTATCAAAATGAATGAAATTGACATTGATGCTATTGTCCCAGCTTATCCAAGCTATAAAGGGCACATCTTGAGGGAAGAAATTCTAAATGCAAGGAGGCGACTTGAGAAGTTCTTGGACTAGGTTTCTTTGCCGCAGCTTCTTATTTGACTCTTTTATCTTGATCAGCCTAGGTGGCCATGTATACATTGACTTCATTCTTTGTACTTAAACTTCAAATGAATATCAACAGAAAAACTTTTCTTTTCCTCCATTTTGTCATTGGTATGGGTGTTTAGTTTGATTTTTTGTGGATGTTTAATGTGGTTTGTGTGGATGGTTTGTTTGGTTTGGTTTTCTCATGTTTGTATAAGGGTGTGATTTGTGATCTTTTGGATCTACAAATCAAAAATAAGGGAGTCATATAGGTGGACGTTATCCAGTACCCATGTGTGAGGCTTTTTCCAAGGTCCATGACTTGATCTTTTTGGTGTCGAAAGGGGTCAAACAAAGTGGATGTTATCCGATGCCCAGTGTGAGCTTTTCCCCGGGATCCTTGACTTATTCCTTAGGACAAAGATTTGGTTTTGCTTTTTTTTTTTTTTTTTTTTTTGGATTTTGGTTATACAGGGTCTGCAAAAAGACTTATTAAATAGGTTGATTCTTGATGAACTCTCTATGTTTGCCAATCTACAACTCATTTCCTCTTTGATTAAGATTATTAAGTTTTAATGATTAATGAGAATGTAATTTAAATTAATGACGTGGGTTGGTGCTAAGGAGTGATTAGAAGGCTTATTTGATGAATGAGAGTGGAAGGAGCCAAGAAGAAAGGAGAAAAATCAGTTTGAAGCTGATTCTACTTGAAGCAGAGTGCTTCAAGGCCGACCGGTCTGTCCTGAAGCCCGACCGGTTGAATTTCTATCCTGGGAGGTGTCCGACCTATCGAACACAATAGCCGAACGGTCTTGTAACCCAAAGTTCTATATTGAAAATTCTATTTAAAATTTGGCTCTAAGAATGACCTTAGGCCTTCCACAGTCCATAAGGTGGCATAAGGAAGGGCTACACCTTTAATCCTTGGTGAAGCCGAGGTGTTTTAAGCTAATCTTACTTTAGGATAGTAAGGATAATCAAAGACCACTTAAGGCCTTAAAAGTGGTACCTTTACCTCAAACAAATTAGCCCAATGGTAATTAAATACTAAAAAGGAAGAGTGTTGAGCTGTCACTCATTTCCTCTTGATTTTCCGGTCAATTTCCAATGTCACGTCATGGATGTTGGCATAAGAAGAGGTGTATTTTACATACACAATGTAACACTAAGATTTTGGTAACACAACGACATCAGACGTTTTATGAATACATAGTATTGAATGACCTTAGAAACTCTGATTATTTAGCATAGGGTTGGCTAGTAATTATCATTGATAATTGCTCAATCTAATTGCATTCATATTATTAAGTAACCTTACCATCAATATGATCTAATCATGTACTCATTCTTCCTAACGAACATTGAGGCAAAATCAGTGCTGGAGCTTCTATTAAGTATGGCCTGTGAGCAAAAATGGGTGTAGCTAAGATTGAGAGGGTTCGAGCTTCATTAGCTCATTTAAGTATGCATTGTTTAATTATTAGTTATTTATTTAATTCCGAATTTTATGATTGAATATGTTATCAAGACCGAAAATCCCTTAGGTATGATATGATCAATGATAAGTATGTATGATATGAATTTGGATGATCTTGATATGTTGAGTCTACATCACTTAGCTTGTACTGTTATTAGGTTCAACGGAACTAATTCAAGTATTCTTTATGTTCCTACTGCAGTAGTTTATAGACGAGTTGGTCGGCGCTCCTTGGAAAGCTGGATTAATCCCCTAGCGTAATTATCATACGTACATTATACACTCTCTCTAGATGATATGCTCTCTTTGGAGGGAATATAGCCTCGTGGATGCTAACTAATATGTCTCGATATCCTGTTTATGATTCGTTAATCATGCTATTATGCCATATTATCATTATTTTATCTGATTTAATGGACATATATGTCTCTTATTCAAATTGTATTTAAATCCTATGTATTTAGTCACACCAGGTATTCTTACTTTGGATCATTCATGTAGCCAGTTGTATTTTGGTCATGTAGAATTATGCATGGGATTATGTTTTATATAAAAGACTCTTTTAGATTCTATATCTTTAGTTTATAACTTCAATTTAATAGACTCAATTATACTTAATACCATATCTCAAAAATCTAAATTGTACATGATGTTGTTAAATACAAGAAAAAAATACACAGGCTTCCGCAAATGTTTTAAATAGACACGTGTTACATGTCAATCCTTACACGTGAGATTTGTATTTTTTCCCTTGTAGCAATTCGTACATGTCTTAGTACCGCATAGATTGCCACGGGATTACTTATGCCGCACCTTGGAAGTCGCCTTAATCATGGAATCTCGGGCTCAAGGCATGACACAAGGTTTGATCTTTGAATATTGTCACTAGCAACCTTAAAATGCCAATGACTCGTTCCGAATCTATTGGATCAGAAGTAGGAAAGAAGGATGTCGATAACATCTCTTTTGTTCTTTTTCTTTTGCTCCTTTCGTTGGAGCGAGTCTTTGAAGTAAGAGAGGTTGGTCGCATTGTCAATGATTAATCGCTCAATTTTCTTCTGATGTTCAATGGCATATGACAGGCACTGAGGTGAAAATGGAGTGGTAGATGCTACACTGATCGAAGGTAAATGCCTCATGCCAAACCTTTGTCCCTCTTTCTAAGTTAAAGGTAGATTTTGTTCTTTTCATGTAAGGCCAAAGGTTTGTTCTCAGCCTTACTGGGGTTTTGAAATACGTAGTTGTGGTGACCACGTGTTGCATTTAGGAATAGACGCATCATTCTACACCTTCTTGCAAGTAAGGAATTGTCGAAGATCCTCTAGCACTTGAAGGAGTTGATTATTGGTGACCCGTTGTTTGGGTTGGGTTGATGCTAACATTGGACCCTAGGTAGCCATAGCATGTGACTTGCCAAGAACTATTGATTTGTGATCCTTGAATTAGACATGTCTTACCCCCAAACGAGGCTTGATGATGTGAAGACTGCTGCTTCTGATTGCATCTTGGGTTTAGGTTCCTCTTGAACCCTTGCAGAAATCCCAAATGGGTTTTGAGCATATTTAGCTACCCAATATGGGGCTCGGGATCATTTTTGTGAGAAGAAATGAGATAAGGGAGAGAGCAAAGAGAGGGGCATTTTATAATAAGTAAAGGAGGGGCCTACAACACTAAGAATCTTGTTTTGGCTAAATCTCACAATCCGTAGGTCGAATGAGTCGCCGCAAGAGGCAGAAGTTGACGAAATTAAATAAGCTTTCTAATGAGCCCAATATTAACATAGTTTGGAGAAGATGAAATTTTAACCTGATTTAATGGGTTCTTGGACTTTCACAAAAGAAAGAAAGGCTAGGTATAAGTGGGTTGGGATTTTTATTGATCAACATGGATTTGGGTCGGGTTGAGATAGAAGAGAGATGTTCATGAAATGAGGAGAGCTACCCAATTAGCCCAAAACTTCACAATTCCAGAAACTACAAAAAAGGGCTTTTAAAGTTTCTAAAATTACAAACTACCTCCTACTAAGCTCAAATGAACTGGAAACCTAACGAGATTTTGCACACACAATCTTAACACTATTTATGACTTACTTAGACTCTAATCGCACTTGATTTGCCAACAAGTGATTAACTAAGGCTAACTGCATCTTGGGATCTCAAAACGTTATAGAGAGATATCTCAAATGCTCTACGTTGGAGAACAATTTCAATACCAATTCTTTTAGGCATTTTTACCATTTTAGAATTCCTAGAATTATAGTAGTGTAATATGAAATTCCTGTTAGGAATTCCTAAAAAATCAAGATAACCAGAATTCCCTTTATGAACTCCAGCAAAGAAAGATGGCCTTTGAAAAATCTTAAGTTGGAGTGGAACTCTACTTTGAGGCCCTATTAAAAAACTAAGCTGTTCATCGTGTATTGGATTAGGCAATTTTCTCTTGAAGATTTTTCTGTATTTGGCTGAGTGATGTTCTCATGTTTCTCCATTTATTGATGTGAACATCCATAGGAAAAATCTCCCCTATATGGTTACCTTCGTTGTCTTTTTTTTTTTTTTATTGTTGTGGGGAGGCTCTCTTAAGATTTTTACTTCAATCGGAGTTAATCATCAAATAATGTGATTTAATCATCACAACTAAAACATTGTCCCGACCAGGTTGCAATCAGCTAGGCAAATTTTTTTCTCCATTCAAATGTATCTTGAGCCAAATTCTAGCTTGGTTACTCTTCTTCATATTTATCCCTACTAATACATATGACTAATAGTGCTTGTGATCATGTCAATCACATTTTTCATCATATTGACAATTTTACAATAAGCCAACTCCTATTGAAATAAAACTTATAGAAATCTCAAATAGGGCAAGGCATTCATTTTCAACGTTTAATGTTTTTAATAGATCAGCTCCACAGAAGCTTGACTCTTTTAAGACAAGAATTCGTAAGTCAAAAGGACTACAAGGATTCAAGCTCCCAGACATAGGCCCACAGATTAGTCACGTCCAAGAGAGAGAAATCACTTGTTTTAAACATAAAATCATTTTCTTGGGGCCTGACTTTCATTGCTTGGGTTATTCTAATTTAACAGCAATGGACCTGGATCTGACCTCCCATGCCGTCTGAAAAGCAGTGAACACTGCCAAGGGCTTAAAGAGTAAAGGATACTTTTTAATATAACGCTGGATGATGGCAAGCCGTATAGCCACCATCCGCAGAATTAAAAGTCGACCAGGACTTCATTGGCCATTTTATAAATGGGCAGAAAGTTAAGGCTCGGCCGTGGAAAGCCAAAATTTTTGGGGTTGGTTTCCTGAGCTTTAATCCGACCCGACTTTAGTCTTCTTGCCCATAACATACGAACTAGGCCCTCAAACTGCCAAACTGTTTGATTTGGGCAGGCAAACTCTCATCAGCTTCTATAAGTGAAGCTCTGTTTACCCGTCAGTGGAACCCACACTTGGAAAATCCAAGCTGCTTGACCAACTTCAATTTTATTTTTATTTTTTAAAACTGACCACTAGTAAAACATGAGCTTTGCTTTATATTTTCTTTTGACTGTTTGTTAAAACCATCATCAACTTGAGGAAGGGCTATTATTTTGAGCGGTTTGAAATTTAGATGTAGGAACCTCGAATTTTGATGTAGGCCCCCGGTGATGGATTTATAATGTTAAACAAATTAGTTCATGGAACTTGTCAAACTTAAAACTTCAACTCAATTGAATAAAAGAAAGTAAATCATAGATCAAGTTAGAATTAGGACTGGCAAACCAGATCCTATAAATAATTGAGTTATGAAGGGCCGCCCATTGCTTGCTTCACACGAAAGCTTGCAATTTCAATGGGTTAAAAAAAAAAAAAAGATAAAAACAAGCACTTGATTGTGCCTAGTCGCCATCACTTTCTGAAAAAAAAGATAAAACCAGCACTAGATCAAAAGTTTGGTCTCAAATTAGAATTAGGATTAGAATTCAGGATTGGCAAACCAGTTCTTCTGAATAATTAAGTAATGAAGGGTCCATTGCTGGATTCACAGAGTTGAACGCTTGGCACATTCAATGGATTAAAAAAAAAATGAGATAAAACCACCTGATTTTGTCTAGTCATCATCACTTTCTTGGCCTTTTCAGAGGAGATTGAAAGAAAGACTAACCAGTCATTTTAACTCACCACCATTCAGGCATGCCCCAGAAAAAGGTCAGGAACAAAATTATGAGGAACACCTCTGCAAACCCAACAGAACATTCCACACAAAGGGAAAGTCCCCCTAGACACAACTAAGTAGTGATTCCACTACATCTGCATTTCAAAGATGATTTACAGAAAGGCTGCTGCACTTCCTTCAAGCAGCAACAGTTAGCATTTAGAAAGCATAATCACAAGAACATCTATACCTTCCAATTCTTTGAAAATTTTTCTCTTTTTTACTTTCCTTATTTGAAATTCCTTGCAAGCTGCCATTAAACCTTCACAGGAGAAGAAGTGACGATCAAAGGAGGACCAGATGAAGAAGAAGATGATCTCTTGCGTCTGCTTCTAACTGCAGCCTTCAACTGGACAGCTCTACCATCATTTGCAGATGCAGAAGTAGATGAAGAGACAAATCTACTTGAATTACTCCTCAGCTTCTTCGTCTCTCCGTCAAGAACCCTATCTTCAGATCTATGGCTCACTGTCGCAGTGTTAAGACTAACGGGAAGAACACAATTACACAAGAAACCTTCAAAAAAAAAAAAAAAAAAAGAAAATTTCGGTAAGGAAGAGGGCAGAGATAAACATATACAGTAAACAAGGGAGTAGGGAGAAATGAGAAAACCCAAAGAAGATCTATTCATCTTTTGCAAATTACAATCAATTACTATTCAAAACGCATGACTACTTTAAAAGAACCTTTTTTTTTTTTTACCAAAACCTGTTGAATGTGGCACAACAGTTCACTTTATATTACTTTTTATCTGATACAAGGGAAAAAAAATCTTTTAGAGTAGATCTACTAATCTGTAGGAAAATACAGTCAAATACCACTGAAGGCTATGACTACTTTAAAAGTTTATTTTGTTTTTTACCAAGACCCATCACATACACCTGGGCAACACTCTTTAATTAAGTTTTTCAAGTTCCATGTTCTTTGATTTACCACATTCTTTAACTGTAAGTCTGTAACTAATGGCTAATTTGCTATCTCCACACAATTAATGGAACATTTTCAATATTATCTTCATAGTCTGCATTTACCCTCCGAGAGGAACACGGAAGCTATCCAATTTAGTGTTTGTTACCTCTTTTTTTTAAGGTTGATCATGTAAAACAGAAGTTATTATAAGCAATGGATAATTAGAGATGTTGGATAATGGCAATGGGTATTCTTTTAATATGATACAAAAAATAAAATAAAATATCTCTCTATATGTACTGAATGAGAGAAATTTAGACAGCTTTGTGAACAAAGATTTCCTTCTCTCTCTTTTTTTTTCGAGAATACATAAAGAATTTAGGCAGGTCCAACCTTAGAAATATTGGCAAGACAGGACCAAAATTCATCACTGAAACTCATAATGTATAGTTAACACTACTTGCATTAATTCACGCATATAAATAGGCAAATGCTTCTCCACAATCCAACTAAGGTGACTTGACCCTACGCATCATTAAGCCCATGCCAATTTGCTTACTTGTTGGTTGGTTTTAGTCAAAGAAGTACGGACACGGACATACAACATAGATACGACATGATACGAACATAACGACACGGCATTTCTCATAAAAGTAGGACACGGACACGTTGGAAGACACATTAATAATATATATTATTTAATATATATAATCATATACTAAAAAAATAATATCAATTTAACTTTTTAATAAATTTAGCAATAACAAAAAAAATTCAAATACCAACTAACAAACATATCAAATTATCAAACATTAATACAACACTAAAATGTAATTTGTAATCATTAAACATGAAATATCCATAGTTCCATAAAATCAATACAAAGAAAATGGAGGATCATCTCTTTCCTCTCTCTAAAAGAAAAAAAAGAAAAAGTAAAAAAGAAGCTAATGTCAAGGCCTATTCTTTAGTGAAAGAATTATTTATCTTTTGCTTGTGATGATTAATATTAACAATCATATATTTTTCCAAAGTGTAAAATTGTCATATATTAAGTTTACAAGTTTTAGTAACTACATGTTAACAAAGTATTTAAGAAATATCAGCCACATATTTATTTTTAGTCACAAACATGAGTTAGGAATTGTGAGACACATCGCAAAAAAAGTGTTGAACAAATGTCCAAAATTAAGATTTTTAGTTTTTAATTATGGACACGGCTAAATTAGTATTGAACATATGTCCGAGGAGTGTCGGTGTTCGAGGAGTGTCCGACACGAATACATCACTTTCTTAAAAGTATCCGTGCTTCTTAGATTTTAGTTGAGAGATTTTGAAATTTAGTGAACTAAGTTTATGTAACTTGATTACTTGGGGCAATATTCCAATTTGCCTTGCCAGTGGCCATTGGTTGGTTTTGGTTGAGGGACCTGAACTACGGTGAAATGGATGTTCACCTAGTTAGACATGCTTCTCCACAATCCAACTGCAGCGACTTCACCCTACACCACATGATCAAGGCTATGCCAATTTGCCTACCCCTTGGTTGGTTTTAGTTGACAGATTTTGAACTTCTGTGAACTGAAGGTTCATGCAACTTGACGACTCGGATGACAATTCCAACTCGCCTGCCAATCAGTTGGTTTCAGTGGAGAGACTCGAACTTCAGTGAACAGCAAAGTTAATTTAACTCGATTACTTGTGTTAGTTAAATACAATAGACCCCATCAAGTTCAACATTTGTACATTAGAATTTCTTCTGGCGACTTTCAAATGTGCCATTTGATCAAATTGTGTAACTTTTATTAAGCAAAATGAATGTGGTCTTCTACATCTTAATGTAATATAAAGGTTAGAGAACCTCTAACTGGATTATCATTTGAAGATTCTGTTCAAAATCCCAACAAATGAAGCTAACTAATTTCTGAATAACAGCATTAGAAACAAGGAAAACTCAACGAAAGGGTAAGAAAAACCGACATTCCTTCTTACCAAACACATCATCCCACCCACCCACCCACCCACCCAGTAGTGGGTCTTTGCCATCAAAGTGGAAAATTTCTCAGTTCTTCCACCAACTTGCTTTTAAACCAAAGCTTGACCAACCCATGGCTGGATATGCACTTGAAAAGCAGAACACAATCTACAATATCCAGATATTCAAACTAGGTAATATATGTTGTGGGTGGGAGAATTTCTTACTGAGAAATACTTAAATGAGAAAAAATCCTTGTCGTGCCCACCTTCGATCCCACCCTCCTCTCACAATCAATGCTTCATGAATTGCCACAGCTGATCCTCACCGTTAAAATATACCAGCATTTTGGAATCAAATATCGAACATCTCAAATCAATCTTGATATAAGATTTGGTGGGCCTACCTGCGATCCCATCCTCCTCTCACACTCTCAATACTTCATGAATTGCCACAGCTGATCCTCGCCGTTAAATTGCACCATCATTTGGAATTAAATATCTAACATCTCAAATCAATTTTGATAAAAGATTTGGTGGGCCCATATCCGAGAACACCCCTTCTCACCCCCAAATCCTTTTCTCTTTTTTTTTTTCTTTTGGAGGTTGGACACCCCAATTCAATCCATAGTAAAACTACCACTATACAATATCTTCAAAGGCTATCTATATAAGTGGGCCACACATTTATTCATCCAAAACCATAAATTCGATGGACCCATTTCCTCTCTACCCAACGATTCACTAAAAAAAAAAAAAAATCAAACACCCAAAACGCATTCAATTGACAGAGACATTTCTCCCATCCAACGATTACAATCCCCCTACATCAATCCCTCCCACTACAAAAATCCAACCCAACCAAAAAATTAACCAAAACACACATAAACAAATCAATCAATCAATCAATCAACCCCACGAATCTTCCAATTCCTCCATGGTTAATTCGTCTGAGCAATATAAAAACCCCCCAAAAATCTCATCTTTCCGGCGATATATAAAACAATTAAAGCAAAAAGAAGCCAAAAGATGTGATTTTTACAAGAACCCAAAAGAGCTAGAGAGAGAGAGATCTGACCGATTTTGGCGAGTCGATTGACCCAGCGAGGAATGGGCTTCCCAGTGAGCCGCACACACGCATCGTTGCAGAAATGGTTGCAGTTCTTGGTGATGAGATGGTACGTGTTGCCCGTGTACTCCTCCGCCAATCTCTCCATGAAGACCCGCACCTCCTTCGGACCGAGATCCGTCCGTCCAATCAAAATCGATTTCCTGAAAGTAAACCCCGGACATTGCTTCGGCTCCCCTTCGAAAATCCCAGTCGTTGGATACTCGTGTGCGCCAAATGCGTACTCCACACCATGCACTATACCAAAACCAAACAAAAGAAGAATAACAACAAGAGAAGACAGGACAAGAAGAAGAAGAAGAAGATGTTGGAGCTTGATTTGAGAAGAGAAGATCGGACGGCAGAGATGTTACCTTGGACCCCAGAGTGGTAGATGCCGAGGCCGAGCCAGTAAGCGTAGCCGTTGATTGGGGTGAGATCGTAGACGTTGAGATAGACGGGGACGGATCCGGGCTTGCGCTTGCTAGAGAGGCCTCTGATGAACATCATAGAGAGGGGTGTTTTGGGGAAATCAAGGAAAAGGCCTTAGCAACTTTTTTAATGAGAGCAAGGAAAATTTGAGGTTTCCATGGAAATCCGAATGCAGTTGTGTCTGCAAATGAAACAAGAGAGAGAGAGAGAGAGAGAGAGAGAGAGAGAGAGAGGAAGCAAGGGAAAGGGAAAGCGTTTTGGGGAAGGAAAGGGGGGTCTTTTTTCTCGTGTTTGTTTTGATGATCTTCTTTTGTTGTTTTGTTGGAAAGTTGGCTTCGGTTTTACCGGCGTAAGAAAGGCGCTCTTGCTGTTTAAATGAATAAAAAAACACAGGTTATATATAAGACGGGAAGGTACATATCACGGAAGTGGACTCGTGACTGGAAATGGAGTTGGGAGGAAGTTCCGCGAGGGTATGAGTAAGGAGCACTCGAAATTTTACAGTGAGAATGGAAATGGAAGAAGTGGGCCCCACCAGGAGTAGGCTTGGACCAGGATTTTCATTCTCCGGGTTGGACCCAAATAGGTAGTTGGACTTTCGGGCCAAATCTTGAATTTCCATATAGATTTTGTATCCAGATTCTTTTTATATGAATTTTGGAAGCAAATTGGAAGATGACCTAGTTTCAATGAAGTTGGTTTGCCAAAGAAGGAGTCTCTGCAATCGATCATTGGATACACGATGGATACATGTGGAGGATACAATTGAGAGTATCAACTATGGGAAGTCATAAGAAATTCGATAAGAGTATTTAAATTTTGCTCAAATATGAGTTAGATTCATTGTTACAGTGATGATATTAATGATATATAAAAGCAAACCATTGGTAGGCTAATCTTTGAATGGAGTGAGATTTAGCTAGTGCACACAAAATGGAAGGGCATTTGTGGCCAGCGCATCATATTTTGAAAAGTGTTAAGCCATGTAACACTAAATATCTTTGGATTTCTAAAATTGATAGATATAAAACTCGTCAACTAAAAGTTAATTTAGTGGTGTTAACACTTTGGTATCGCTCAAGCTCACATATGGATGAAAGGTCTTTCCGTTAAAAGAATAGGCCAACTACTGGGCAAGAGCAAAAAGAAAATTCCAAACTCTGCGTATAATCGGAGTGTAATTTTCTGGTGGATTCGCAGTGTAATTTTCGAATGTCCACCAGTTCTAATTGGCCCCGTGGGGCTCCGTGTTAGGTTGGACCTACCTCTAGCGATGTTTGGAGTCTTGTAACTTGTATGAGTACTATTCTGAGTACTCTCTAGGTGCAGGTATACCAAAAGGTCCCTAAGTGCAGTTATCTTTCACACTCCGAAATTTGGTGGCTTAATTGTAGGTACCAAGTTAGTAACTGGAAAATTGTACCGTTGAAATCATAAACAACGTGGTATCTTTCAATCAAAATGGTTGTAATTACAATTATCACCAGCTATGATTCCGAACTTTCCATCCACAACGGTCTGATTTTGGACATTCTAGTAAAAATTGAAGTATTGCATAAGGATAAGGAAAATATCCATTTTTGCAACGGAATTGTGCAAGTGGAAGATGCCCCGCAATAGATGGGCAGGATTGAATGGGCCATATATAGGATGGAGATTTTTTATTTTTTATTTTTTTTTACCCCTACCCCTTTGGTGAGGAGAGTCCTCAAAGGGTTAATACCTTGAGTAAGGTTGGAAAATCCTCCGGTAAGATAACACATTCTGAAGTGAGGAAATGTGTCAGTCCAAATTTAAAAAAAAAACTCACGTAAGAATTGATACATTTTACCACTAGAGTAAAAGGCTATTCTTCACAATAGGATGTTAATATTTGAGTTACAACTCTTTGGACTACCATCTGTGGCTCACAGCAAACGGCCTTGCTATTTGGACCATTGGATCGGGACAATGTGATCAAACCCCACAATGAACCCAATCACTCATAGACCAATAAAGTTTTCAGACCATGGACGACAAACAGATTTTGGGATCTCAATGAGCCGAGCCAAACTAAACTTACCCCACCTTGCTTAGGATGAATGTTAAGTGTCAACCGCCCACCTAGAGCTCAAGCCGAGCTTGGCTAAGCTTGAGCTAGGTTTGAATTCAGATCAACAAAATGTTGTAAATATCATGCTTGGGATCACAGCGGCGGAAAATAATAATCATTATATCATAAAAAAATAATCTAAAAGGATAAAACTCCAAATTAAAATAAGTATTTAGTAAAATATTGTATAAATAATCTAAAAAATAAGAGATTAAAGGAGAAGAAAAAGAAAAAGGATGACCAGAAGAAAGTAGGAATTTTGTACTAAGCATTAATCAAGAGATGTAAATGCAAAGTGGAGTACTGTTCATGCCCATAACTTGTGGATTTCTTGAGATCGACAACTTACCCCACTGGTAAGATAGTTGTGTTCTCACCAAATTGCCTAGGAATTAATCCTAAGCATTCCTCTTAGTCATTTGGTATATTTTTATTGAAAATTTTGTCTTATTTGTTTCATATCCATCCTCCCTTTCTTCCAACATAAAAATCCCTTAGTTTCCTTCTCCTCCATGCCTCCCGAATTATATCTTATGTTCCTTAGTTTCCTTCTCCTCCATGTCTCCCGAATTATATCTTATGTTCCTATTCTCACTATGGCCACATTCATAGCGTGGATGTTTTAGAAAACACCCACTTAACAAGAAAACTCAAGGGTGGGAGGGACACGCAAGTAGAGAGGAAGCCACATAGGTTGTCTCCAAGTGTATTTATTTATTCATATATATACGTTCCATTTGTTTTTTACTTTCTGGCCTCATTGGAGGATTCGAGCTTATGTATGAAATAAGTCTTTTTGTAGATCCCGTATAACCAAAATTCAAACAAAACCGAAAATCAAATTCTATCCTAAAGAACAAGTCATGGACCCCAGAGAATGTCTCACGAATGGGCACTGGATAACGTCCACTTTATTTGACCCATTTCAACATCCAAAACAAGCCGGTCATGGACTCTAGAGAACGCCTTATATATGAGCACCGAATAACATCCACCTATATGATTTCTTTCTTTTTTGATTTGTAGATCAAAAGAGCACCAATCACACCTATATACAAGTCTAAGAAAACAAACTATATATACATCCAAACCATCCATAAAAATTACATCAAACATCTATACAAAATCAAACCAAACATTCCATACCAATAACAAAATCGAGCAAAAGAAAAAAAAAACTTCCCTTGATATTCTTGTGAAGTTTAAATACAAAGACTGAAGTGAAAAATACATGACCACAAAAGCTTATCAAAATGAAAAAAACCAAACAAAAGCTGCTGCAATAAGGCCTAATCTACTAACTTCTTCTTAAGTCGCCCCCTCGCATTCAAAATTTCTTCCCTCAGGATGCACCCGTTCTAGCTTGCATAAGCTAGGACAGCATCATCAATGTTAATCTCATTCAGTTTGATACTCATTTCACTCTCGAGGGATTGAAGAAAGTCATTCAAGGCTGTCTGCTTCGCTTTTACTTTGGCTAGAAGGTTATCATTGTGGGCATGGTTCTCTAAACTAGACTTCTTCAAATCATCTATGGTGTTTCAAAGCTTCAGAGCATCATCTTCCAAGGCTGAAAGATATTGCTACAATGTGGTGATTTGTTATTGTAGGCATTCATATTCTTCTCGGAGCATACTCATCTCTTGTACCAACTAAACATTTGCTTCATCCACCACTTTAGCTTCTTCTTTAGTAGTTTCAATTTCAACCTCCAATTCAACTCTTTCCATCAAAATTTCATCTTAAAAGGCTCTAGCATAGTCCACACCACTATGCCAGGTAACCTTTTCCTCAAGTTTACTGAACAAGACCACAAAAGCATTTTGAAGGCTCCTCAAATAGGCCCTAGGTGTAGAGAGTACTAGTATCTCAGCTAATGCTTTGCAAGTTAGTATCTTCTCAGTTGTAAGATCCTCTTGTAAGACTGCATCTAAGATATTGCGAAGCATCATCCTCATGGCTCCTTTCCTGCAAATTCGGATATAGGGCCATTGTCAAACAAATTTAGCTCTTGGTGTGTGGATGGGCCTGAATTACACTCTTGTGAATTTGACTGAGTTTGGGAACCTGAGCTGTCATTGTCTCCCTTTTCAGCATTTGCGCCCTCACCCCTATAAGCAGTCAATCCTTCTTACGTATAGAAGGTGAATCATGTGATCCTTGTAAAAACAAAGTGGTGGAAGGATCCCGATTTACATAAGGTATCAGTGTAACATTCAACAACACTCTACGAGAGCCTTTGCCCTCTGCAGTTGAAGCCTCATCTGATACTTTCGATACAGTTGGGCCTTCAACTCTCTTAGTAGGTGCCAGTTGCTCTTCCCTAAAATGTACTCTTAAAGGTGTCATGGCCCTAAGTGACGTGAAGCTACAAGTGATTAGCACGGTAAGAACGTCATCTTCCATAAAGTTTGTAGCTGCATCTTCAAGAACCAACTTCCTCTGAGCAGGAGGGCCGTTCTTCATTATGATTGGCTCTACTACAACAACCTCCTCGGCTAGGATCATTTCAACATTAACCTCTCTTCAACTGTGCCAATGGGTTCGACATTTTGCTCTATTTGAACACCATGAGTTGCATCAATCCCCTGGCACATTAGTAGCTGTAGCTAACCCACTTACATTTGATCCTGATCCCGAATCAAAACTCACCAGAGAAATCACTCTTAGTACTATTCGGGGTATGGTGCAGAGAGGTGGCAAAATAATTGTTGATGACACCTCCAAGTTGTTATTTACACTCCTAGTTGGCGAGTTTAAGAATGAGGGGTCTTCCATGGCTCTTCACAAGTCTCTCTTCAAAAAACTGTTCAAAGACACCTTGAAGTACTCACTATGAATGGTGATCTTATCCAAATTAATTGGAGCTTCACGATACTCTTTCTTTTTCTCTAATGGCTCTTTAATCAGGGATTGGAAAAACATTCTTGCCGATGTTTGAGGTACAAATAGGGCACCTTTTCACCGAGTACCTAAAAAGGAACCAAGAGAAGAAAGTCAAATCAAGATGCTATAAAAAGAATCATCTTTCAACTCTTAAATCAAAGCTTATCCTCGGGATTCAACTTAGCAAAACTCCCTCAACAGTGCCTGAAACTTTTCCTTTTTCCATCTCAACATTAGCAGCTAGTCCCTTAGAAACCTCTTGTTCTACTTGATTCATTCCCAGAGACATGCTCTTCTACTATGCTGATGTCGACTCCTTTTTCAATGGCAGCACCAAAATGAGTGTTGCCATCTCTCATATCCCCAAAAGCTGGCTCTATGGTTATATCATTGCTAGCTATCTTGTCAATGGTAGTGGCAATGGCCACATTATCGTCGAATCTTTCTTCAGCAATGGACTCTACAGGTATATCCATTGCAATCTTTGCCTCAGACTCAGGCATCATCATCTCTTAGTTAGCCATTTCCCTTTCAAAATTGTAAGGTCCTGACCCCAACTAACCTTGATTTATATTAATCAATCTTATTTTATATTTATTAAAATGTGTTTAAACTAATTTAACTCAAACCCTTTATGCTTGAGTCATGGATAAGTAGTTGGGTCGGGTTCGAACCTTACCTAGGTAGTCAAGGGCCGTTTGTAATTTGTTTTTGCATCATATTGACACCGCTTTAGTTTCATCTTGTGTAATTCTTCGTCTAGATCATCTTTTATGTTGGGCTCAACTTGATTCAGACCCATTTTGGCCCGATTGAAGTCCATTTGACATAAATTGTAATTTTCCCAGAGATGTTGGACTTGCATGTAAAACTGCAGGAAAAATGAAATTAAAAGAGATCCATCCAATATTCTTATTCAATTGTCTCTTGAACCTTGATGGAACTGCTTATTCTTCTCTAGAAACAAGGAATTCAAGCTTTGCATGCAATAGTAATAGCTTCCATTCATCTTCTTCTTTTTCCCTTGTGCATCTTTCTCTTTGGAAGCACCTTCTTCTCTAAGCTACAGCTCCTTAAGGTGAAAACTCTACCTCCATTTCACTTCTTTGGGCTTGATAGAGTCAAGAAGACTCAATTATACCACATGCATGCATTCTACATTAGATTCACCATTTTCTTGTCTTTCATGCAGAGAACCCATCTTCTTATTAAAGCTTTCCCTAACTACACACCAAAGAGAAGTTGGTGGGGTCAAACACTGTGTACAAGGCAAGTATTATAGTACATATGATATTGCATGTATGTTTAAATTATTGATTCTTGGATTGATCACTCTAGTTTCAAGTTACAGCTCCTTCCTCTTTGATTTAAGTATATGTGTGTTGAATTGAATGAATTAGAGTATGACTATGTAATGTGGGTCTTGTTTGAACATTGTAAAACCCATAGTGATACTTCGAAGTCATAGGAAGCTTACTGTGACCCCCTTAAATTCAGAGTTCTGTACTGAGCTCGAGCTTCAGAATCACTTCCAGAATTTCTGAAGCTTATGGTGAAGCCACGGCTAAGCCATAAGTGTGTACAGCTCAAAATCTTGAAAGTACCAAAACCCATTTTTGTACTACGGCTAACCCTCAGCTAAGCCGTAACCATCTCATGACCAAGCCATAAGTCATTTTATGGCGAGCTTTCCTGCGAGCTTGAAATCCTATTTTTCTTCTACGGCTCACCCATGACTAAGCTATGGATTATACAACGGCTAAGCCGTAGACCAGCCGTAGCCTAGCCATAGGCTAATATATGATTAAGCCATAAATGCGTAGGAACTTGAGGGAAAAACTAAGCCACTCAGCTAAGCCATAAGAACACTGTGAACCTTGAATATTAGGAATTCCAAATGACTTTGTAGGACTTTAGATATGGCACCTTTTCCACAATTAAATTAGCCCAATGGTGATTATATGATAAGGAGAACAAGTGTAGAGCTGTTACTTATCCCTTTCAATTTTTAGTATGAATTTTTGATGTCACGTCATAGTTGTTGGCATAAGAAGAGCTGTCCTTGTATACACAATATAATGCTAACATTTGGTAACACAATGACACCAGACATTTTATGAATACATCGTGTTGAATGCCATCAAGATTACTGATTATCTAGCATAGGGTTGGCTAGTAAATTTCCTTGATACCTTCTCAATTTAAATGCATTCATATTGTTAAGAAACCATGCCTTCAACACGATGTAGCTCAATTAAGTATGTAATAATTAATTATCAGATACTTGTTAATCTTAATTTCTATGAATGAATATGATCTCAAGACCGAAACTCCTTTATATATGATATGATAAGTATGACTGAAATGTATGAAAGATGTGACTTCGAGTCGGTCTTGATATGTCGAGTCGGCACCACTTAGCTTGTACCCTGATTAGGTTCGATGAGACCAATTTGGGTATCTTTTATGTCGCTGCTGCGGCAGTCCATGAAGGAGTTATCGGCGCTCCTCGGGAAGCTACCCTAATCCCCTAGCGTAATTCCCATATGTATGTTCACGCTCTCTCTAGATGATAAGCCCTCTTTTGAGAGAATATAGCCTCGTGAATACTAACTAGTATGTATGATATCCTGCTTATGATTCGTTACTCATGTTTACTCGTGCATAACATGCATAGTTTATGATTATTGCCTTCTTTTAATCTATATATTTCTGAATGCATTTGATACAGCATAATGGTCTTATGTATCTCTATAATTGTTTAACCGTTGTATTAACAGTGCTACCCTTGATGTTACAAGTACAGAATCAAACCCCAACATGACTCTTGATGCATACCCGGAGGGTACCCCAACGGTACCTAGGGGTATAGAAAAATGAAAGGATGACGACATCTTCTACTAGTCATCCTACGAAGAGCGATAAGTGATTTTGTTAGGTTAATCAATTGTGATTTGGTCTTGCATATGAAGACAGTTTAAACTAGACATTGTATATAAGACATGTTTAGGGTTTTGTGGTTATATATGTGATGGGAGTGGTTAATTAAAAGACTTAAGTATATTTTATGATGGTATAATATTCTCCTCTATACATTGCTTATGATCATTACAGGTGTATTTCACAGGTTTTCGCTTTATGTTGAATTTTAATCTATGTGTTGTTGGACTTTCCTCACATGTTCCTATTGAATCTCCTTTGTAGTGATTCGTGCATATCTTCACATGGCACGAATTACTACGGGATTACGTATTTATACCCTAAGGGCCCATTCTAATCCCTAATTCCCAGGATCGGGGGGTGACAAAAATCAAATTCGATGTTGATGTTGCTATCAGTTCTTTCCTTGGTAGTGGGGTGTCAAAACCACTTCCCCTCTCATCAGCATCATCAAAGGCATACTCCTCTCAATCTTGGTCACTTCCTGTGAAGCCCCACCAACGGCCAAGGTCTGAACTTGTGAGGCTGCAAGACAAAGTGTGGATGTCAAGACAAAAAAAAAAGAATAAGTGAAAAATATCATAAAAGAGATATTTACCAGCTCTTAGCCTTTGAGAACGACGAATTCTAGGGCTCTCAACTTTCCTTTTCTTAGATGGAGTTTTTTGTTACTAGGAGCTCTGGATACACTCTTTGAGCATATCGCCAAAAGCTTCCTATAAAAAACTAGACCATCGAGAGCTTTTAACAATGAAACAATAGGTGGCATTGATCCAACGACAACCTTTGTTAACTGCACTGCCTCTACTAAACTTGAAATCACATGTGCCTTTGTTGGCAATGAACTAGCAATAGTCTCTGGAAAATTCTGAAGAGCCATGTCTACTTCTGTGGCTACACGCATGATTGCCTATTCCTCTTCAAACCTTTCATCTACTCACCGACTAATACTTTAATCCTGGCAGAATGAGAACTAGACCTAAAATCCAATGGAGCTCTACCAGCTCGCATGGCCTTAGCAAGACTTTCCCTTTCTCAAAGGTTGTCATTAATGGCCTGCTGTATCGTCGTTGCAGTGACATTAGGAGGAGGAAGCTAATCTTTGTCTTCTTCACCTCTCAATAAGCAATGGGCCTTACAAACTATAGACCAAGGGATAATCCAATTTTCCATTCGTTCCTATCAAATAACCAATTTTCAAAATTAGATAGGTTAAAACGATCTTTCTCCACCTTCTCTCCTTTCTCGTGAATTGGTGGAGCATGACATTTGACACTGGGATTACTTGTAAACATCTCCACGATGGCAATAATACTCTTGGCATATCATTGCGTGAAACTGCTTGTATAGCTAGTATTAGGAAAATATGGAAAACAAAAGCAAGCTCTAATACCAGATGCTTGATAAAACTCCTAGGCATTTTAACCATCTTGCAAAGAGCTGATTGTGCCCTAGATACAGCCAAGCGCTCCCACAATAGCCTGGTAGAAATCAAATTGTTTATAAAACCTTATGAATATAGAAGGCTGAATGTTGATATAGGCATTCTTCCTGTAAACCAAATCCGCGAGTCTTAAGCCAAGGGGCCAACTCTTCTCTTCATCTGAAAGGTCAACCTCCGGACCACCTTCTCCAATTCTGTCAATCGATGGCTCTACACCATTTTCTTGTGCTGTTTGGAACTTCAATGTTCAGCTCGGGAGAACTGAAGGTGACATAATTCTTAAATTACGTAAGTGCTAGCATAATTCAATCTTGGCGTGGGCATTGATCAAATAATCTCCTCCCACCACAACTTCCATATAAAAGCTCCTTGGTGCACCACATTACAAATGAAGCCCCTTATAGTGGTACAGAAACCAAGTGTATAACAAGTGCTCTGCATAATATTGGTTAAAGGATTTCCCTCTTTGACCGTGAAGGCTAACAACTTCAACTCAATCGATATATATTCTAAGAAAGCTGGACCAAGGGCAAGCTTTTGCCCTAAGGCTATTCGGAGAGCTGGATATATGTAGCTAGGCCTGATTTTGCTCTTAACACTTGGCACAAGAACATCTGATAGCCATGCTGTCAAAAATATAGCAAGCCAACACTTCATCTTCAAAACAGGATATTTAGCAAAAATATATAGCATTACATCTAGCTTCTCATGTTAAACAAGCTTCGGTGGCTTTGAGGGATCTTTGTCGATAATAAACTCCCTCCAATTGTAGTATCCCTCATTCAAGAAGAAAGAGCTTGTAATGGGTTGCACCCACTCCATCCACAAGACAATTTTGCCCCAGCTCTGGCTACTTGTCAGAATTGAATCTTCAAGAGTAAAGAGAAGGTAATAGGCAGCCTAAAACTCATCATCCATAGTGGCTAGCTTTGCATTTGATGGGATTGTCTCATTATAGATCTCACCATGGGGTGACAAACCAAAGATCTTTTTCATCTCCTATAAAGAAAACCTTAACTCATCTTTGGAGTGATGAAGGTGTTGGTTAGAGGACAGTACAATTCAAGGATTGCACTACATATGTTCTTGTTGTCACAAGGCACTCTCTGAGTAGTGGCATTCATAGCTTCAAAAATGCTGACTACTCTCAAAGTATCTTCACAATGGCGCTTGATCAAGGTTGTCCAGTTCTACCATTCTCCAATGCAGTTAAACCATTTGCGAAACATGTGCTTCTCGCCAATCCAGGCTCTACCATCCTCAGTATGGATTCCACGTCCCACTTTCTCAGTTGTGAGATGGTAGTATCCACCTTAAGATTAAAAGTACAAGGGTTCAAAAAATCTACTTCAAATCTTGGAATATCAGGAAAATAATATGAATGCTAGCGCATAAACTTGCAGGTGCTAAACTATACATTTTCCTTATCCAAGAAAAAAGGTCTGACTTCGCCGGAATGGTCAAAGTCATCACCATTGTCATCACCCTCAGATACCTTTTTATAGTTCGAATGGTGATCACTTCATGAGAAATTCCTATCGTGTCCAAGTACCAATACTTTACACTCTCATTTGGTTGCTTCATTAACTCAACCGTTGGGTCGCCAAAGATGTAATAAGGTTCGTCAAAGCTCACTTGATTATTATTCACCTGATAGGTGTACCAGTTCCTCATAACCAATTCAAGGATTGCACTGCATATGTTCTTATTGTCACAAGGCACTCTCTGAGTAGTGGCGTTCACAGCTTCAAAAATGCTGATTGCTCTCAAAGGATCTTCACAATAGCGCTTGATCAAAGTTGTCCAGTTCTGCCATTTTCCAATGCAGTTAAACCAGCTGCGAAAAATGTGCTTCTTGCCAACCTAGGCACTACCATCCTCAGTATGGATTCCAAGTCCCACTTTCTCAGTTGTGACATGGTAGTATCCACCTCATGATTAAAAGTACAAGGGTTCAAAGACTCTACTTCAAATCTTGGAATCTCAGGAAAATAATATGGATGCTAGCGCATAAACTTGCCGGTCCTAAAATATACATTTACCTTATCTAAGAAAAAAGGTTTGACCTCGCCGGAATGGTCAAAGTCATCATCATTGTCATCATCCTCGGGTACCTTTTTACAGTTCGAATAGTGATCACTTCATGAGAAGTTCCTATCGTGTCCAAGTACTAGTACCTTACACTCTCATTTGGCTGCTTCATTAACTTAACCATTGGGTCACCAAAGCTGTAGTAGGTTTTGTCAAAGCTCACTTTATTATTATTCACCTAATTGGTGTTGTTAATTGAACACCAATAAGCATACCAGTTCCTCACAACCAAGGCTCTGGTTCATTGATTCTTCAAATTGACAGCGAAAACCTCATTTGGGACTTTTGTATCTGGGCTACTCTTAACTCGGCTCTTGGTGCAACTCTTTGACACTCCAGAAGATGAAGTAACGGGCACTTTGCCTTTTCTATTTGAATAACCAAAAAAGAAAGAGAGAGAGAGAGAGAGAGAGAGAAAGAGAGAGTTTCAGTAACAGGAAAAAAATAACTATAACATGGAATTCTACCAAAATTTTGGCAGCATCTTCCATTAGCAATAGGCCAAAAGGAGAAAATAATAATTAGTTCTAAGTTCAAAATTTGGTATTAAGGCACATTTAAGTCCCAAAACTAAGGCTCTCGATCCAAACAAGTGTTTAAGCACCTTAAGACCTTTTAGGGGGTGATTTGGTGTGCACTCTGGCACAAAGGATACAATATCTAATGCAGGGAATGCATTGCTGGGTTTATGTCTTGTATTTCGAGTTCGCCGGATTGGTCCATAGGGTTAGTCTTGGACCAAGCTTAGGGTCATGGGTATTTTGGTCTTTATACTGGCCTTTCTTAGGGGTTAATAAAAAAGAGGGTTATATATAATGATGTAACCTAGAACCCTAGACCTAAGTAGAACAGTGCAGTAAAAGAGTAGATTTGTCTTTTAATTGGCCATGGACGTAGGCACACCGCCGAACCACGTAAATCTCTTGGGTGTGCTCTTGTGTGCATATCTCTTTTCTTGTATGTGGCTTGATTGTCAATCGCGTGTTATGCACTTCCACACATGTACAACAAGTGGTATCAAAGCCTAGGTTGTGTGGTGTGATCGACCAAAGGATCTCTCAAGAATCATCATATTGGATAGTGGGGATTGTTCTTGAATTGTACAGGTCACAAAGGTGAGCCTCTATTATCTTGTGAAGCCATGGTGGGATTTGTTTATGTTTACGGAAACTAAGGAGGAGATAGACACATTCTAAGTTACGTGTTGGTGATCTTGGATTTTGCTGGTGTCATTAGAAATTGAAAAGACAATAGAGTTTTTCTCCTTTGTTAAATAAGAAAAGGTACTTCTAGTCCTTTTTCTTAAGGTGGCAAGATTTGAATTAAAAAAACAAGCATTGTTTGATCGTGTTTACAGAAACACGAGATTTTCGCCGGAGTAACATGTTTGCAGAAACATGAGATTCTTGTCAAAATTTTCACCGGACTTCTCGCTGTCTCCGTCACCCTTTGACGGGCTACTAGTCGTCATCGGAGAAGTAGCAGCGCCAAACCTCCATCCACCGCTGCCAAGAAGAACGGACATGGGCTTGGCCCACTTGGGCAATTGCAATCTTCTTGTTGGAAAGAACTAGAAGCAGAGAAAAAGGAGAAGGGTATTATAGGCTTTGGGCTAGTTGGGTCTGGGTTGAGGTCGGGTCGGGTTGACTGACCTGTTAGCAGCATCCTAGTCAAAGAAGGTTACATGTCGAGTTGGGTCGGGTTGGGTTGACCTAATCCGTGCGCAGAGTCCAGCCTGCTAGCAAGTGCAAGGTTGACTTCAGTAGGTACGATCAAAGGCAGTTTAACAGGGTTCAACAACTGAAAAGTTTTCTGCGATGTCTTAATCATCCGGTGTTTAATCAAAGATCCGTTTGTTCCTACGAACTCATTTCAAGCAAATCTATGCAGTGGAAGAAGGTGAATGGCTATTTGACTATCAACTGGGAGGTTTGACCAATCGGACATAGAAACTTATTTCTGCGATATTGGAGCCATCCGGCTCGGATTTCAAATCCATTTCTTTCAGCTTGCTCATAGTGATGAGATCTATAGTGTGGTGTAGAAATTTTGCAGGAATGGAAGCAAAATTTGAAGTTAAAAAATTCAACGGCATAAATGATTTCAGCTTGTGGCACATGAAGATGAATGTTGTAACACTCCGGCCCAGCTTGACCTCGTTTAGTGGCTAATCAATCTTGTTTTCGTTGTTAATCGTGTTTTGTTTGAGTTTTGTTTTCGTTGCGGGTTATGGATAGGTAGTTGGATTGAGTTTGACCTGGATTAAGTAGACCAAGCCCTTTTTCGTAATTTTAGCTTTTCTAAGACATGGTCATTTTTGCATCATCTTGATGTCAACACGTGTCTTTCGTTGAGCTCGTTAACTTTCGTAACTACGTCGTTTGCAACCGATGTTGTGTGCTTCCATTGGACCTGGATTTGACTCAAACTGAAAATAGAATTCTAACTTGGACTTTATTGTAATTTGGACTTCCCCATGAGCTTATATAACTTCATCCATCGACTAAACCTCATGTTCTCTCTCATTTTCCTCACTGTGCACGTGGAGTTTCTCTCCCTCTCTTGAATTCTCTCCTCCATCGACCACCTCCATCGATCAAGCTCAATTGAGGAAGTTTGGTTCTTTGCATGTGAAGTGAGTTGGAAATCCTCCCATCTCTCTCATCTCCTTTCTCTATTTCTTCTCCTTCTTGTTTCCCTATTGCATGGTGTGTCTGTGCTTTGAAATTCTTTCCATTTCTCATGCATGCATGTTGTTTGATTGGTGTTAGGTTATGTTTGGGCCCAAGGACAACAAGTTGTGTAATTGAATTCGATTGAGGCAAGTATAACCATAACTTGTGAGAACCCATGTTGGTATGCATTTGATTTTGGTTAGTTCACCTGAATTTGTATGTAAAAATGTGTTTACAGCCCATTTGACTACTCATTTGATTAGTACTTGTCTATCTCCATTGGATAGTTGCAATTCTGATGGTGTTACAGGGATTCTGTACGTGCTTCAGAACATTGACTTCGTGCATGTACGGCTAAGCCGTATGTCACTTACGGCTTAAAGTCCAGAGAGGGTAAAAATCTAGTTTTCCTCTACGGCTAGGGCACGGCTAAGCCGTGTATTGCCCTACGGCTAAGCCGAACCTCAGCCGTGGCCCAGCCGTAGATCAGTACAGGGTGCCTTTTCTGGATTTAACTGAGAGCACTCAAATTGACAGACCTTCTACGGCCCAGCCACGGCTAAGCCATAGAACACACACGGCTAAGCCATACGCTCATCTACGGCAAAGCCGTATCCACACTAGAATAATAAAGGACAAGGATAGGTGTAAGGGAAAGACCGATATGGCCTTCATGATAGAATGTAGAGCACCTAGACCTGCCCAACGGAATGTGATCCAACGCGTGAATGATCTCGAGGGCTGTGAATCATTCATGTTCGTTATCCGGATATTAAGCACCTCCCCATGGGTGTTGGTTTAAGGAACTTCGTGCACCGCCCGATTCAATGCAACACTAGACAACGGTGCATCGAATAACTTAAAACTACATCATCATGCACGGTTGGAAACACCGGATAATTAGATTAGAATTGGTTTGTAAATAAAGATGATCCGATTTCGCATGATTTGTAGCATAACATATTGCATTCGATCATTGGTCTCAACTCTCTGATATGATTACTTGTGTTCCGTTACGTTCACATTGTGGTTCTTTACCTTGAGTATACATGTATAATATGTTCACAGATATGCACGTATGATATGTTGTCATGATCTACTCAGGGTTTTCATGATTGACTCTGTATGGTCAGGCACTACTTAGCCTCAGCCTTAGGATCCCGACGGGGTGAATTTGGTATAGTTATATGGCCTTGCTGCAGTAAGGAAACGTCTTGGGGAACCGAACCCCAGGAAACCGAGACCCATTGTACCCTGGCCCGGACAATGGTGTTCTTTGCACGATACAAGATCCCTTTTTTGGGAGCATATGGCAATGTAGTAGCCACTAGTTCTGTACACTGCATGTATTCATTGATTCGCTTAGCATCTTTCTTTCTTGCATGACAGCCTAGTATACGAAATTGCCTTACTTAATTTACATGACGTTCTCTTCTATTAGACACAGCATGCGTTAACTTGCTATGGGTTATACTTTGTTGAATCGTCGTATTCACAGTAGTTTTTGGTGTTGCAGGCCCAGATACCCCTGCCGAACCCTCGCCGGTCGGCCAGACTCCAAATGAGACCCCCGAGGCCCCATCAGGCCTAGAGGAGTGGATATGATCACTCCACGGGAGAGCGTTCTTGGTATGCATGGCATTGGAGTCTTGTTTTTGAGGATGTTTCACATTTATGTACATGTCATGATTGTATCTATTATTTTGTTCTTTTTGTAAGACCTTCTTATGTAATTATGTCAGTTCTTTCAAGTATTCTCTTCTTGCATTGTTAGTTTGATGTTTCTGATATTTACAGCTTCCGCGTACATGTTTAGCACGTGTGAATGTTCCCTTGTGCGTGTGCATTTAGACTCGGTCTACGTGTACATGCACGGGAGTACGTGTGTCATTAGGTTTGGCTTTTGCTAACCCCTGAACCCTGGGCTTGGGTTGTGACAAATGTTTTGTTGGTTCAGAAGGAGTAGCAGAAAGCATTGAAGGGAAAGAATGCCCTTCCTGCGATGACGTCAGAAGACAAAAAGGAGGATAAGCTAGAGAAGGCATATTGAGTGATTTTGTTATGCATGAATAATGGAGTACCGTGAAAAAAGTTGCTCAAAAGAAAACCGCTACTACATTGTGGCTGAGATTAAAGAATTTGTACATGACCAAGTCTCTATCGAATTGTTTGTACTAGAAGAAATGATTGTTCACTCTCTAGATGCAGGAAGATATGTCCCTTGATACACATCTTGATGCATTTGATAAGACTATCATGGATCTGAAAAATATTGATGTTTCAATTGATGATAAAAATCAAGCTATTATGCTATTATATTTTTTACCACCCTCATATAAGCATTTTGTTAATACCCTGATGTATGGTAGAGATACTCTTTCAAAAGAAGATGTAGAGGCAGCCTTGAACTTTACGGAGTTGAAGAAAAAAGTTGTGCCTGAAAACAATGTAACTCGGGTGAGGGTTTGGTTACAAGAGGAAAAACAAAAAACTCCAATAACAAGGACAAACATAGATCCAAGTCTAAATCCAACAGGAAGAACACTGAATGTTATTATTGTCATAAGAAGGTCACATTTGAAAGAACTGTCTTGACAAGCAAAGAGAAAGGAAAGAAATAAAAGATTCATCCTCTGATGATTCAATTAGTGTTATAAAGGGAAGACCAGGTTTGAATGCTAATAGTGCATTTTCTGTGATTACAAAGGGTGTTCATAGTAAGGATGAATAAATTCTTGATTTTAGCTATTCCTACCATATGTCTCCCAATAGGGACTAGTTTACCACTTATCGCAAGATCAACGGTTGTAGTGTCTTGATGGGCAACAATGTTGCATGTAAGACGGTTAGGATTGAAACAACCAAAATAAAGATATATGATAGAATCGTCAGAACATTGGCATAGGTTCGACATGTCCCTGATCTGAAAGAGAATCTTATTTCTTTAGGTGCCTTGGACTTTGATGGTTGTAAATTCTCAGCTGAAGGTGGAGTCATGAAGGTTGTGAAGGGTGCTTTGGTTTTTATGAGAGGCAATAGAGTTTCAAACTTGCATGTTTTGTCTGAAAATACTATTTCAGGTCGACCTGTAGTGTTTTCATCAAATAACAATGAATCTATTTCAACGCATTTATGGCACTTGCATATAGGTCATCACATTAGTGAGAATGGCTTGACAATACTGAGCAAGCGGAATTTCCTATTGGCACAAAAATCGGCAAGTTGGATTTCAATGAGAAATACATATTCGGAAAGCACTGCAAGGTCAGTTTCAAAATGGGTATTTATTGCATAAAAGGTATCCTTAATTACGTTCATTCAAATGTATGGGGTCCTTCTAAGGTTTATTCCAAGTGTGGGTCCTGATTTATGTTAACTTTCATTGATGATTATTCAAGGAAAGCTTGAGTTTATACATTAAAGATGAAAGATCAGACCTTTAAAACATTCAAACAATGGAAGGTAACGGTTGAGAAACAGACCGGTAGGAAGGTGAAGAAGATGATGATAGATAATAACAAGGAATACAGATCCAATGAGTTTGAGATCTATTGCAAGGATAAAGGTATAGTTTGGCATTACACTGCCATAAGAACCCCACAGCAGAATGGAGTTGCAAAGAGGATAAACAGAACGATTTTGGAAAGAGCTCATTGTATGTTGTTTACTACAGGATTATCCAAAGACTTTTGGGCTAATGCAGTACATGCTGCAGGCTACTTAGTTAACAAATCTCCACACTTAGGGATTGGTTGCAAAACACAGGAAGAAATGTAGTCAAGTAATCCAGCTAATTATTCTAACTTGAGGGTTTTCAGTTGTCCAATGTATGCTCATGTGAACACGGATAAGTTAGAATCAAGGGCTATGAAGTACATCTTGGTTGGATATGTTTATTAGGTGAAAGGATATAGGTTGTGGTGTACTAATCGGGATTCACCTAGATTTTTCATCAGCAAGGATGTTACATTTCATGAGGATACTTTACTTGATGTGAGAAAGCAGGTGGAGAATAAAGAAGTAGGTAGCTGTAGTGGCACCGTTCAAGTGCAGTCAGATATCCCATTTTGGAAGGAGAATGCATCCATCTCCTCCTAGGATATTAAGGATGGTCAGATTGAGCAGCACATAAGTAGACACCAAAGAGTGAGGAAACCACCAGTCAAATACGGTTTCAAGAATATATTGGTAACATATGATGTGATTGCATATGCATTGACGATTGAGCCATCTACGAATCCAAAGTTAGTGGAAAGGCAGAAAAGTGGTCAACAAGCAACAATCATACTCGATGGTAGTTAGGTGGAGTCTCCTGATGATGGCAATCAAGCCATTCGATGATGGCAATCAGGCCATTCGATACAAGTGGATAAGGAAGGAACTTCCCATACAGGTGGAGTAAAGTTTCTGATTCCTAATCATTTATGCAATTTAGAGAAATCACTATACGGGTCGAAGATAACTTCTGGACAATGGTATAAGTGATTTGAGGCAATCATGATGACACTGGTTAATAATAAGTCCAAGTCTTGCTTGGACTTGATCTATGTCACTTATCATTGAAGAGTGAAGAATGTGCCTAGTGACAATGGGCACAGAGACATAGCTTCAGCAAGTTATGTGGGGCTGAAGACAATGTCCGTTATTCTTCTGGTAGCTCGAGTTCTATGGAATCCAAGCCAAGGTGGAGACTGTTGGATTTGAATCCAAGCCAAGGTGGAGACTATTGGGTTTATGTCTTGTATTCCCAGTTCACCGGATTAGTCCATAGAGTTAGTCTTAGACCAGGTTTAGGTTAGAGGCATTTTGGTCTTTGTATCGGGCTTTATTAAGGGTTAAAAAAGAGGGTGTTATATATAATGATGTAACATGTAACCCTATATCTAAGTAAAAGAGTACAGTAAAATAGTTGAATTCTCTTCTGGCCATGGACTTAAGCACATCGCTGAACCACGTAAATCTCTCATGTGTGCTTGGTTACTGATCGCAGGTTACACACTTCGGCACGTGCACTAAAGATGCACAACACAAGCAAAACATGACAACAACTACATACATTACAAAGTGCGAACAAGCTCAACATGAATAAAAATGTAGTATGTAAAGGCAGATGGCATGTTTTTAATGAGAGGACAACATCAATTCGAGCATTAAACGTAAATGCTAATAGTCTGATGGCATCCATCCTCGGTCATTTCATGTGGTTTCATTAGACTTACCTGTAATTATTAGAAACTATTTCATTCTTCACACTCAAAGTTGAAGCCGATATAAGGACTCAACATTCCCAAGATAGCATCTCCAACAAACACAATCAAAGTACTTAAATGTATACTTTAACCGAGGTTCTTATCTTAGCAACCAAAATCCCATGTGGTGATTTGCTATGATGGGACCATTAGACGTTTTTATGGGAGTTTGATAATGCAATTTAAATGTAAAGTCATCTCACGAACTCCTCACTCAGGATGCACACTCAAACTCATGCAAAATGCTTCATCAGTATTCGGCAACTTATTTCCCACAAAGATGGTTGACATTATCCGGACTCACTCTGATAACATATGATGAGTCAGAAACAAAAAAAGACAAAAAAAGGGTGAATTAGCTTTGGAAGTTGTAGTTGAGAAAGACACTATAAAAAGTTCAAAAATTACAACATTGCTAGTGGTCATATTCAAACTACATGTGATCACTTGCCATAATCAATGATTGGAGGCTAATCCTATCTCCATAGGTTTCTATACCAATCAGCCACAATTATGAGATTTTTACTTGTCATATTTGTTAAGATTTAAAGAGAGTAACCTTCTCTTCAAAACCAAAAGAAGAGTGCATTGGGCATGATTAGCTTGCTGAAAATGGAAAATTCCAACAGAGGCGGCTGTGGTGACCTAACTTGTACTTACACTATGCCAAGGATTAGGTGAATTGTCACTTTTCTACCCCCTACACTTCGCACAGAATGCAAAGGTCAAGTGTATGCTCAAACTGTGTCAGTGATCAAGCGGAAAAGACGGGTGTGCCTTATCACAACCCGGGCCCAGGAGTCCGGGGTTTAGCAAAAGCCAAACCAATGACACACGTACTCCCGTGCCTGTACACTTAGACCTGGGACAAATGCACAAGCACAAGGGAAGTTTCACACGTGCCAAACATGTATGCGGAAGCTGTAGATATCAAAAACATCAAACTAAACAATGCAAGAAGAGAAATACGAAACAGAACTAACATATATATGGCTGAATGTTTTACAAAATGAACAAAATAATATATACAAAGCATGACGTATACAAGCGTGACAAATCTAAAAAAAAAGACTCCTATGCCATGTCATGTATGTCCAAGACGCTCTCCGATGGAGTGATTACATCCACTCCTCTAGGCCGATGGGGCCTCGGGGGTCTCATCTAGAGTCTGGCCGACCGACGAGGGGTCGGCAGGGGTATCTGAGCCTGCAACACCATAAACAACTCGTGAATACAACGATTCAACAAAGTATAAACCATAACAGTTAACGCATGCTATGTCTAATAGAATAAAGAACATCATGTAAATCAATATAGGTCACATTCGTATACTAAGCTGTCGTGCAAGAAAGAAATATGCAATGCGAATCAATGAATACATGCTGTATACATAATTAGTTGGCGACTACATTGCCATATGCTCCCAAAAGAGGGATCTTATATCGTGCAGAGAACACCATTGTCAGGGCCAGGGTACAAATGGGTCTCGGGTTTCCTGGGGTCGGGCTCCCCAAGACGTTTCCTTACTGCAGCAAGGCTATGAAACTACACCAAATTCACCCCGTCGAGATCCTAAGGCTGAGGCTAAGTAGTGCCTGACCATATAGACTCAATCATGAAAACCCTGAGTAGATCGTGACAAGCATATCGTGTGTGCATATCCAATAACAGACCTTATATCATACAGACATACATACATACTCAAGGTGAACGCATAATATGACTTTCGACGTGACATGCAATGATCTGCTAAAGAGTGGAGATCAATGACCAACATACAACATGTTATGCAAGCAAATCATACTAGATAGAATCATCTTCATTTACTAGCCAATTCTAATCTAATTATCCAGTGTTTCTAACCGTGCATGATGATTTAGTTTTAAGTTATTCGATGCACCGTTGTCTAGTGTTGCATTGTATTAGCTGGTACACCGAAGTCCCTTAAACCAACACCCATGGGGAGGTGCTTAACAACTGGATAACGTGCATGAATGATTCGCAGCCCTCGAAATCATTCATGTCATACATTCATACCATTGGGCAAGTCTAGGTGCTCTACATTCTATCATGAAGGCCATATCGGTCTTTTTCTTACAACTATCCTTGTTATTCATTTTCCAAGGGTGGTACGGCTTGGCCGTAAGTGAACATACGGCTTAGCCGTAGGCATCTTATAGCTTAGCCGTAATATGTACTGCGACTTCACCGCGGTTCCCTTTATTGTTTCTCCGTAATTACGGTTCACCCGTATTTCGTTCTACGGCTTAGCTGTGTGCTGTTCTACGGCTTAGCCGTGGCTAGGCCGTAGAAGGTCTGTCATTTGCTTGCCTTCAGTTAATCCAGAAAAAGACACCCTGTAATAATCTACGGCTGGGTCATGGCTGAGATACGGCTTAGCCGTAGTACAATATACGGCTTAGCCGTGTCCTGGCCGTAGAAGAAAACTGGAATTTTACCCTCTTTGGACTTTAAGCCGTAGGTGACTTACGGCTTAGCCGTACATGCACGGGGTTGAAATCGGAATCAACTACAGAAAACCTATAAAGACATCCAATATGCACATTTACAACAGAGAAAGGGAGAATACTAGCAATTTGGGCTGTACACATCTCTTCCCTGCAAACTCATGTGAAGTAAACAAAATCAAGTAATTACCAACATGGGTTCTTACATATTATGGTTATACTTGCCTTAAGGGAGTTCCAACAAACAAATCGCCATCCTTGGGGCTCAATTCACATCCAACACACACCTAATCTCCCATGTATGTAAGGAAAGGAAGAAACATGAAAGGTCCATGAGTACCACTGAAGAATACGAGAATAAAGGTGAAGGAGAAGAAGATTACAACTCAAAGCTCATCTAACACATACCTACAAAGAGGAATCAAAAGCACACTTCCTCTTCCTTAGCTCGATGGAGGAGAAGACTCGAGAGAGTGAGAGAGAGAGCCTTCAACGAGAGCAACATGAGAGGAGAGAAGAGAGTGAGGGAATTAAGTCGGTGGAATGGCTTATATTAAGACAGAATTGCAATGAAGTCCAAGTCATAAAACAATTTCCAGTTTGAGTCAAATCTGGGTCCAACGGAGTCAAACGACATCAGTTATAAACGACGTAGTTACAGAAGTTCACGAGCTCAACAAAAGACACGTGTTGACATCAAGATGATGCAAAAATGACCATGTCGAAGGAAAGCTAAAATTATGAAAAAGGGCTTGATCTACCTAATTCAGGTCAAATTCAATCCAACTACCTATCCATGACCCGCAACGAATCTACAACAAAAGCAAAACACAATTACCAATTAAAACAACCGTAATTAGATGCTAAATGAGGTCAAGCTGGGTCGGAGTGTTACATGCCTTCACTAAGTTCAATGGTAAAACGGTGAAGCCTAATGTTCTACATTCCCTAGACGGAGTTTATTCACGTCGAGTCTATCAAATGTCTAAGAGCAGTTCAGCTTAGCAGTTGTGATTCTGTTCTACAATTCAAACAAAGGAAAGAAACAAGAAAATCCATGCCCGTGGGTATGCTCCGACACTACTGTGAAAAGGTGAAGCTTTAAGGAAATCCACTCTTGGTCACAAGCTTAAGAAGGTGCCTAAAGAGCCATCTTGCATCAGAATCTTTGATCAGAAACAAAGCAAAGCAGGCGAAAAAAATTTTCACGAGGGTTATAACCGTACGGCATGCTCGGACAATGCCTCAGTGGAGTGAAACTCCATTTCCTGTTATGAAATTACCATAACTTTCAAAAAAAAAAAAAAAAACCTGGTGCCTCAAGGCAATTAATGAAATCAAGCATCAGAAAAAAAAATCTACAGCAAACAAACAAACCAAAAAAAGGAGTGTGTTGGGGGGGGGTGGGGGGTGGGGGGCGGGCAGGCACTCAGCAAGCCGTGACTGTGAAGAAGCTCGGACAGTGATCGAGCCTTTGGAATCGATGAAAACTCGGGATCAGAGCTTGCACAGAATTTAGAGTCATCTCCAAACAGCACCCTCGCAGTAGGGACAAATCAAATTAAGCATCAAAGTTGCAAGGGGAGCATGAACCCCATATCTACTTCGTAGAGCTCCAAAACTGCCAAAGACGAGAGCAGAGTCGTGGAAATTGTGGCATGGTTCAACGAGAACTCATAAGCACATGCCAATTGCTATTTGTGTGTGAAGTGTTTCTCATCGCATCAGAGTGTAAAAATTTTTTTTTTTTAAGTTAAAGAATCATAGCAAAATCAGAGTATGCTTTCGGCCATGGATGAAACACAGAGAAGTTGAGAACAGACACTGTACCAGCCATGGATGAGGGCTTGAACAAAGAAATGAACACGAAATCTCACTGGGATTCGAAGAAGAAAAGGAGTCTGGGGCTTTTCCACTCTCTCGGCTATGCTCTATGGTCTCAAAACGATGGAGTGAAGAGGGCTGGAAATCGAGGGTTTTATATGTATAAACCTCTGGGTAGCTGCTGCTTCCCTCCTAAGGTCACTACAATCTTGAACAGTGGGACCCAACTGCCTACCTCAACTCGTGGTCACAAAGTCCTCCCTGTCACCCACGGACACAAGGTGTTTAATCAGTGGGGTCCACGGTTTGGTGGCCGATTTAAATTGGGGCTCCCTCTCGGTCACTGCTTCTCCTTCACCCATGGAACTATGTGGTTAAAACAGTGGGGTCCACGACATGCTGCCCCTATTACTCATGGACACTATGTGATTGATTAATCAATGGGGTCCATGGTTGGGTGGCCGAAGCCATCTTGTGTAGTGATTCAAACATCCTCAACACACGGTGAACCTTTTACCCCTAGTCATTATTGCTTTGAAAAATGGGACCCACTGTTTAGTGGCCCACTCTCTCAAATGTGATCATTCAAATTTCCGCAATGCATTGTGGACCCACTTTAGGTATTTTACCCAAATAAAAAAAAAATTCCCACAACATATAATGAACCTGCGGGTATATTGGTGAAAACAAAATTGGCTTTCCTCTCAAAGCCAACGCAAACCAAATTTCAAACACATGGGTTGTCATCCCAAGTCATTTTGGATAAAAAAAAATCCAAAAGAGCCAATCTTTTTCAAAATTTCATCTTAATTTTACTATGTCTAGCCAAATCAAAACCTAAATCTTGATTTTTAAAAATAAACCAAAATCTATGAAAATTCCAAACCCTAATTCATTTCAAATCTAAACCTTGATTTTATAAAAACCTAAGGGATCCTTTCTGAAGGTGTTATCAATAGTCCCTACAGAAATGCTACTTTAAATATCTGTAATAAATAAGTCATGAGAAAATCAAATCCACTTTCCAAAATCCAGATCAAATTCATAAAATTCTGAATTTTCCAATACCTCAAGGATTCTTTTTGTGGGTGCTCCCCACAGTCCCCATAAAAATACTACTTTTGATATCTGTGAAAAAAAAAGGCAAAGAAAATTAGAACTTTTATGTTTTTACCAAATTCCATTATCAAACACGTGATGATTTTCGAAACAAATTTCAAAACTTCAAGTCTAAAAATACAATGTACCTTGACAAAACTACATTTTCATTAAACCATTCATCATTCCCACTAATTAGCTATTTCATGGCACAATGACTCTAGACTCATGCTTTCATCACTGTCCCTTGAGGGGGCACTTATTGACCCATAAAAAATTACAAATATTAAAAGTGTTGCAGCAAAGACATTGCAAGCATAGTCCAAGCTCAAGGGCACATAAACCCTAAGGTTGTAGGATGCCAGGTCAAGTTCTGAAGGCAGATGTTCAAAGCTAATATAACTCACTCAGAAGACTTCAAATGAGGTCAGAGTGTAGCAATTCAAATTTCAGAGTTAGTGGAATTCTTGTCACTTAACTCACTACCCATCAAATTCAAAGTTTATTGACTCAAAACTTGGGGGTCACTGAGCACACTCAATCTTATGGATTACTAAAGTGGCTGAAAATCATATAAGAACTCTAAAACATGCTCAAGAATGATGCTTCAAAGTTTCAAAGCATTGGAACTTTATTTCAGCTCAACTCAAGCTTTAGTAGCTATATACCAGCCCATAAGGTCACTGTAGCAACTGACACTTCTACATGTCAAAACCAACTAAAACTCATGAGAATGTCTTCAACTACATTAAAGTCCAAATCTAAACCTTGATTTTTGAAAATAAATCAAAATCCATGAAAATTCCAAACCTAAATTCATTTCAAATCCAAACTTAATTTTTCTTAACACGTCAAGGATCATTTTTCTGGGTGTTCCCCATAGTCTCCACAGAGATGTTACTTTAGATATCTATGATAAATAGGTCATGATAAAATCAGTTCCATTTTCCCAAATCCAAACCAAATTCATAAAATTCTGAATTCTTCAATACCTTAGGGATTCTTTTTGTGGTTATTCCCCACAGTCCCTACGAGATGCTACCTTTGATATCTATGAAAAATAAGGCAAAGAAATTCAGATATCTTTCGTTTTTATTAGAATCCATTATCAAACCCTTCATTGTTTTTTATCAAAATTTCAAAATTTCATGTTTAGGCCTATAACTTATCTTAACAAAACAACACTTTTCATCAAACCATTAATCCATTCTTGTAGACTGGCCATTTCAAAGCACAATGATTTCAAAGTCATCCTTTCATCATTGTACCTCGAGAGGGCACCTGTTGACCCATAAAAAAATCATAAATATCACAAGTGTTGCAATGAAGACATCGTAAGCAAATTCTAAGCCAATGGCACATAAACCCTAAAATGGTGGAATGCAAGGTCCAATATTGCATTCAGATATTCATAGCTAATTCAACTCACTCAAAAGACGTCGGATGAGATCAAAGTGTAGCAATTCGAATTTTATAGCAAATGGACTTCATTTGGTCATTCAACTTACCAACCATCAAATTCAAGGTTCAATGACTCAAAACTTGTAACACTCGAACCCTACTTAAGCTGGGTTAGCGACTAATAGATTCCGTTATTAGAGATTCGCCGATGCCTTCATTCTGTTAATGTTGTTTTGTCTTTTTAAGTTATGTTTTGGGCCATGGATAGGTAGTTGGGTTGAGTTAAACCTGGTTAGGTAGACACGAGCCCTTTTTCATAATTTTAGACTTATGCATCATTTTGGCATCATCATATGCATCTCGTTACGTTTGTTAATTTCCGTAATTGACTCACATGCAAACGCTTACGTTTGTCTACGTTGTACATTTAGTTGAGTCAAACTGAAATTTTCTTGTAACACTTGCACTCTCTTATAGATTTCTAACAATTGCCTTATATAAGGAGAGCACTGACTCTTTGACTCCAACGACTTCTTCTTCTTCGTCTTTTCTCTTCCTCTCAACGTTTTCTTCTTCTTTGATTCTCTTCTTCACTGCATCACAAGGATCTTTCCTATACCTACTTCATGGTTTATCTCTTTGTATGGTTTGAGGTAAGAGTTGTTTTCATTATAGTTCTTGTGTCTGGAGTCTCACGAATTCTTAGTTCTTCACTGTATGTAGTCATGTCTGTTTTTCATATGTTTGCATGCATGGCTTTTAGTTCTAAGGATACATATACTGAGCCAAAGGACAAATTAAAGCTTGAAAAGCTTCCTTGAAGGCAAGTATAAGCAACTATGGGATGAATATATGTTGGTATATCGTGATATAATTCTTCTCGATTGTTCAAGTTGTAGAGGTTATGATAGCCCTTTCATTTTTTCTTCCATCTGTTCTTTCATCTATTATTGTATATTTCTAAATGAATTCGAGAGTTCTGGACAATTTGAGTTACAGAAATTCTGGAGCTTACAGCAACACCGTAGGTTTTCCACGGCTCAAACTCTAGAGAGCAAACAAAATTTGGATTTGTACTACGGCCAAGCTAAGGCTAAGCCGTGGGATACACTACGTTTAAGCCGTAACCTAGCCGTGGTCCAGCCGCAAGTCATTTCATAGCTTAAAGACTCAAGAGCAGGAAAATTTAAGAACCTTCTATAGCTAAGCCATGGTCAAGCCGTGTATTGAGCTACGGCTAAGCTGTAGCCAAACCATGGCTCAACCGTAGACCATATACGGCTAAGCCATAAGAGAAAGCACGGTTCAACCGTGGCTCACCATATTTGCGGGAGTAATTCTAGGGAACTATGGCTAAACCGTAGTGCATATTACGGCTAAGCCGTAAGTCACCCACTGCTAAGCCGTAACGCCACTAAAACTTAGGGAGAATTTTGATACTATTCAAGACCTTGTAGGGCCTTAGTTCTTAAGCCCCTTATCATATTCAATTGTCCAATGGAATAATTGAATAACATGAATGGTTTTAAGGGCTGTAACTCATTCATGTGTGTTGTCCAATTGTTAAGCACATCCCCATGAGTGTTAGTTTAAGGGACTTCGATACACATTCCTGCTACAATGTGATACCAAAAGACGAACAACTATGTATTAAATAACTTAAAACTATATCATCATGTACGGTTAGAAACAATGGACAACTAGCTTAGGGTTGGCTAGTAAACTGTTGTGATCCCATGAAAATCAATTGAATTGCATAGCATGCTGGTTTCAGTTATGGCCTCTCATTCTTTTACTATTGATTTGACTTGCATGACTATTGATTTGACTTGAATGATCATGTTATTCATCATTAAGCCTATTGTGGTATTTTTTGAGATACATGTTCGACTTTGACTTGAATTGAATTGAATTGCATACGAATGCATTCCTCAAGTTTACCTATATGAACTGATTGACACAGTTTGGCTCTACTTAGCCTCAGCCTTATGATACCTGGAGGGGTTGACTTTGGTGTAACATGTTTGGTGCCGCTGCAGTGTGCTTTTGTCATAGGGCTTCCGGAACCCAAGAATTATAAAACACTTCGTACTTTGGCCCAGGCGATGGTGCTCTCAACGCATAGATCCCTAGAGGGATGATATGAAAAATGTAGTAGCCATGTCACAACCCAAGCCCAGAATCGAGGGTTAGTTAAAACCTAAACAATGATACACGTACTCCTATGCACGCACACCTAAACTTTGTCCAAGTGTACGCACACAAAGGATATTCACACATTCAACATGGTGTATGCGGAAGCTGTACGTATCATAGCAAGCCAAAAAAAGGATACGCAACAATACAGGTCGAACAAAAATGACATTAATTACATAGTGTACAATACAAAATGGAGAGATACTATCTTAGAGACCAATACAAGATAAGATGTAGATGAGAAACCAAAACCTTGATACAAACATGGAAGACAAGAGACTGATGCAATGCAAGTCGCTCTACAATGGAGGGATCACATCCACTCCTTTAGCCTTGACTGGGCCTCATGGATCTCTCCTAGAGTCTAACCAACCCCAACCAATCGACGAGGGGTTGATAGAGGCATCTGGGCCTGTAATACAAAGAACAACTCATGAATATTATGATTCAGCAAAGCATAAGCCACAATAAGTTAACACGCTTTGTATCTAATAAAATAGTTAATAGGTAACAAGTAACCATGCATAGAGGTCATTTTCATATCCTAGGCAGGTCGTGCATATGAATAAGCATGCTCTCAGAATCACAAACAGATAACTGGCAGGTGGCTACTACATTTGCCATATTCTCCCTATTGAGAGCAGTCAGGATAAGAAACCATCGACCGGGCCAGGGTACGAATGGGTCTCGGGTTTCCGGGGTCCGGAATCCCAAGACAGGAGCACTCTGCAGAGGCAATAAACAGGTTACGCCAAAGTCAACCCTGTCAGGTATCCAGAGGTTGAGGCTGAGTAGAGTCAGACAAACAAGATCAGTCAATCATATGATGCACGTAAATCAATGTCAATCGGTCGGTCATGCAGTACAGTATAGTATAGTACATGTATCAGGTCATATCATAAGTAAGCAATACAGTGCGTGCATCACACAAGAATTAGTCACTAAACATAAGTCTTGCAATACCACAAGTCTTACAATACCATTTCAAGTGAACAATTACAAGTCAGATAAGAATAAGAACATGGAAAGCAACAATCGAAATCAATATGCAATGCAAGTCAAGTGATTACTGTGAATCAAGATTGTTTACTAGTCAACACTAAGCTAGTTGTCCAATGTTTCTAACCGTGCATGATGATGTAGTTTTAAGTTGTTTGATACACAGTTGTTCATTTCTTGGGTGTTGCATTGTATCAATAAACGTGTATCGAAGTCCCTTAAACCGACACTGATGGGGAGGTGCTTAACAATTGGACAACACACATGAATGTGTCACAGTCCTTAAGACCATTCATGCTTTTCAAGTAATCCGTTGGGCAACTTATGTGGTTGAGAAGTTCCAGGAAAAGGTCCTATGAGATCTCATCATTAACCCTATCTTTTCTCTAATTCATGAAAAGCAGAGAGCCCAAAAGGTAGCATAAAAAGGTCCTCTGGGTATTAAGGAAACCAAAGAAGAGAAATGAGCAAGATTAAGATTCCGTTGAACACGACATCTCCCAGAGCAACAATGCTTCAAGACCGACTGGTCTGCTCTGGAGCCCAATCAATCGGATTTCGGTTCTAGGAGTGCCCAATCGGTCAGACCCCAGTCCCGATTGGTCGGGTAATAAAGTTCTGTACAGAACAGAACCATTGTACTACGGTCTTTCCATTAGCAAAAACGACATGTATCACGTTTATACAATTCTAAAGGGCTATTAAAACATAACACACTTGAGAGAACGAGTAGAAGAAACACAACAATCAACGTGTACCAACATGTGTTCATGCATACTATGCTTTTGCTTGCCTTAAACGTGCTTTTTCCTTAACTTAGTTGTTCTTTGTCCCAAACGATCTCGGAGGTGCAATTCTAACACCATGCATGCCAAGAGTAAGTAAGAGAAAAAGGGTGCATGCAGTGCAATCACAGCCTAAATGCATAATGGAGACCGTTGACTCAACTTCTCACCTTAAATGAAACAGGAAGATGATACGAGGCTCTTATCTCCGATGAAGAGACAAGGAAGACGAGATCGAAGAAGAGTGCAGGGAACGAAAGAGATGTCGAGTAGAGAAGTTACCGGCGAACCCAAAGAGATGACAAGCAATCGGCGCACACAAATTTCCCCCTTTCACTACGTTGATCGTAAAGAAGAAAAAAAAAAGATATGAAGAGTAGGGAGGAGAAGAGAAAAGAAAATAAGAGAGAGAGCTGACATGAGAGAGAGATGAAAATGAGAGAGAGTCGGTGGCTGTAGCATTTATATGGGATAAGGATTGCCACATTTACATAAAAGTCCAACAGTTCGGGAAAATTACAGTTTAAGTCAATTAACGGTCCAACGGAAACAAACGACATTGTTCACATATGAGTCAGTTACGGAAGTTGAAGAGCGTAACGAAATACACATGTTGACACTAAGATGATGCATGAATGACGAACTCGTACAAAATCAAAAATTACGAAAAAGGACTCATGTCTACCTAAACCAGGTTAAACTCAACCCAACTACCTATCCATGACCCGAAACAAATCTCAAAAGACTACATCAATAAGACTACATCAATAAGCATAAAACACATTTACTCGAAAATAACTCAAGTTGGGTTGGAGTGTTACAAGCCACCTAGTACAGTATTTCTGTTTATTGAATCTTATGGCATGCTCTATTCAATTGCACCATATGCTTAGCATACTAAATTGCAAATCTATTTGATCACATGTTCGTAATTCTTATAGATACAATGCGTATTACCTTAATGTTGCTTATGCTTTACTGAATAGTCTTATTTACTAGTTATCCTTAGGTGTTACTGGCTCAGGTCCCACTCCCGATCCCTCGACGATCAGCGGGACTTCAAAGGTAATCGTAGAGGCCTCATCAGGGCTAGATAAGTGGACATGATTAATCCACCTCAAAGAACGGCATGGCTTAGGCTAGGCTTCACTTTGATGTGTTGGATACTTTTTGTTGTATTGGCTTTTACCTCCCTGCATTAAGACTTTCTTATCTCTCTTGTAAAGACATGGTTTCCTTGTACATATTAACAGTGTTTTTAGTTTTGATATATCCTCTTCTTATGTAATGATATTGAGAGCTTCCGTGCACATTGGTAGTGCACATGTGATTTTTCCTTGTGTGTGTGCACTTAGACTGGGTCTAGGTGTGTATACACGGGAGTACGTGTGTCACTGATTGAGTTTAATCTTAATTCCTGATTTCTTGGGCTTAGGTCGTGATAAAAACCTTAGGGTCATTGAACACACTCAAGCTTATGGAATAACAAAGTAACTGAAAATTACATGGCAACTCCAAAACTACTTAGGAATGATGCTTCAAAGTTTCAAAGCATTTGGACTTCATTTCAGCTCAAACTCAAGATTCATTGGTTGTCTCCCAGCTTCCTTGGGGTCACTGTGGCAACTGATACTTCTATATGTCAAAATTAGCTGAAACTCATGGGAATATCTTTAGATACACGCAAGGACTATTCTTCAAAGTTTCAGAACATCTTGACATTATTTGGACTCAAACCTAGTTCAAGTGGCTATCTTTCAAGCTTTTTGAGGTCATTATACAAAATGGTACCTTATGAGGATCAAATTAGTTGAAACTCTTGAAGAAAGTTCAATTTATATTTAGGAGTGGCTTTACAAATTTTCAAGACAAATGCATGTCGTTTAACCCAAGTTCAACAAATAAGTCAACTTTGGGTGACCCCCAAACCTTAGGGGTCAATGACCAAAGTTCTGCTTCCAGGTGACCAAAGTTGATGAAATTCACATACAAAGGTCAAGTCATATTTAGAAATGACTTTGCAAATTTTTAGCCATATCTGACCTTACTTTAGCCATATCTCAGCTAAGGGGTCAGTGGCCCCTAAACTTAGGGTTATTGACCAAAGTCCTACTTTCGGGAGGCTATAGTTGATGAAATTTCAATCAGAAGTTCAAAATGTGCTCAAGATTAACTTATCAAAGTTTTAAGTCAATTGGACATCATTTAGCTGGAAAACAAACTGACAGCCTGCACTATAAGGGGACATTGACCAACAAATGGGCCAATGATCAAAATCCTACTTCCACAAATCCAAATCATATGAAATTTATATGGACACTTCAAGACAACCGTAACATTAATTCCTCTAAGTTTGAAGTCAATCCAAGATTATTTGGGTCTTAAACAACTGAAATAAGAGCTCACTTTCATGAAAAGTCAAAGGGAGAGTTTGCCAACTTCAAAAGGTCAAAACATGATGAAATTTCTATGGCATGCTCAAAATAATGCTAGGAAATATCCCTCCAAGTTTTGTGAAGTTCAGATTTCATTCAAGCCTGAGACTGATGTAAAGGGTGTCACATGGGCAAAATGACACAAAATGGGCTTGCCAGTGACCATGAGCCACAGTCACTAACACTTGTAAAGTGGTTCCCGATCGTTTCATGTGGTTTTTTTCATTTTATTTCAAAACCTAACTTCTCATAACTCCCCCAACTACCTTTGAAGTCTATTAAAGACTACTAAGGCACTTGGGAAAGGTTGAAGCAAAGTCCATAAGATCCAACAAATGAAAGCAAGGTTCCAAGGCTCTACACAGATTCTTCAAGCACTTAGCCTACAATTCTCTCGATTCTTCTTCCCCTTACAAGCTTAAGGTGAGAAATGGTTTTGTGGAAGAAAATAGACCTTGTCAACACTTCAATAAGACTGAACTTCAAGGCCATCAAGTGCCAAAGAAGTTTAACGAGATGAGACTATACCATCTTTGTTTTTCCCACTTGAAGGGTGTTGGGCCATCTCTAAAGTTATGAACAGAACTTTTTAGGTTTCATTCTACTCCTTGAAAATCATAGGATTAAAATGATGCAACTCCAGCGACATTTGTTACACAAAAGCAACCCTTCCGGATTTGCACAAACGCAATTCGTAAAATCAAAGTGGTGGTTACCAACGATCATAGACTATTCTACGATTAGAGTTAGCTCTCTTGGTGGCCATTCATCACTCCCAACACCAAAAAATACAAATTTCAGCACTTTAGAAGCACTTTAGTTGCAAACAGAAGTGAAACAGGGACAAATAAAGGCCAAAATGGTCACTGTCTATTAGTGACGTGGGCCAGGGTCATTGGCAAGGGCTCAGTGACCATGGTCCATGGTCACCACCCCAGCCTTCATTTTTTTTTTTTTTGTATTTCTTCCCTTTTTTCATGTATTTTTTCTATGTTTTCCTAGTTTTGATCACATACGAAACTAGAGAGAGGGCCTGTGATTTTATAACATTTGTAAACAACCTACAATTTTCTAGAAGCACTTTAGATGCAAATAGAAGTGAAATAAGGACAAATAGAGGCCAAAATGGTCACTGTCTGTCAGTAACGTGGGTCACGATCACTTGCAGGGCTCAGTGACTGTGGTCCATGGTCACCACCCCTAGCCTTCATTTGTTTTTTTTCTTTTCTTTCTTTTTTTTTTTTATTTCTTCCCCTTTTTCATGTATTTTTTCTATGTTTTCCTAGTTTTGATCGCATCTGAAACCAAATGGAGGGCCTGTGATTTTTTAATACTTGTAAACAACCTGCATCCCCTAAATCAGAGCTTTGAATCCATATAAACAAAAGGGAATTTAATTATGATCAGTAATTAATTTTTCGTTCTTTTGTGTATTTAAATATGTGGATGTTGGACTTGATTCCTTCCCATTAATCATCATTTCACGCACATAAAAAAATCATACCTTATTAAATCTACAAAACTAAGAACTACTTCCAACCTCTCAACTCTAGGTGCAAACACTCATACTATGGTTGACATTGATCACTCGACACAACACAAACTGGAGTAACCGGAGCTCAAGAGAAGAATCTTACAAAGGGAGGCTTGACATTTAAGAACTACAATTTTTCTTTTAGAGCGGCAACAATGTGGTAATTCCAATTGTACTATGGGGTTCAAATATGGTTTCAACATCGTTATTTAAGAGTTTCATGAACTCCTCACTTTTATTACCCTACACTTCAAAGTTCTTTAAGGCTGACCAATTTAATTAATTCTAGATAATCATGTTGTCTTGCCGTCAAGGAGAAAAAATATATCCTTGTGTTGGAACTTTGGTACCAGAGTTGCAAGATGCTTTCATGATAGAGCTATTATGTGGCGGGAAGACAAAGCTAGAGATAGCCTAATTTCAAGACCAAAGTTTAACCTATGTTGTCATGGAGGAAAGGTGATTCTCCCGCTACTATCAACCACACCTGAATTTCTACAGCATCAACTCTATGAATGTTGATTCAAGGAAAGAATAAGAACATACAATTCGATGTTGTCCTTCACATCAATGGGTGAAAAAATTGATCACACTATGCTTATTGGAAGAGGTCCTTATTTTTTCTGAATTAGTAGATCGAATTTTCACAGGATCGGTTTGTTACTTCCTACACTTGGAGACATACCTAAGCTTGCTTAGTTATATATATATATATATATATAATGGAAGCTCCAATATACTAAGAGCTATTCAAGGAAGCCGAGACGCAAATGAGGTTGACTTGCATGTATTGGAAAGGTTACAATCGTTGCTAAATGCTGGCTAAGAATGGTATTCAAAATTTACATGTGCAAATTCTACATACAATGGAAGGAAGATAGTATGCAAGACCAACAACAAATGAGATTACAACAATCATTGTTGATGATGAGTCTGAAATTATAGGAAATCATTACATTACAGTTAGGAAGATAGATAGAACTCTTTAGAGGATTAACGAAACTCACCCTTCATACATGCCACTCGAATACCCATTGAGTTTTCCATATGGGGCAGATGGATGGCGAAAGTGCATAAAATTCACAACTCGGTTAAACTATATGGGCGAGGGTGTGTTAATCAAAGAGTTTCATGCATTTAGACTAATGTCTCGAGATGGTGAAGGCACGACTTTGCTTCAGGGAGGCCATTTGTTCTAATAGTTTGTGGTTGATTGCTACACAGCAATCGAGCTAGAAAGGCTCAGTTTCATTAGGAACAATCAAAATGCTTTGCATGCAGATTTGTATAGAGGTTTACACAATGCAGTAGACATTGGTGATATAGATGCTACTATAGTTGGTATGTGCTACATTATTCTTTCGTCATTCACTAGTGGTCTAAAGAGCATGATTCATCATTATCAGTATGCTATGACAATTTGCTGTATGATGGGATTCTCAATCCATTTATAACTTTTATATATAACCCAAGTTCACCGGATATTCAGTAAGAGCTATCACAATTTCCTGATCAACGCACTGAGGACAAGCCATATATAGTTGCAAGAATATTTCATATGAGGCAAAAACAGTTGATGGAGAACCTCAAAAAAAAAAAAATTCTTAGGTTAAGTAATTACAAGTATAGAAGCTGACACATTAGCATACTGTAATGATAAGTCCTTAAAATTGCATTATTTTATATTATTTTCAGGAATTTTAAGAACTTATTGGTTATAAATCTCTTCATTTGATTGGGAATCATGTTTGTATGATTTTAGAAATAATTATTATATTTTCCTGCAAAATGCATTGAAAATCATCAATTTTTTGTAAAATCATAAAACTTTCCATTTTTAGAAGTTTTTCTCAAGTCCAAATTTTCAAATAAAAATGACAAAGGTTAATACCATCATTAGTTATTTGAGATAAATCATGATCAATGATAAGAATTTATTGTGTCATTTTATATGAATTTGGCCCGCATTAACACATTTGTGACTTTTGGTCAAAAGCATTATTTTTAATAAACTGTCACTTTTCTTTGTAGGAAAATTGAAGAAAAGTGCCCCACATCAAGATTTGAAAAGAAAGAAATTATTTGTAAAGAAATCTAATTAAAGAAAGAAATTAGGAAGTCTTGAAGTCCAAGAATTTACAAATTGGAAAGCCATCTTTGCAATCAATTTTCCATCCACTCATTGGATGTCCTTAGTGGGTTCAAAGCCAATTATTTCCAAATTCTTATGAAATTTTATCTCTTCAATTATCTTATGAAATCCAAATCCAAGAGGAAGATAAATAAAAGAGAAAAGAAGTTTTTCACATGAGAAGAGATAGGAGAAACGCATGGAGTGATCCAATCCAAGCTAAGAATGTCCAAACAAAGGCATGCTTGGAATTACACAGCCATTAGGGGTCGTTTGTTTTTTGCCATTTACATAGGTAAATATTACACATGTGAAATGGTTTCACACATTCATGTTTGTTTTTACAATTTATATATGTGGTGTGTAAATTGGCTGTGATTTTGGTGTGTAAATTGGCTGTAAAAGGGGCTTCCAGTTTTCACAAATGGCGCCAGTACAACAGTGAACAGTGCATCACGCCCAAAACATTTTTTATTTTTTTTTTTAACTTTTTGGGCCTCCCAATTATGATTAGAACGATCCATTATATTTAGAATGCCAAAAATGGCTATGGTGCAAAAAATCAACTGTTAGATCATCTTACATTGTGAGATATTGATGACACAAATTTGACTGTTGATCTTCATTTCTGGGATTTTGTGGGCTTGGTTATGACAATCCAAACCGTTCATCTCATTCAAAATGCCATTTTTAGCTATCATGTCAAATTTTAGATGTTTATTCATTATAGATCTTGAGATATCTTAAAAAGAACATTTCAACAGCTATGGTGCATACCCAATCCGCTTTTTTTAAATTTTTGCATCTTATATGATCCAAATGAATGATCTGAACTGTCCAAAATATTTGAAATGATGAAAACGGCCATGATACAAAATTTCAACCGTTGGATCATCATACGTTGTAAGATATTTATGAAACAATTCATGCCATTTATCTTAATTTTTGGGATTTTGGGGCGGCATTTTCATGATCCAAACCATTAATCTCGTTCAACAGGTCACTTTCAGCTAGGAGGTCAAATTTGAGGTGTTGATTCAATATGGATCTTGAGTTATATCAAAAATACATATCAACCATTAAATGGAATTAGATTCACATTTGAATGGGTGCGAAAATAACAAACAAAAAATATATTTCACATGTAAGTTATTTGCTTATGTAAATGACTAACATGTGAGTCATTTACATATGTAAAACATTTTCACATCACATGTGAAATTAACAAACGACCCCTTAGGATTTGTGGGGTCAACTTATCATCAATTGAAGGCAGTAAAAGATCAGAACAAAGCACGCAAGATAGTGACAAAGCAATTCATGTGAAGCCACGTTTGATGAGTCCACACAGATTTGGAAAGTCAAGGCTATTTCTTATTAAAAAAGAAACACTTTAAAAGAAAGTGTACAAGTTTGATTGGCCAAAGAAGATTTCCATATCGGAAAAGAATTCCAATTCCACATGCCTTTATAAAAGAAAGATTAACCCAAGCCAGTGGTCATCCCAAATCACCATCCACACACCACTTTCTATTTTCCATTCCCACTAGAACACTTCCTATATCAGCCACTCTCCCATTCATATATATATTCCATACGTCAGACTCTCTCTAGAAAAACCCATTCAACCAATCCACATACCAGCAGTAGTTTATTTTCAATTGTAACACTTTGGATTTTATTGGTTTTATTGGTCCGTTTTAGTTAAGAAACACAGTTATTGAGGTCAAGGTATCACTCCTTGGATCGGCATCGTATGTTTATGCGTAGTGACAATACGCATTTGGTGCGGTATTTTTGATGTTTTCTATTAATTTTGTCAATTAATGGTTTAATATTCAAAGTGTGAAAATCTGAATTCATATCTTTTATTTCTTTTAGTGAATGATTTCTTTTCTAGTTTATACATGTTTTTTATTTTTTTTTGGAGTTGGTGGTTTGATGCGTCTATTTGTTTCGCAGCAATTAGTTTAGGTAACTTTTTAGTTTAGGATTTTTAGATTAAGTCTTATTTCTAATTTGTTATTTAATTTTTAGATTTGTGATTGTGATTTAAATTTAATTTTCAATTTAGTAGTGTTAATTTCTATAGGTTTTATTAGGCTAGCATTAGTTTTCAATTAGGACAGGTTTTCTGCGAAAACTAGCTTCTTGTGGATACGATTCCGAACTCACTGGGTGAAACTACAATTAAGACCTTGCACTTGGGGTCCACGTTGATCATGCAACTTCAAAATCTTTTATTAATTTTTAAGAATTTTATTACTCTGTCCAAATGATTTACAAGCATCGTATTTACTAAAAAAATCACCACAATGTGAACAGATATTCATATCATTATGTTTCAAAAGCGAGGATTATCACATTCTCACTTTATTCTCACACTGGTTGGAAAAGACAAACCAAAATTACCAGAAAAGATTGATGACATTATTTCTACTAAGATACCAAGTGAGTTTGAAGATCCATCGCCATTCGCGACTGTGACAAGATGAATGATACATGGGTCATGTGGTAATCAAAATCCTAATGCTTCATGCATGATAAATGGAAAGTGCTCAAAGGGTTACCCAAAACCATTTGTCAGTGCAACGACAATACAGGAGGATGGATTTGTGGTGTACAAAAGTCAAAATAAAAATATGATGTATAGAATCAGCGGTTTCGATGTCAATAACCAATGGGTTATTCCATATAATCGTGATCTCATCAAAAGAAACAGTTCACACATAAATATTGAACGGTGTGCCACAACAAGGTGATTAAGTACTTATAAAAGTACATTCATAAGGGTCCATATCGTGCAACGAGTATGATCGAGGATAATATTGTCCAACCTAAGAACGATGGAGAACATAGGTACCAATGGGTGAATGAGATTAGTCAATTTCAAAACGGTCGATACATCTCTTCTATTGAAGCATACTAGAGAATATCAAAGTTCAACTTGAAAAAATGATATCCCTCGAAGCAAAGATTACAATATCATTTACCAAGAGAACAGTTTGTTGTGTTTAAGGATACCAATGATGTTGAATCCGTGATTAATCAAGATGGCTTTTATGACACAATGTTTACCAACTTGTTCAAAGCAAATAGAAACCACCCGAATGCCAATGAATTTACATATGTTGAGTTCCCAACAAAGTAGGGGTTTTTGGAACACGATGCAAAAAAAGTGGACAAGACGACAACAACGTATTAGTATTGGTAGGCTTGCTTATGTACATCCAAACTCCAGGGATTGTCATTTTCTGGGTATCGTACTTAATGAGGTCAAAGGGGCAAAATGCTATGAGGATATTAGGACCATTGGTGGAGTTATGCACCCAACTTACAAATCAGCATGCTTTGTGCTTGGCTTACTTTAACATGATGGTGAATGGCCTGAAGCACTTGGCGATGCCTCAACATGGGCTACAAGTTCCCTGCTCAGAAACATGTTTTGTCACATGCTCATGTTTTTAGAAATTACAAATCCGTCTAAATTGTGGGAAAAACATTATGTGGACCTCATAGATGATTTATAAAATCAAATGAAGAGACAGCTTGGAGACATTGATATATGTCTTTATGAAAGTGAATTGCAAAATTTAGGGTTTTTGGAGATTGAATGTATACTAAACATGAATGGTAGATCCTTGAAAGATTTTCCCCCTATGCCACCGCCATCATCCCGGTTAGCCCAGTTCGTTACGAACAGACTCATAAGGGAAGAACTCAATTTTGATAGCACTGCTAAAAGCTATTTGTTTGAATCATTACATGACGGCTTGAATGATGATCAAAATGCGGTCTTCAAAACGAAAGATGAATCTATGGAGGACTTTAATACCAAAGTTCAGGTCACAAAAAAAATTGTTCTTATGATAGCATCATTGGGCATTGCTACTTTACTTTTGCCAAATGAAAAAACCATGCACTCTCATTTCAAAATATCGCTTAACCTTCACCAATCATCATGTTGTTACATCACCCATTGGACCGATTTGACAATGATAATTTACAAAGTGGAGTTAATAATATAGGATGAAGCTCCAATGTTGAGTCACTACGCCTTCGACATTGTTCACCTAGCATTCAGAGACATTACAAAATACAAGTAGTTATTCCTCAAATAAGGCATTTGGAGAAAAATTATTTGTCTTTGCTGGAGATTTTAGATAGATACTACCAATTTTAACAAACAAGGGACGTGAACAAATAGTTGGAGCTTCATTACAGAGGTCAAATATTTGAAATTATTATCAGGTTTTGAATTTGAGGAAAAACATGTGTGTTACAGCAGACGACGTTTCTGAGATTGCCCAATATTGGTTGCATGATTTTACGGAGTGGATTAAGATGGTTGGCGATGGATGGTTGGCAACGGAAAGGTATCTGGGACCTCTTCCAAAAATGACTATGGGCCAAACTAGATCAAAATCCCTAAGGAATTTCTAATCCGAAATGATAAAAAGGGAGTGCAATGGTTGATTGAAGCAACTTGTCCTGAACTACTTAATAAATATAATGTTTTGCAGTACTTGAATAATCATGGAATACTGCTTCAAAAAAATAGCAATGTCAACCAGCTAAACTCGATGATGCTCTTGATGATTATAGGCGAAATGCTGGTATTTTATAGTGCAGACAAGCTATATCCTTCAAAAGGAAAAAAATATGTTCATGACTTGCACCCTCTATAGTTTTTGAATTCTATGGACCTACCAGGATTACTAAGTCATAGGCTGAAATTAAAAGTTGGAGCTCTGATAATGTTGTTGAAAAGCTTGAATCAATGTCTAGGACTGTGCAATTGTACCCGATTGGTTGTTGACAAGATAAGGGATAAAGTCATACAAGCTAAAGTCATCACAGTGTCCCGTATTGTAGAATTTGTATTGATAAGTCGTATTGACTTAAGACCAACATCTAGTGATTTGCCATTCACACTAAAAAGAAGACAATTCCTAGTAAAGTTGGCATTCACAATGACCATCAATAAGAGTCTAGGTCAAACTCTAAACAATGTGGGTGTCTACCTATCAAATCCTGTGTTCTCACAGGGCCAGCTATATGTAGCCTTGTTGCGTGTTACATCTCCGTCAAGTTTGAAGATGCTTCTAATCAATAAACAAGAGATGCCGAATGATTTCACCAAAAATGTTGTGTACAAGGAAGTCTTCAATGATATCTCGTGTTAAAATATATTGCACAATGATATTTATTGTAATTAATGTATAAATACATCAGGACTAATTTTATTGCATACACTTCACATAAAGAACAAGACATCTGAGAAACCTCATAAAGAGAAAATTTGGAAAATAAAGCACAACTAATAAGTTTCAGATATGGTCGCAAGTTTCGCTGGCATCCTTGCTCAAAGTGAGTTCACAAGTAAGACGCTCTTACTGATTCCAAAAATTTGTTTTGACTTTTTTTTTTAAATATGTGTGTGCAGCACGGGGTTCTGTTAGTAAATTCTGAACAATTTTCCTGTGAATTGAGGCAATCTAAAAGAAAGGAAACAAGAGCTTTCCCATGTTAGTGACGTGTCCTAGCTTATGTTGAATTACCTTAGCATGGGCCACAGGCCATGCCATGTCATGCTCATGGGCCCAAGATGGAAGAGGCCATGCCCATGCCAGTTTATGTGCCTGGTGAGGCCTCAATCCGCTGATTGGTGTGAAGAGCTGTGCTAGGCCTAAGCGGCCGACATGTTTGACATCCCTGCCTGAGTCCAATGAGAGAGAGAGAGAGAGAGAGACAGAGAGAGAGGAAAGCCCACACCCGGGGAGGAGAGCTCACTCAAGTAGGAATGATAGCCCAAACAAATGAGGAGAGAACCCACAAAGCGGGAAGAATGGCATATCATGGGTCGATTCCTGAATAGCAAAAGCCAAATGGACCAGTCCAAACTCCACACCCAAAACATGCCTCGACTCACGCATGCCATTGACCCATGCTTGACTGGACTCATGATGGTTTTATGATTTGTCAATAGATAATGGTTAGGTCAACGAAAATACAAATTCTACGTATTTGTTTTCTTTAGACTATACAGAGTAAATTATACAGTTTTCTTGAACCTATAATCCACCATTTTTTACTTTATAAATGTCTATAAACAATCGTATTGCCAAATTTTGTTTGTTTTTAACTTACTAAAGCAACATGTGAATTGGTAAAACTTCAATGTAGTGGGTCACGGAAGACTAAGCCTGAACCCATCCTGTGTAGTGCACGACGGAAACCTGCAATTGACATAAATAAATTATTCACACACAAATGCAAAGCAGTCATCAATCACACAAGAAACACAATAGGATTCATGTGGTTCAACAGTCTGCCAACATCTACGAACGGCTAACCTTTATTTTCTCTCTCTCTTTGTGAGATACATTACCGTTACTAGACATTTTTTTTATAGTTTCTTATTGGGAAAAGCGGTGTAAGGAAAAATACCTACGATCGACAAATTATGCATGATCAATGTAAGAACCCTGAATTATTAATGGGCCAACCCTGAATTAAATGGGCCAACCCTGAATTATTAAATGGGCTAAATGGGCTTAAAGAGGCCCAGTTTCGATCAGTCCAATTCATGACTGGATTGGGCTATTGGGTAAAATTTTTCAAGTCCATAAATGATCCAAACTTACTTAATTGTGACTCTATAGCTTTCCAAACTTATTACTGTATAACTCCCACACTTAAATTCTCCAAACTTAAATTTTCCAAAATTATAACCTTGTAACTCCCAAAATAATGACCTTAAATTGTGACTTTTAGTCTTCTTAGGTGACCTTTCAAGGGAAATCCTTTAGGATTCCAGCATTATATAAGAAAACTTCTCCTCCTATCTTTGGTCACTTTCTCATGGTTCTCATGGAAGAAGAGTAGGATTCTAATATAGTAATATTTGAATATAGAAGCAAGGAGATTCCAAGGAACACTTATCCTAGTGAATGTCCAATTTGAGGTCCTTCATTACATATACCAGGTGAGTAGAAATTTCATATTCAAAATAAACTGCATCATCCTGTAATTCATAAACTCTCTTTAAGAAAGTTCATAAGCTTCTTTGGAAGAAAAATTCACAATCATATTTAATAATATAAAGTAATGAATCACCATATTTATTGGTTTATACAATCATAGGGGTTCATGTCGTGACAAGACTGTCACTCATTTGATTCTTAAAGGGATTCATATTCATGTCGTGACAAGGCTGTCATCCATTTGATTCTTAAAGGGATTCATATTCATGTTGTGACAAGAATGTCACCCATTTGATTCTTAAAAGGGATTTATGTCATGACAAGATTGTCACCCATTTGATTCTTAAAAGGGATTTTTATTCATGTCGTAACAAGGCTATCACCCATTTGATTCTTAAAAGGGATTCATGTGGTGACAAGACTGTCACCTATTTGATTCTTAAAAGAGATTCTTATTCATTTCGTGACAAGACTGTCACCTATTTGATTCTTAAAAGAGATTCTTATTTATGTCGTGACAAGACTGTCACCCATTTAATTGTTTGAAGATTTAATCCAACACCACCAAAATATTACACATATGAATATAACAATTTTACGTGGTTTAGTAAGATTGCCTACGTCCATAAGATAGAGAAATATTGTCTATAGTTCTCCCTCTCAATTCTAGGGAGTTGGGGTTAAAACACATTAATATATATATAATTTCCGCTTTCTTGGCTCCCAAGAAAACTCATACATAATAATTAAAATACCTCTAACCCTAAACCACAATCCTGCTTAACCCAGGCAAACCAACATGAATAAACCAGAATACAAGACATTAACCGAACAATCTCTACATTAGCTTCGATTTCATAAATCCCCGGAGCCACCTTGAAGATACCTAGTAATGTCTTGGTCTTCCCATATTTCGCTAAAAAATACGCCTCCGCACATGCTACGATCAAGTACACCTCGACTTGACCTTTCCCATACTTAGCCCAAGTGCACCAACAATCTAAGCATTATCTAATGTTAACCAAGTCCAAACCGATTTGAACATTCCCATAGTTGCTTTTTTTGACCAAAAAACTCCCACCTTGAACCTCTAAAGTGCCTTCATTTGTTGTCATCTTTGCATGCGTCCTTACAACACAATGAACCTTCACTTCCATTGGTCAAGACAAGAGACATTCCGGAAACTAGATCTCACTGGCGCATGTGAATCTTCCTTCTTTGTCTCCATCCTGGTGCTCTTCTCGTCAAACCTGCAATTGTCATTGTTAGCAATGGATTTTTTCCTTCGCACCTTAACAAATCGGAACCCAATTGCCATTTCTTTTCTGAAGGAAATCGTCTTTGTTCAGGTCTTCCTTGATTGTCGTTAGATGATATCTTTGAAGACCCAGCCAATTCATTTTCCAATGATTTTGCCACATTTAACTCCACCGGAACCATGTATTTCATCCCCGTGTTATTTGATGTCTTATCCCCATGTTATTTGATGTCTCCTTCATTACTCCACCTGGAATTGTACCCCCTATATACTATAGAGATTTCTAACCATCTCACCCTTTATGATATCCAATGCTCCCTTTACCGCCTTCACAACTCTACCTTCTATTGTGCTCAATAGCCCTTGAAGTGTAAGGCACCAAAAGAAATCAAAAAAATTTACAAACCTGGAACATCAATCACATCCGTTAGAGTCCAAACAACCACATCGTACACCCAAATCTTTACTCTCTTATCTCATTGCTCATCAATTTTGCATTGTCTCTCATAAGAACAAATCCACAGTAATGAGATTCATTTGCATCAAACCAATCTTTACTCGAACACCTGATAGGAAGAAGAAAAAATCAGAATCCAAATAGCATAAATCATTAACGCAATATATACTTGTAGCAACTGAAAATGATTCCTTGACATATAAATCCAAACTTTCTGACACACTATCTCCTTCCAATTTTAATTCTTTAACTTTTCCATCCACTTCGGCACGTCCTTTCCGATCCCTTTAATGCATATCTAAGCTTCCTATGACATCAAGTAACGCTTTTTAATTCTTGTAGTGTTAAAGAGTCTATGACTCTTCCCTGCTATTCCCTAAAGTCGTTTTTCCCTCAAATTGGCTTGTGATTTTTAAATCTATTTTTATCGTTGTAAATCACTTGGTTTTTTGAATCCCCAAAAATATGTTTTTCTTGTCAAACTTTCAATCTCCTCCATTAACTCATAGGTCTCGTCGTAACAAGTGCACATGAAAAAACGGAGCCCGAATCTGAGTTCGGATGACTTCAAAATATTGCGATTCAATTTTAGCAGTTGAAACTAGTCAAACGTGGCTGTTAGACTTGCTGTCATGATGCTGACGTGAGCAATATGTCAGTTGCTGCTGCTGGGCTTCTACAAACAGGTCAATCGGACCCAACCTGGAACCGACCTGACTTCGCTGGCTGGGCTTTTACTTAGACTGGGCTCTTGCTGAAAGAGGTCAAGTTTACAAGACTCGAAAGCGACGTAGGCCCGACCTGGTGAAAAACCCAGGTCTCTTGTCTTCTCATTTTCTGGTTCTGCAGCCACCAAACGGAACAACCACGAATCTCCTTCCTTTACAATGGCGGGCGGCGTCGCGGGACGCCGGCGTAGGGCAGCAATGGCGGACGGAGACAGACGGCGGGCGTCGGAGGCGGCAGTGACCGAGAACAAGACTCCGGCGACGGCGAACACAGACAGGCTTGTCCGGCCTTTTTTCCGGGGGGAGCAACCTATAACCAAAGCCCTGTTTCTATTCTGCAGATTTCGATCAGCAGCGTAAACCCCCATGTCATGTCTTCTTCTTCCTCAGAAATGGTCTGAGTTCTGCAAGGAGCAGCCCTGCCATCTTTCTTTTCCTCTTCGTATCAGGAAACCAGCAACGACGACGAGCAGTAGTGAGATGCAGAGGCGAATGACGGTCTGCCACCAGAACGCCAAGACCCTCTCTTCTCAGACCACGAGAGAAGTGATGATGAGCGTGGCTGGAAGCGCACGACGCCGGCGAGCATGCCCTCTTGCGCTCTACCCAGCAACAAGCGAGAGAACTGGATCTGTGCTCGACAATTTTGCACCGTCCGTGAACCAGAAATCCTCTCTCCAGGTTTTTTTTTTTTTGGCCGATCCTGGGTCGTCCTTTTCCGGTTCGAGGCTTGATCTGTAGATTGTTTAAAAAATCCGAGCAATCTCCACCTCACTTTGATGCCATTAGTCGAAAAAAAAGTAGCGCTTGCGATCGTGGGATCATCTATAATAAATAAATAGGGCAACACTATCAAACAATCATACAACTAAATACAATAATTTTACATAGTTTGATAAAATTTTCTATACATACCTAGAAATATTGACTATAATTTTTCTTTCAATTCTATAGAATTATGGTAATAATACATTAATATATATAGTTTTCGTTTTTTTAATCCTTAAAAAAATTTATTAAGAATGACTAAAACACTTTAAACCTGAACCTTGGCTTTAGCTAACCTAAGATAGCTAACCTAAGAAAATCAACCCGACAAAATTGGAATACAAGATAGCAACAGGGTAAAATGTTTCATTATTAGACATAAGAAAACCTAAAATCAAAACCAAATTACGACTTAACTCTAAAACTAAAGCATAAATAATTTAGAAGACCGATGAAGGAAGTTAGGAACAGAAGACACTAACTTGATAAACCCAACCAATGTAGGAAAATCTTTCAAAAAATAAAAATCGCAATCTTTCAAAAATAAACTTTAGATTGGCTGTTCTTGCTACTTTTCGTATTGATTTTCAACCTGATCAACCTAGTAGTAGAGGTGGCCGGGTAGTACTGCCTGGCATGTCAGTCAATGGTCCGGCCTGGCCCATCAAACATACGGAGTCGTGCTGGGCAAACATTCGGAGTCGCTTATAAATGAATGCAGTAGAAAATGCGAATCAGAATTCTGTACAGGTACTACGACTTATATATTTTTAATTATAATTCTTGATCTTTTTTAGAAACTAGGGTGATGGGGCCATATACAAGTATGACCTCCTGGCTGCTCATATGGCCTACCCTACTTTTGGATGGTCCAGATCCTAATTTTCACCTCTACGGTCAACTGGAGCTGTTGATCATTGGATGCGCGAATTTGGATGGTAGAACGCAAAGATTACAAGCCTAGGGTTCATTGAGGTCTGAGGGGCTTAGATTGGCATGTGGCACATCCATGGTAGGACCCACTTGATAGAACGTTGGGGATTTGAAGTGGTTGCAGAATCTTGAATGAGTCTGATTGATTGATATGGTTATGAGGGGCAGTGCCACCATTTCTGAGTTATGGGAAGTCCGGTGGGCGTCTGTACAGTGGCTGCCCTGGAGAGCCGTGTGATGGGCTGGACTTTTGTTGCCTGGCCCACGACACTTATGTTGAGGTAAAAAAACAGTAAGTTTCTTTCTTTCAGTTTTTTTTTATCCCTTCTGGAAAGGCTAACCGCTTGGGATATTTAATTTGGATTGTTGAAAACTGGAGATGATGTGTTTCATAATTTATTGTTGAAAACCGGAGATGTTGTGATCCATAATTTATTGCTCACCTTTCTTTAATGTCCATAAGTAAAAAATATAAAAATTGAATGTCAATGCCGGGGCTACTTAAGAGTATGTGTGATAGCTTCTAAGTGGTAATATGAAGAGAGGGCTACCATAGTCATTAGTGTGAAAGCCACCGATGAAAGTTCAATAATGACAATAAAGTGGGAAAGAAAAAAAAATGTGACATTAAGGGGGAGTATTTCATTAAATTGTGCATAAAGTTTGATGAACATCACCTTTGGTGGATCAAGAGTCTCATTGTAATTTTTTATGCTGGTTACCCCCCACACACTTATACACATGTTGAAACCCTGAATGACATGTTACTTTGATTATTTGGTTTCTTAAAATTTGCAAATTCTAGGCATTCGTTGAAAAATTCTCATATATTGTGTAGATTAATTTAACATGTGTGTATATTGCTGTCCCTTGAGGTTATCATTGATTGATTTTACATGTTGCTTTGACATTTATGTTGAACTTGAGTCTATTTCTATCTCATTTATGCTTACTCTTTTGTAGTTTTAGTTCTCCTTTGTCAATTATTAACAAAAATGGGGAGTAGCATAAATTTTCAATTTTCACAATTTTACTAATATAATCTTTGTCAAAACATGGTTCATGGTAAGGTCCTTTTTTTTTTTTGGCAGGTACAAAATTTTTTTGGAAAGGTCAAGGTCAATGTAATTTTTGGGTTGGGATTAGGTTCTCTGTATTTTTAAAAAGTTTTGTCCATGAAATGCCAAAGAGAGAGATTGTTAGATTTTTTTAAATTGGCTAATTCATGGGTTTCGAATAAAACTTGGATCTAATATGAGTTGTAATTTTATATTTTAGTTTTGGATTGTTGCGTGCTTCATCTAGATATTTGAAATGAAGAATTTGAAGAAAGATCGTGAAGTGAAAAAAAATAGAGATAGTACTATTGTTCGATCAATTGAGCCCAGATCCCGGTCGATCAAGGCCGCCCGGGCTTGAAAAAAGTCTAGACAGAGTTATTTCTTGCTCAACCCAACTCCATTTCAGTCTCACGCGATTTCCTTTCTTGTTTTAGCATGACTTACTTGTTGGAGTCCTAATTGCTTTCTATCCTTAAGCCACAAATCCACCCTATCTAAAGGCATCTCTTGTGAAGCCTAAATATGTCATCTTCCAATTCTAAACCTAGAATACCTATTAGAGATTTCTCTTCTCTTTGGAGCAGCTTTCAACTTGAAGAGTTCTATTGCGTGTTAAAGATTTTGCTTCTGTTTCTACTCACTCATAGGAGATCTTGCGTTTTGAGGGGCATTAAGGTGAGTTGCGTCAAGCATGGGCGAACGGTTAACATCTAGTCGTTTGCAAGAAGAACTATAGTCCATCGGTTGAGTTTAACTAGGGATCGTCTGTGAGTATATATATTGTAATTGCTTTTCCCTACTAGGGTTTTCCATATAAAAAATCTGATGTCTCCTCTATATGGTGATTGAGTAGCTTAATTTTTTTTAATTTTTTGGCTAATTGACTTAACTGTATACCAGAAATCTAATTAGGACCTTGTTAAGTTTATGAATTCTCACTATTATGCATTATTTTAGGATGAATTAGGGACTTAATTATGTTAAATTCATCATTATTAATTCAATTACATCATTTCATTCATTTCACTTAGAAATTGGAATTTGCACAATTGTTACACATTTTCTGCATTAATTAGAAACGTTTGCAATTTTTCTCCAAAGAGTCCCAATTGGAGTAAAACTCTGTCTAAATAGCACCTGCTTCAAATTGGGCTTTTCAATATTTTACTGGTTGAATTAGAATGTGCAGAAAATGAAATTTTTAGGACCCAAAGAACCTTAGGGATGATTTGGGTCCCACAGCTTGAAGATCCAGACCCTTAGTTCATATGTTTGTAGACCCCACCTAAATATTAACTAAGGTTTCCAGAAGCTCTTATCTTATTCTGTTGTGCTAAGAAATGTTCTTTTGACTTAGCTAACAAGTCACGACTACTGCAAAGATGGAGTTTATTACAAATTAGAATTCAAAATTCAATTCTATTTTTCTAATGACAGCCTATATTGAAATGGCCATAACTCTAAATCTGACCGTTAGATTGATGCAAATGACGTACCATTGAAAAGTTCTTTCAAAGTAGATGTCTATAGAGTCCAAATTGCATAAATTGAACTAGAATAAAAAAGTTATGAGCCTTAAAAGTTTCATGTATATTTTTAGGCGGGATCGCAATTGCATCATTGAAATATAAATCCCTCTGTGAACCCTATATGAAGATTAGATAAGAATGCGAAAAGCTTCCACCTCATATTATCTCTAAGATCTCTCTAATGTCAAGAAATAAACTCAATCAACAAGCAATAGATCTTATTTCTTATTCCACTAGAGAGAGGTTTAGATTCAATAAACCTGAAGAGCCAGAAAACTATAAATGGTGGCCACCATGGGAGGCTCCTCCTCATCCCATCTCCCATTCAATTAAGAAATTTCTCTTTCTCTCTCTCTTCTTTTTTTTCTTTTCTCCCTAGATAGGGTTATTTGGGAAATATTCCAAGTATTTTGGAGCCCTGTTCCAAAACTTGGGAGTTGAAGAGAGAACTATTGTACAATATTTAATATTTTTTATTTGCTAAAGTTTTGTTCAATGAAGGGGTGGACTTTTAGATCAATGCACTGATGAAGTTAAGTACATCAGTTTATGTAGTTGATCTATTTTTTTTCTCTTTGATTGCATGTCTAAAATAATGATCTATCTTCATGCCTTAGGCAAACCTCTGATTTATGTTCTTAATGAATTACTTTTGATCATTCTTGCTCATTTTGATAAATTATGCTTAGGTTTGTGTACTTTTGATAGTTTATGTTGAATTTGATAAATGATGCTTAAGATAATTTTTACATTTATGAGGTAAAGGAGATCTTGAATTTTGTTTAAAAAGAGAAATTGATTTTTACAAAGAACAATCCTCTAGATCAGAAACATCGAGTTGTTTCTAATCTAAGTTAAGTTTGAGACAAAACAATAGATTAAATTGCATGAACTAGTTAATTAATTCACTTAATGGATTCCTGGTTGTTCTGATTTGTGTTTTATTATTTTTCTCACTTCAAAATCAATCTCTACAATTTTTATTGCTTAATTAGAAAAGTTTAGATTTTTTTATATTAAATAAAATGGAGCTCCCTAGGGCTCAACTTGTATTTGACAATGTCTTAAGTAGACGACTGTATACTTGCGGTTATTATTGGATTAGAATTAAAATTCACATCAAGTTTATGGCACAATTGCCGGGAGCCAATTCTGAATTTTTTCATATTAAAATTTGAATTTTCTTTTCTTAGTATTTTATTCCTATTTAGGTTCATGAGCCTATGTTGCATTAATTTGCATCATGCATAGAATTTTGTTTTGCATCATTAGTTTTTATTCAGTTTTCTTTAATGTTTAAAAAAAATTCTGATTTTTCTATTTTTTATTTTATTTTATTGAGTTTTGGAATTTTTAATTTAGAAGAAACAAAAAACACCTTTTTTTATATCCTTTAATTCCAAATTTCAGTATGTAAAAAGTAAGTAAAAAAAAAAAACCTAATCATCACTACAAGAAACTGCACCTTCTACAATGAAATTTTGAGGCAAGTAAAGTCATTCATCCCTAAATATTACCTTTTGCACGAAGAAGATAATAATTTCTCTCTTGATGTCATCCCTATGAAATCTTGCCCAAAGACCAAATTAGCGCCAAAATTATTCTATTTAACGACAAGCACAATTCATCACTAAAGCTGAGCAATGAACTATCACTCATCACCAAATCTCAAATTAGTTTACCGTTGCTACGTTTGGCGCAAAACATAAGAAAAAAAAAGGGAGGGGGGGGGGGGGGGGGGGGGGGGGGGGGGAACGATGAGGTTATCTCTTTTATTTTTGGGTTTGGTTGTGAGGAGCCATTTCCTGAAATAATATTTTTTTATTACTTATTTAAAAAACTAAGGCCGTTTTGAACTTATTTCCAAAACTACTATAAGACTCTATTAGAAATGGAGTCTTCATAGAAAACACCATTATGAACAGCGTCTTCACTCAAGATGCCATTCGCAATAGTATTTTTGTTATTTAATTTCTGAAAAAAATAAAAATAAAATAGGAAATTTCAAAGATGAAGACTCTGTTGCTAATGGAGTCTTCATCTTTGATTTTCTGGAAATAAAATAGAAAAAGTATATTTTAAAAAAACAATAAAGATTGGAAAAAGTAAAAAAAAAAAAAAAAATAGAAGACAGGAGGTTTTACATTGAAGACTCCATTGTTGATGGAGTCTTCATCTTGAAGACTCCATTAGAAATAGAGTCTTCTATTGAATTTTATCAAATAGGTCACGTGCTTGTGAGTAAGTTGAATAGTAGGTGGCGCCAATGAAGACTCCGTTAAAAATGGAGTCTTCTTAGGAATGAAGTCTCACTCACTTTTATTTCTTTATATATATAGTATGGATAGCAAAAATATTAAAACTAAAGTAGTTACCAAAATTATTGGACAACATAACAACAAAATGGGAAGTCAAATATGGAACTTTAATAAATTTTCATTAGATTTTCTACCACAAGTACGATTCTATCTAATCAATAGTTAAATCAATAAATATACTGAGCCGTTTTAATTGATCGAATTCCTTTAAAAGTCTATCCAAATCAAATCTACAGGGTGTTTGACTTATTTGATTTCATAGATTACCAAAATTTGAATATTGCATGACCATAAGATTAATGATCAAAGGTTAATTTCAATAAAGGATGACTAATCTATGTGACTGATTTGGTTAAACAAGTAAGATAAAATCTGAAAAAAAAGAAACATATATCACATATATTAATAGCATATTAGCCAATTAGCTGGAACATATTACAAATGGATTCCATAAATTCAATGAAAATTGTTTTCAAAGATGTATGTCACTGAGGCAAAAACTAGTTAGAAACTCTCACCCTCTTATAAACTAAAAATTAAGCTTTGAGACTTTATTTTGGTTTGAGAAAAATGTCTATGGTAGTTATTGGTTTTCAGTATTTTGCTTGATTGCCGATAAAAGGCAAGAAACATTACTTAATAAGGAATTTAAATTGAAAAACAAAATATGTAAAGCAGAGGTTTTCCCGCCATCAAAACTCTTCTCAAATTTTCTTGAATTTTATTTTTTAAAACACCGTTGTTAAATTTTAAAACACAGAGCAAAAAACCATTGAAATAGGCCCCCATAAACTCTAGTGTATAAAATTAGTAAAGTAGAGGTTATCCTACCTTGAGAACTCTTCTTGAAATTTATTGATTTGTTTAGAAAAGAAACACTGTTGATAAAATGAAGAACACCAAAAATAATAATAGTCATAACAAATAAACACCATTGAGACAGCCCTGTAAAAACCACAATTTATTAGTGTAATAGTTCACTAAGGTACTAAAACATTCAAATAACTTGACAAGTACATGATTTCGATGAAAAAAATAGATGATTTTCAAAATTTATTTCTTTTGTCCCTCCTACAGTCTTACTCCCTCACTCTTATACAGCCTTCTTCATTTCCTTTTTGTTATTTTTTTTAACTTTCTTCATTTATTTATTTCATCCCTCCTACTCCCTCACATTGTACAACATTCTCCTTTTTTTTCCTTTTTATTTTTTTCTTTGTTTCATTTATTTATTCCCTTTGTTTTGCAGCGTTCCTTTTTTTTTCTCTTTCTTCTACTCCATATAAGAGATAATTGATAGTGTGATATGACATATGATGTATAAAATGACAAATCTGATGAGTATACATCGGCAAGTAAAATCAATGTAGTAATTAATGCATCAGATGATTGTGATAATTCATATGTGAATAAAGAATTGTGTGACATCGTAAGCATATGGTCAATTGAGCTTGGTTATATATACCCACCTATATTCACAGAAAGTCTCATAGTTAAAACCAAATCACCCATATTTTAGAAACCAAATCCTTATCCCTAATGGCAGGTGGATTCCCAAGGAGTTCAACTAGTCGTGAGCGTGCTCGGGTGTGGTTACTACCACCTTTCCATGATGACTATTGGACTGAAAAACACTTAGATCCAAAAGAGTATTACAGTGGTTTGAGACAGGAGTGGAAATTCAAGTTGGTCGAGCAAGAGGGATTGCTGATGGATCTACACAACCTCGGTGCACCAATCCGCCGACCCCTCTCACTGACCATGCCGAGAAAAGACAGGAACGATTACGAAAGAACGGTAACTAGAATTAAGAGGGAAAATAATAGGATGCTCATGCGGAGGTGCCGGTATTTCATGCTCCAACTAGTAGGCGAGATGGCCAAAGCAATTGGGAGGGAACTTACCACCACTAAGCGTAACAACATCCTAACCAGTGAGAAATATCTATCTGACTATTATATGTCAGATGAAGAATGAGCTATCACATAGTGACCATCTTTCTATCATTGTGTATGTTTATAAGTATCTTATGTGAGATGAAGAATGGGCTTTAACACTTTTAATCCATGTGTTAAGAACATGTAAATTATTGATTTATCTTTGAATCATCGTGTACTTTGTAATGACAATATGTTTGAGATAATAAAGCGATAATGAACTTTTAATAAAAATGTCGGTGTTCCTTTATTAATCTTAGATAAAAGTGCATCCACAAGATAATATAAGGTTAAGCAAGCTAATTAAATGCATACGAAGGATGATATATGCTAATCTTATTGGGTGCTTTCATCTTCATCAGATATCTTGAAATCAGAAGCAAGTTGGGAGTCCATGCTAAATGCCCAAAGTAGACGACCATGCTGCACATCCTTGCCTTGAACAAACCCGTGTGCTTCACAATGCAACACAGCTCATCGGAGACGTTTCATCATGGGGTTGTTTTCTTCTCAATAACAGTGTAGTGTGCATTGCAATTGGTGAGGTGTATCTGTAACCATATTGAATGCCAACAGACAAGGAATACGACAATTTTCTCGTTACAAATCTACAACGAGACACTCAGCTTGATTAACTCAGGACGAAAGCTCACTTCTCATGGTCTCCACAGCCTGCCTTGAGTAACGGAGATTCGGATTCAATGGTAATGGAATTCATCTTTTAAAACCCAGTTACGTCCCATCGCTTCAAAAATATCCCGCACCGTGTAACTCATTTACAAAGTTCATAAACAATCAGGAATATGACCTTATCACCTAGCTTGTCTCCTATCCACTTTATATAAAGTCGTGAAATGAGCAATGTATGGAATTGTGAGAAGTCACTGATTGCTACTCTAATAAATATAAGACATCTCTAACAGTGGCCTGTCACCTCAAAACAAAAAATTAAAGCTTGACCCATCTGGCTCGACTTGTGATGTCATGTGATAGGACATGTCTTGCCTGACTCGATCACAGATCACATGGTGCCATGTGATCATTCAGGCATGCCTACTTACAGTGTCCCTGACTATCCATGTTCAATGTGAATGGTGCGACCCATTGATTTTTAGACTTAGTGGAGACTGACCTATCATACGGTGCTTTATGAGTGAATAATTATTAATTGTGTGACGTATCAGACATTGTCTTCAACTAAGATATTCCAAAAGGTCCAATAAATAGGCTTTGCACTTCACTTCAAGCCAAAACAATGAAATGCCAAAACGAATATCTAAAAATATAACAAAACCAAGCTCTTCGACTGGTCAAGATAGCTATGATGATTTCATCAGTAGACCAATGATGGGATCCTACATGGATCCATTTCGTAATAAATGGTATGGAGAAAAATGTGAGTGCCATAAATGGTATGGCTGGTCAGGATACCTATGTTTTTCTTTAGTGCCATAAAGTTACATATATGTACAACAAATACAACAGTGCCAAGAGCATCCTGGTCAAAATAATACAAACAAAGTCAATTAAACATAACTAGGTACCACATCAAGGCTGACATTCAACCCTCTTCAACCTCTTCCATTGATATATCGCATCACCGTGTCCTTCAACTACTAGCACATGAGTCACTCCCTCAACCTGAGTCTCTTGACTCACTCGACCTCTGCCCCTGCCTGTACCCCTGCCCCTACCCATGCCCCTGCCCGTCGCTTTACCCCTACCTCTACCATGACTAATGTCCTCTGGCCCTGCCTCTGCCTCAGTGAATCCATCCTCTAGAACCGAATCCCCTCGTGTGTCAGCAATGTGTGGCAAAGTGGAAGGAACTCTAGATGGATCTAGCTATGCATACGATGCAAACCCTAAAGAAGGGCCAGCCTCAACAACTGGGATGGATGATTGTGTCGGTGATGCTCCTGCTGAAACTACTATAGTGGGTGGGGTGCTATAGCCCTATGTTACGTCATCATGTAGATCCAACACAAATTCAATGTCTTCCATTACAACTATTGAGGTGGATAGGGTGGCATCAAGCTGCGGGGGTGTCGGCGAGCATCCTGTCATAGCTACCAAGGTGGATATGGTGACATCGTGATGCTCTGGAATAGGGGATGCACCCGTCATAGTGGAGGGTGGTGGGGATGAAGATGACATATTGTCTAATGATATTCCTGTGTCCGCGGGGGGCATCACAGTGGACTGTGGTGGGGATGATGATGGCATGTCGTCCACTGCTATTCCTGTGGCCAGGGGGGGTTGGGGGGGGGGGGCATGATGATGGTCTCTGGCACAGACGATGATGCGTCATCATGAGTAGGTACAATCGAAGGATGCTGAGTAGCTATATACAATGGGACATCCAATACTAATGCGCTCGTAGATGGTACAGAGGCTGAAGGCATTGGACGATCCCTACCAACACGACCATCCCATGTAGCTCGACGAGACCTCCTAGGAGGAATGGTCGTAGGCATAGGGATGGCATCAGGGATAGGTACCTCCATCCCAGTCTGGACCACTAGTCTATCGTGCTCACCCATCCGTTGCAGCGTATATCGACATCCATCCATAATGTCGCGTCGGTCGACACACACCTATGATCATTTGACCCAATGGCCTCGTGCCACGACGATAAATGTCAGTCACCAGCTGCATCTGAAAAATTTTGTGCCACAAACGTAAGAGGTTAAAGTACAATTAGATTAATACTTTACCATATGCTCGCACATTTAATTATTATATTAGGAAATAAATATAATAAAGATAATGAATTTGTCATACCAATTGCTCAGCGATACCTCCTGACCCATGGTAACCGATGACTGGTCGGGGGTGCTCTAGGTTGCCGACCAGCAATCGCGTGATCCGACGGAACCACACCATATAGGGATCCCCATACACCATAAGGGTGCGGTCAATGACTCCCAACTCGACATAAGTGCGCCGCCTCCTCCAATAGTCAATGTAGCATGCGTGGCGAGTGCTCCAGTCGTGGCCCTAGTAGCCACGCCTATCTATCCGATGGAGTAAGTGACCTGTCTCAACTGGAGGGTGTAAATGTTGCCTAAACGAGAACTGTCGTACGACACGATCAGGAAGATGCCACTCCACAATGTCGTAGCATATCAAGGGCGACCGTGTGTGCCAAACATCCCGGCCAGTCAAACAGTAATCAGGCAAAGTAGCTATAACATCCTCCACGTAAAGCTCCCATATGAACTGAGAATGAAAAATAAAGTCCAAATAAACATGCCGACATAATATATATAATACTAATATATATAAGGAGATAATAATAATTTAATCACAAACCTCGCCCTCGCATAGTTGATCAAACCGATCGTGATCAATTCTAACAACCAACGAGGCGACCACATCCATATGCTTTGCTACTATCCACCTAATAAATACAAAATGGGATTAAAATAATTAAATAACATTAAACAACTCACAATATCATAGATGAGGGTATGAAACTGTCTAATACTTGCATCCCCGTGGGCCAGGGGGTAAAGGTGGGTCCACCTCTGGAATAAGCCTAAATCCAGCAAGGACGACATCGCGTAGAGATGGCCGAACGCAGGGGAGTCGCTCCCATGCCCACATCTGTAAATAGATAAGAATAAAAAATAATAGGTTAGACGTCAAGCATTAATTTATTACATCAAACCATTAAAGTACTGCACCACATATTATGTTACCTGAAGTAGAGTAACCAGCCCGAATATCGATAATGCACCCCTCTTAGTGGCCCAACACAATGCCCGATATAGTGCCCCTAGTATGGCGCTACCCCAACTGAATCTGCCAACTATGCCCAAATCACGTAATAAAGGCAAGTACATAAGCCTGACATATGTGTCGGATGTATCACCTAGGAGATGACCCCTAAGGATGGATAATATATATGCTCTGGTGTACTATTCAATGACTACGGCGGTATTCTTGCCCTCTAGTATCTATCTAAAATGAGTAGTCAACTAACTAATCCGTAGTCGAGCACTAGTCAGCTGATTATCGTCAGGCGTCCTTCCCAACAACTCCTGACACATGTCCTGCCACTGCTGACGAGTACGTGTCTCGTCCACACCAGTGACTGGCTCACCATCCACAGGTAGGCCCCACAAGACAGAACATCCTGCAAAGTGAAGGTGGCCTCGCCGACTGGGAGATGAAATGTATGGGTCTCCTCACACCATCGCTCAACCAAAGCGGTGATCAATCCATGGTCCAAGTGAATGTAGCCTACATGGTACACTCTGTAAAATCCAGCCTGGATCATGTATGGCATAACCCGAGGATCGGGTGCCCCTATACTCCAGAATGTCAAATCAGCGCGGCGACAACTCAGAGGTCCAACATCCTTCCAAAATAGCGTGTGTACATCTTTATTAGTACAAGATTTACACAAAATATAAAAACTTTGATGATAAAATAACAAAAAAATAGTGTGAGATGTTCTCACCATGGAGGGATAATAATGTATTGATACTAACATGACCAGCCCATACATCCTCTGAACGATGCTCCGACTATAGAGTGAGAATGATATCATCTACTCCTACCTGTCTCGCCATGAATGCTGCCATAAGATTGTGACATGTCATTCGTAGAAGAATTATAATAAATTAAAAATTATATTCTTCAGTTGAAGACTTCATTGGAAATAGAGTCTTCAACTGAAGAACACTCCAATGGCATCTTCAGCTGAAGACTCCATTGGAAATAGAGTCTTCAACTAGAGTAAGACTCCATTTCCAATGGAGTCTTTAAACGTAATTGAAGACTCCATTTCCAATGGAGTCTTCAAACACAATTGAAGCCTCCTTTCCTAATGGATGAAGTCTTCAAACAACCTTTAGTTTATTTAACGTATGCATTTAAATACCTTCTAAGCCAGGTTCAACGGATGCATTAAAATAACTTCTAAGCCAATTGGCCAACTACAATTTTATTATTGTTATATTTTCTTTCTCGTTTTTTGGCTATGAACCTAAAAGAGGTTTTTCAAAAACCTAAATACTTCATTTATTTCTACTTATTAGCCAAGTGGGAGATGTTGGCATACGAGACTATTAATGGGGCCACATGTGAGAGAGCAACCCAGTGCACGAGGCTCCCGCATAACAGGGTTTGTAAACATTTACCGTTATGCCAAGTCATATTTCTATTAATGGGGCCACATATGTGGTCACAAAAGACCCTCAATGCATCTATTGACCAAGTCATGTGAAGTAGATAATTAATGAACCTATGTCCACTCCCATACCTATACAATTGGCCTGGTACCATGTGGGTCTGCAAGAAGCTACTCAGTTCAAGAACCTTGGCTAAGAAATGAATTTTCCCATAGTTGCTTGCCATGTTGAAGTTGGAATCACAGATCAATATATTGTAAACAAATGATTATTTATGAATAAATAATCCTCATATTGAAGCTACTCATATAGCCCTACCTTCATGAGGAGAAACATCATGGTAAATTATAGCATTTAACAACCACCCTTTTTCTAATAAATACACAATCACCCTTGAATCAAACTTCTTACAAGCATCAAAATATAATTACAAAATAAAATTTAGAAGTATACAGAGAGATATGAACATTCTATTCAATGTTGTCCAAGTTGCCCCTTGTTCTGTTTGGTCTCTACACTTTGTTCTGTCATTACCATAGCCCAATAGCATGCTAATCATTGAGATTGGTTTCTGTCCAGTATTTAGAATTTAAAATCATATATATTTGAGTAACAAAAAATAAAAAGAGAAGAACCATCTTGCAACTATGCTTACGTGTGACACTCCACCAAATTTTTATCTAAATCGAAACAAGGACTTACTATCAAATTAATTATGTCTAAAGCACAATATTAAAATATAAAGACGCAGAACATAAATCATATGGTTTAGACATGATTAATTTGACTTCAAAATAACAATAATAACAATAATTATCGACAAAACTAATGAAATAAGGATTATTCTGTTAATTATAGTTACAGTGAGGCCTAAATACCTGATTTTAACACATTATTATCATCATCATAGAACTGTTGAAGTCATAGGAGAAGCTTTAAGGGAAAACAAATTAAGAAAGTCCTGATGATAATTAGATAGAATAAGTCTCATTTCTTAAATTCTCAGTTGTGAATATTGGATTTTCAGAATTAAGAGAGTCCTAATGATCCATGAAATGACTAATGGATGTACCTATTAAAAGATAGTTTGATTTGATTCAAATAATTTTAGGAAAAGAAAAAGATAGTGTGAAATCAATAATTCTATGTAACGTGCTCTAAATCAACAAAATGCCCCACAAAATAGCATGAGAAAGGAACTAAGTTCACATATGATCCAAGAATTCTATGGACTGTTAAAGACACCAAGATGACACATCAAGCTTTGTAAATTCTAAGCCTTTTATTAAAATGGGGCATGAGACAACCTACTAGCAACCACATGGGGCAAGGACACCTCTCAAACATGATGAGACTTACTTGGACATATTCACCTATCGTGTCCTATCACAGAACATAGGCCACAATGATTCTTGATTCGTGTAATGGATGAATCCATTTCATTGTGAATACGAGTCGAAATTGGATAGCCCAGTCTAAGTTGACGCCGAGTATGGTGATTAGGGATCATGGTGGGCATGTTAGGCTCATGCCAATAATCTTCATGGGGCATCGGGTTGAACATTGGCTCCTAAAGACAGATGTAGACGTCTATCATGTACTCCCGTGCAACCAAATTAAAAGAGTCTTGTCTAGTTTCCACGCAAACGGCTAACATGTGAGAGCAAGGAATTTTGTATGTCTGCCACTTATTGCAGTCACAGCTAGGAGCTTCGATACGAACCACATGTGTAATATGACCCCCCTTCAAATGCGATGACGTTTTCACCTCGTAAATGTCGCGCTCCCTACGCATGATCAAATTATGTATTTTTAATATGTTAACAAGTAGAATTGAACTTGTATGATTACAAAGCCACTCACCTATTGACAAATTTCACCTCAAATATGTTTGCTTTGGCCTCATATGAATCAACCTTTTTTTGTACAAGATCAGTAAACTTGCAACCACTTGCCATCTGTCTACTTGCTTCAACCTGATACTTGTCGAAGTATTCCACTAAACGGTAGAAGGTGAGTTGGACACAAGCGGTGATACGCATATTCCGTGCGCCTTTAAGTACACCATTGAAGATCTCCACATGATTAGTTGTCGTTGTCCCCCAACATCGTCCACCATCATGTGCAAGTGTCCACTTTTCCTTCTTGATAGCACTCAACCATCTTCTCGCATCAGGGTTTATATTTCCGATCTCTTCCATGATGTGGTTGTACTTTCGAATCTAATGAGCAACCCCAGCTTTCTAAACAAGTTTCCTAAGTACGCCATCTTTGAATTTGGAATTGAAATTACTGCGCACATGTCTGAAGCAGTACCAATGATAACCACGAGGTCCATGTTCAGCATTATTCCAGACACTCTAATGGCCCTCTAAATGGCAGCATGACGATCAGATATCAAAATGACTCCCTCTCGGTTCAGGACAATATGAAGTCTGAGGTTATGGATGAACCATGTCTAGCTTTCTCCGTCCTCCTCTGGAACAACAGCGAATGCAAGTGGGAATATATTATATTTCGATGTGGTTCCCATTGCTGTTAGCATCTTCCCCTTGTATTTTCCATGAAGGTGAGTGCCATCGATGCATATAGTCGGCATACAATGCTGAAAACCTTCAATTGATGGTTTGAACGCCCAGAATACCTTTTTAAGGACAACCGAACTAAGGGTAGCTGCATGGTAGTAGTCCTAAACTACGATTGTGCCTGGGTTGTGCGTTTGCAATGCAAGCATAAACTTCGGCAGCTTCTTGTAGGACTCGTCCTAATCCCCAAATACAATCTCGATAGCTTTTGTTCTTGCGAGCCATGCCTTCTTGTATGAAATGGAGTAGTTTTGATGTTTAGCCACCTCCTTTATGATAACCCGGATATTGATTCCCAGATCTTCCTACACAACACATTTGGAGTCATGTCAGGCATCTAGAATTATGATTATTATTTCTATTTAGTAAACATGGGAATTTAGTAGATCAATACCTGCACTAGTTCCATGATGAGCTTAGCAATAAGATTCAAACTAAGATTGCAGTGGTGCCGATTATCTCTTGCATATATACAATGGTGGTCACCATTGTACTTGGTGATCTCAAACATCTTGTGCTTCTTTTTAATTCTTGCACGCAACATCCAGCTGCAGTTTTGCTTGCAGTGAACGACCCAAACAGTAAGAGTAGACAAACTGACCACTTTCTTTCGATTATGTTTGATGTGGTAAAACTTTACTGCATCCTTCAAACTATCTTTTTTCTTGAACATGATCCCAACCTTCAATGTTGCATTCTGTTCAGACCATATCATAGATGAAGGAGTATCTTCATTACTGGTTATGGAGTGGTCAGATTTCCAGTCTACCGTGGTAAAATGTGGAACTAGGGTGTGAATCTCTTGCATGCAACCTAGAGATGGAACTTCGTGCCCTGCATCAATAGTGTCTTCGGTTGCTTCCTCAACCATCAGTCCAACATCAACATCTTCATCGGACTCTGAATCCTCAGCAAGGCTATCCACATTATCTCCACCACTAGGCCATCCAAAACCATCACTCCGAACAAACTTTTCTACAAGATTCATATCGCGAGCTTCATTGAATGATGAAGTAGTACTGTGTGTCCTCGATGAATCCATATCCATCACTGGGCTTGATGAGAAATTTCTGTCGTATGGTCGAGCTGAAGGTGCAAATGCCAAGGATTGACTGGACTGAGACTCGTATAATGATTGTGACGATGAAGCTCCCACATTATGTTGGTAATGGTCTATAAAACCGGAATGGGGTGACAACATAGATGAAGTCGGAGGATGATAGATGTAGGACCCCTATGTCAACAACCATGTGAAAGGTTCAACACTTTCAAACATCATCCTAGGGCCTTCAATTGGGGGTCAGAAGAATGGCTCTTTCTGCATGTAAACCTCGACACAAATCATCCCAGGAAAACTCAATGGGATATCCATCACACTATCCAATGCCACGTCATTGTCGATTAGCACTTCGAAATATTTTATTGTCCTCGTCGATTGCCGGTGAACCAACGGAAATCTACATATCAACTTCAAGCGAACATGTTCCCCATCCGCCACTACTCTAGGTCTAAGAATATACAATAATTCATTTAGTGTTATGTGTCGACAAACCGTATAAACCCACCTAGGAGATCCACTGTACGAGACACCCACCGCGGGGTGTTGCTCTATACTTCCCCCCCAATAAAACATCATTTGAACATTCACCATGATCGCACCTTCTACAAAACAATGACTAAAACAAATGTATAGTAGCAAACTTACGTATATAAATCGATATACACCACAAAGACAAGGCTCATGAAGAAGACCCCTTTCCAAGTAGAAGCCAAAAAACTATTAAAATGTCTCAAAACTATTCCATCCAACACAAATTAGCCAAGAATTACATCAACTTTCAAAATCAAAACAGGTTTAACTACGATATCTTAAAAAATTAAAAAACAAAATAGAATAAATCAAACCAAAAGATTAGGTCGCAAGACGAATGGACCAAAGCTCTAGAGGTCCGTCTGATAAAGAATTTCCAAATAAATGACCCAATCATCTATAAAAAATAAAAAATAGAGAATGATGAGACAATAATGAAAACAACTATCCAAACAAGACCCATGTTTCTCTAAAACAAAACTCACACTCAAAATACATACAACCATATGCAAATGCCACAAAGAAACCCCATCCATCTATCCAAATCACACCCCAAAGCCAAGAATAGCCTATTCATCTCAATCATAACAAATCCAGAGAATTAATGGGAGATTTAGTAACCACATCTTCTACATCAACGTTTCAGACACATTTACAATAAGAGGATTATCGAAATCAACTCTAACTAGAGAATTAGGATTTATTTTTGAAATTGATTATGATTTCTTTTAATCTTTTTTTGTTAAATTAAAAATATTATTCAACTTATAACAATGCATTAGTCTACTATCTTTAAGATTAAATTTAAAAATATCAAAGCAATATTGATTTGAGCTACAATTTAAAATATTAAAAGGCTCTTGTGTCTAATCTTGAGTCTATTGGTTAAAATGCATAGACTTGGAACCAAACTTATTGATTAATCAAAACCTAAATTGGGTTTTGAACTCGGGCATGTTAATGAATCAAAACCTAGAACATGTTTCAAATTCGATTTTTCAAGGATTGGAACATTTAGAGAATCAGGTACCCGTTTGCAACAATACCAATTACTTTATGAAATTAGAATTTTATTAAATATCATGAATGTAATTAAAATCTAAAATTTAGAACTTTTATTTTACTAATTAATATTAATTAGATTAGAGTTTTCAAACAACCCCTAAATTTTTATTATTTCATTCGGTTTTCAAGAAGCACGAAATGGTCTCTATGGGCACTATATAGATTGAGACTTTTTTTCATTTATTTATTATTATTATTACTATTATTATTATTATTATTATTTTCTTTTCTTTTGCAAGATTGACCAAGTGATACTAGAAACTTAGAGACCCATGAATGGATCCATAGTATGATACTAATTTGCCAACTCCACTCAATGCATTAACCATTTATAGATTGAGACATTCTGTTTTTATAGGGACATTGATTCTTTTATTATTGTGCAACGGTCCTTGCAGTTTTCGCCAAACTTAAGTTATTCACTGCTATATAAAAAAACTATTAAGGTTTATTGTAGTTATGAGAGCCATTAACTTCACCAAATTTGCCATCTATTTAGATTTATTATCATTTTTTAAATTTAGAAGAGAACCTTTGGGAGGCCCACTGGCTCCACAGTTGAGATATCAATGGCTTTGATCATAATAATTGAAAAATTCAATTTCATTTTAATATAATGTTTTGATTGAGCACATACTCCCTGAGATTCATTAGCTTTTATGCGCAAGGATGCAAGAGTAGTGAGCGAGACTAAAAACCCACTTCAGTTTATGATTGAAAAAAACCTCACTTCAGTTTGATCGAAATGCTCATAAACACCATATTAAAAAACTTCAAATATCCCTTTAGGTGCCAAAAATATCCCATAAACTATTGTTTGCCAGATCCTCACAATCCTACCTGCATAATTCATAATACAACACCAAATCCCACCAAACCAAACAACAAACAAGACCCAAAATCGAACAAAATGCAATTCAATTCACACAATCAAGCACATAAATCTTCCAAGCAATTCAAGAAACAACACCCCAAACTGAAGAAAACCCAATTCAACACAGAACATAAAACATTAAAAAAAAACCAATTCAAATTCAAGAAGAAAACACCCAAATCCAACAAAACCCATTTCAATTCACAACACAAACCACCGAAATCCTACAAAACCCAGTCAAATTCACAAGCCATGGATCGAGAAAATGCACCTCCTCGAATCATCTGCGAGCCAAGAAAGCAAGATGCAATCCTCTAGCCAAATCACTGCCATACAAGGCCCTAGTTCACAATTACTCTACGAGAGGATCATGTACTCTCAGTTGAATGAATAGGTATCCATAATGTAGAAAAAAACAAAAGAAAAATAAAATACAGAGCAAAGCAAAGAAAATGCACCAAACGCAGAGCAATAGCAGAACAGAGTAAGAAAAAAATTAAAATAAAATGTAGCAGTAAACATAGAATAATAGCAGAACAGAGAAGAAGAAAAAAAGAAAGTAGGAAATGTCATTTTTCAATAGAGTAGGACAAACAAAAGGAAGGGAAGATGACCTGCAGCTGTGGCCAACGTGTAGGTGCAGAGGGAGAGCAGGTGTAACAGGTACACCGCCGCCTCCTCCTCCTCCTCCTCCTACTCCTTCTTCTTCTTCGTTTTTTTTTTCTAGAGCCTTTCTTGTGTTTTTCTTTATTTCTAGCCTTCAATGAGCCTCTTCTTTTTCTTCTTCGCAGTGAGGAACACAATTGCTCAAGAAGATCGCAGTGAGGAAGCTGATCGTAGTGAGGAAGCTGATTGAAGGACCTTTTCTTCTCTTTTTTTCGTCGTTTCTTTCTTCTTCTCTTCTCCTCTTCGTTTTCTTGAGCAACAACGGAAGACGAAAACAACGATGGACGAGGAATTAGGGCTCAATTTTGTCTTCGTAAAATGAATATTGCATTTAGGTCCTTCAGTTTTTTTTTTTATAGATAAAAAAGTTAGAAAAGTGGAAAAAGTATAATTAATGACTAATCCCACTTATTATATTATCTCAAACTAATCAGGACTAACTAATGTAAATTAAGGGTCGGGGGTCTTATAGTTTCCATCAGCATCGACTCTATAATGTAAAATTTTGGGGTATTTTTACTGAAATGGAGTCTTCATCTTAAAAACTCCATTGGAAATGGAGTCTTTAATAAAAACTCCATTCACAATGAAGTCTTCAATAAAAACTCCTTTTCCACTCTAGTTTATAATTTTTTAATTTTTTTCGATATTCAATTATTTTTTAAAATTAAAAGACGAAGACTCCATTGGGAATGGAGTTTTTATTGAAGAGTCCATTCGCAATGGAGTCTTCATCTTCGAATTTTCTATTTTTATTTTTATTTTTTCGGAAATTAAATAACAAAGACGCTATTGCGGATGGCGTCTTAAGTGAAGATGAACATCATTTTCTATGAAGGCTCTATTTCTAACGGAACCTTATAGTAGTTTTGGAAATAAGTTCAAAACGACTTTAGTTTTTTAAATAAGTAATAAAAAAATATTATTTCGGGAAATGACTCTGGTTGTGAGACATGGTCTCCTTCATCCAAGAGGAAATGTTACCCACGCCCACAAAGACCACTACAACACTGCTCTTTTCCCATCTATACCTCCCAACTCACCAAATCTTTGATCCTTTACACCTCCCACAACTCCATCCTTCTCTTTTCCTGGATATTGAAGTGGCCCAATCCTTCCTCATTGACAATTCGAGCTACCCTTTCTACATCACTACCTTGGATGCCAACCAGTATCTAGGTACCCCTTCTCTCCAATTTTCTCTTCTTTTCCCTTTTTGCGGTTCTTGATTTGTTTGCTCAAGTGGTTTACATTAAATTTATGGGTTTTTATTGAATTGAATTGGATATCTTTTTTTTTTTGTCTGTTTTTAATTAATTGCTTATTATATGGGTTGCCCTTAGATTACCTCCTCTTATCCCCAATATTGTATGGGGTGTGATAAATGTTCATGGCTTTTGTAAATTTGGATTGGATTTGATTGTTTATTGCATGGAATTGTTTGAATAATCACTTGCTATCTATAAGGCCTTTGAGGTCCCCATTTCACTTCTTGTGAGTTTTTCTTTTTTTTTTTTAATGTAGGTTTATTTATGAACACCCCTATATTTAAAGGTTGAGAATTTTAAGAAAAGGAAATCTGAATCACTTTTGGTTCGATACCCTCGAGAACTTAAATAGTAGTTTTCATTTTTTTTTTCTGCGTGTTGGGAATCAAATTGAGCTATGGGGTGGTTTGATATTGCAATGATTTATTCATCTCTTTATTACTAAAATGATTTTATTGATGTTATTCATATAGTCTTTGTTTTCTTTTGTTCTTTTCTTTTTCAGATCTATTTGCTTACAGCCTTCTAATTAAGAGTGCTTTTAAACTGAGTTGTGAGGTCTTTAGATTTGCTACCTGAAACCTGTGTACTGCAGTGAATTATTGGTCCTCTTTTCTCTTTTTTTCCCCTCCCATCTGCTCATTCGCCCAGCTGTGACATCTGCTTCCTTTCGCCCAACGGCACCCTCAACTGCAAGGCTTTGCCAACCACCCCTCTCTACCATCATAAAAGCCCAACCCTACCATCAGTAAAAACCCCCAAACCCTTCCTCGTGACATCTTTTGCTTAATCAAAGCCATAGCCCACACTCATCCCGAAACCATGTTGTCGAGGACAAGCTTGTCATCTGGTATGCCTCCTTGATTGATGATTGAGGTGGAGCTTTGGTTTGTGATTTTTTATCGTTTCCTTTTGTGATCAAGAAGTCTTGGAATCTTGGATTGGATGAATTCTGAATTGGTTTTCCTTATCTAAAAAAAAAATTGCAATGGAGTTTTAATTCATTGTTTTGTTTTCATCCTTTTGTTTGTGATGAAGAAGTTTGTATTTTTGGTTGTTTTCTTGATCTTGTGTATATCTTATTCTTTCTGGTTGTAAGTTGTATTTCTTTAAGCTTGATGAATGGAATTACTATTAGCAGAGCCCAATTTTTTATGTGTTTTTCATCATTACAAGAGTCCTTTTCATTTTGGAATGAGAATATGACTTCCGCTTGCATTAATCAAATAAGTTAATTCTTTTTACTTTTGTTTCAATTAGGAAACTTAAGTGTACTCAATTATGAATTCCAATTTCTAGTCACTTACTATTAAGCTAAGTATGCTTGTATGTCCAAGACTTCAGTGTAGTCCAATTCCTAGTACTTTGGAATTTGAATGAGTTTCTCTCCCTTCTATAGTTGTATGATTCCATCTTTATCACTGGTGTGATTCTTAGAGTTCTACAAAAATTTGAAAACTAAAGTGTGACTCTGGGGTCTCCATCTTGTGTAATGAGGCCATGTGGTTGTGTGCTAAGTCACAGGGTTGGTTAGTCTTTCAGCACTGTTCCTTGCCATGTGAGTAAGGGTGGCAAAATGAATTGTTACATTAAATTGTCTGGTTTCTCAGAGCCCCTTTTTAACATGGCTAGGATCATTAGATCAGGGTGACATTTCACATGATTTCTCCTTAAATCATGCCTGCCTTTTGTTTGGCATATGAGGTGGATCCCATTCATAGTAATCGGTCAAATGTAAGCATACATTTGATCCACTGAACCTTCCACGGAGCCCACATGAGATTGAAACCAATCAATGGGGATGTAGATAGCAAGGTCTTATGATGGATTAGGGATGCCTTGAGTATGTTCCTAGTTGGACGGTGATACCATCAATTCGAAAAGTCCCTGGTTGTTAGTCTTCAATGCCCTGTTTTTCCACAAGATTGCATGAAATTTCTTTCTCATCTTATGTAAAAGGATTATCATGCTAGTTTAATAAAATTCTTCTCATTATTCTTTTTATTCTTTTGTTCTCTTGTTGCTTGATTTATGTTTTTTACTTGGATTGACGACGCAAGACCCTAAGAACATGCTTGAGTAATTTAGAACCTGGTTGAGAAGGGCTTTTCAGAGCATGCAAACACTACTTGAACTACTTGAACCACATTAATTTCTAATGACTAAATTTAATTTTTTTTCATTCACTACATTTAAATTCGTGTCCCCTACTTTTAGTTTCCTTGCACACTGCATTTAATTTTCAGCTATTTTCCCTTTGTCTCAATGTTCATGTTGATTTTATGTTTTATTTAAAGGCTAGAAGTTTATTCATGACATACATTAGTATTAAGTGTTTATTTAAACACGTTTAAGGTAGCTGTTTGATTCAAACTCAGACTTGAGTTGTAAAAAATGGACGACCAAACAGTTGGGTGACTGAACAAAAACTTGGTTATATATAACTTGAATCCAAGGTGTAGGGAACTTCTAGATCAATTATGTTGGTTGAAAAGCATTAAACGAAGTGACTTAAAAAATATTTTTGCACATGGTACAAATCTGAGAAAAGATTGATTTTCCAACACTAAAGCAGAAATTTTGCGACACATATCAACAAGAAAACATGTTCAAGTTTCATGCATTCATGCATAGTATTATTGGAAAAGTTTATGGGTGATGTGCATTGATGGAAACCCTTTTCAGAACCCAACTTTCCACTATAGTTGTAGCTTGAGATCATTAAGTTCAGATGTGCACACTGTGACAAGGAAACAGCCCACATGTAGTAAAATTCTGTACAACGAAACTTTGGTGATTGGTCTCATTCATTTAAGCATATTTTTTTTATGTTTCAAAGTTGCAGGCGAGTATAACCAGGTGTTTGTTCTATTTGTGTACTTCCAAGAGCTGAGTGAAGATAGGCAGGTTTGTGATGTTTGATGAGAAAAGGATGGCAATGTGAAGATGGGTCTAGACCCAGATTAAAGATGGTGGATTGAGACATGAGGCTTGGTTATGTGTGGCTATTGCGATGGTGTCAGTGGAGTGACCGAGTTTCATGAGAATGCAGTGGGTTGGGTAATGAGGTGAAGATGAATGTGGGAAAAAGACATTTGACTATTTGGGCATGTTGTTTGGTTTCAAATTGATAGTGCAGTTGTAGGCCAAAGTTGGTTTTAGTGACTGAGTTGAGGTATGTCACCAGAAAGATGACAATGGTTGGCTAGTTGAAATCTAGAGGGAGAAGAAATCAGATTTTCTTGTGTTTAAATGGAAACATGGGAGCATTGATTTCGCTGCTGGTGTAAAAAATTTGTAGCGATGTCGCCGCTCGCCAATTAGATGAAAAAAAATGATCCAGAGTCAGTCACATGTGACCACTCCGATGCATCCACTTGTTGGGTGAGGTTTATAGATTGAAGGTTCCCTTACATGATTTTTTTGGTACAATCCTTTTTTTTTACTGGAAGTTCTAACTTGTATGTTAGTTTCGCAGGAACTTTAAGAAGTTTTGGATTTACGATTTAAGATTTCCATAGATCTATTTCCTAATTTGGACTAGTCTAGCATTGAATTTGAGTCAATTTCATCTAAATGAGGTTAGGTTTAATTCTAATTTTAACTGCCTTTGATTGCAAGTGAAGGTGGTTAACAAGAGTTTCAGATATAGAGATTGTTACTTGTAAAATTAAGAAACATGGGTGGTTTTTTATATTAACCTCGCTTTTGATGCATGTACACATGTATGGGTACATTACATCTAGAAGTGTGTAGTTGAAGGTGTTAGATTGCATACTGCATGTTATTTGATATTAACCTTGGTTTTTTAGTAGACCAATAATGGACAAGAGTTGGATGTTGATCAGGAATAAGGTGGGTAAGAAATATTGACATGGGTTAAGTCATTTATTTAGTTTGCAGAGGGTAGTGTGGACTCGAATGGTAAGATTTATTACTTTGTATTGACTGCTTGAACGTTGAACTTCATAAAAGGGGAGCTATGGAATCTCATTTGATCAAGAGCGGGTTTTTATCTTCCTACAACTCATGGTTGCATCATGGGGAATCTATTCCCGTGAATCAGAATTAGGCCAATGACGAGGACGAAAATGTTGTGGTACCAATGGCAGTGGATGAAGAAGAGGATCAGGACGGATTGCATGATATGTTGGAGGACTTTTTCATGGGAAACATCATGAATGATGATGTTGAGGAGGACAAATTGCCTGACAGTGTTGTAAAGGGGAATGAAGTGCATAACTTTGAAAGACTATTGAATGATGCTCAGCGTGAGTTGTACTTGGGTTGCCAAAAGTTTTCCATGTTGTTAGTCATCATTAAGATGCTTCATTTGAAGGTGTTGAATAGAATGAGCAATAAGTATTTCGACACGTTCATGGGGTTATTGAAGGATCTTCTACTAGAGAGTTGACTATTGAATTCCATTTTCCCTGTATGTAGTTAAGAAGTTCCTGCGTGACTTGGGTCTGGGTTATACATGCATTCACACCTGTCGTTATGATTGTGTACTTTCTAGGAAGGAGAATGAAGATTTAGAAAGTTGTTCGATGTGTGGTGAGTCTAGATACAAGCTGAATGATGCAAGGGAAAGAAGATCGCTTAAAAGATTTTGCGATACTTCCCGCTGACTCTGAGGTTGCAGAGATAATTTATGTCGAGGAAAACAACCATGGAAATGACATGTCACAAGGAAAAGCATGTGGATGATTGGTTATCGAGGCATTTGGTTGATAATAAAGAGTGGAAGGACTTTGATCGAAATCATCCTAGGTTTGCTATGGATTCCCGAAATGTGAGGCTAGGGTTTATTGATAGTTTTAACCCATTTGGAAACATAAGCTCCTCCTACAGTATGTGGCCTGTGATAGTGATGCCGTACAACCTTACACCGTGGAAGTACATGAATGAGTCATTCAAGATGATGTCATTACTTATTCCTGGACCGATTGCCCCCGGGAAAGACATCAATGTGTATATGCGTCCGTTGATTGATGAGCTAAAAGAGCTGTGGGAATGTAGTGTAACTACATATGATGCCTAGGTTGGACAAACTTTTTGAATGCGTGAAGCAATTATGTGGATGGTTCAGATTAGGATTAAAGTTCATGGCTTTTGAGAGGTCATTGATTTTGTGTCATTATCTATGTATAATATGTCCTAGGTTCAAGTTCACAAGACTGATATTGATTTTGGTCTTGTTTGAACTGATTGTGTCATTATCATTGAAGCCTTATCCCTTTTTTGGATGTTGGCCTTTTGAGTTCTACGTTCTTGCACAAACTTATGACTATCTTCTTTATGAGTGCTGGACCTGCAGGTATTGGTGGAGCTTTGTACTTCATTTCATTGGAGTGGAGGTTGTGGTAGCATTTTCTTGCCCTTTTGTGATAAAGGACTCGAATGAGGTAGAAATTTTAACTATTCAGGAGGATCTAAGAGTTTTTAAAGCATTTTTTTTAGGCCACCATCTACTCGAAAATGATTCTTTGGTTGCAGTAGCTAGGGAACAAAACAGGGAGATGCCATGTGGAAGTATAGCTACATATTGAAGGAGGTTTAATTAGTACATTTTTTAGAGTTTAGTTTATTCACACATTGAGAGGAACAAATATAGTTATGGAATTTTTAGCTAAAGAGAGTGGATAGAGATTCTATGCACTTAGAATGGAAATTTTTGCTTTTCTATATTTAGTTTTTTTTTTCATCTATTTTTTCCTAGTCTTGAACTGGTGTATTTGCATTATAATATGTACTTAGAATGGATCAACGGATTTTTTTTAGAATGATATTTTTTCGCTAGCTATATTTGGTTTCTTTTCTGCTTCTTTTTTGCCCACCATATTTTTGAGTCATTTATTTGGTATGTTTGTATTATACCAGTTTTTTATGTTATAATTGCAGTACTCTGAATGTTGTTCTTTTGTGTAAAAAATTTTCACTGTTGTTGATAAAAAAATCACCTTGATTGGGACCAAAATTGGAAGCATGGTGGAAAGAGAATGGGCAAAAGGGAATGAGAATGACTGCTGTTTTGTAATCATAAAAAAAAGAGTTTTTTCTTTTTTTTTTTCTAATCTCATAATTGTAATAAACTATATATATGAGTGATCACTCAGCCCTAAACACCACAGCTGATAGACTGAATGCTCCAAATTGCTCTTCCTTTTTTCCTTTTTCTATATTTTCCTCTCCTAAGGTTTTCTAAACCTTTACTTGATTTGAAATTAAAAGAGTGTTAATAGGAGCAGGAATTGATCTCTTATCCCTGATGGTTGTTGCAGGAAAGTTATGTTGGGATTTTTATATTAATGGTCTTGTCGTCATTTCAGCTGGTGTATTAGGTGTTGCTATCAAGGTAAACCGTGTTTTCCATTAAGAAAAAAAAAACAAAACTCATTGGAGTTATTATAGCTTGCATTTTACATTATAAATTCTTTACTTCTAGATGTGTTTCCAATCTCTATTTAATTATTGTAGATTCTAAAAGCTTTTGGTTGTTAAGATTTTTCTTTGAGCATAAGCACTTTTATGTAGAAGTGATTGAGAACTATTAGCATTGGAGGTTCAAACAATATGGAATGGAATGGAATGTTGGATTCATATAATTATCTTTATTGAGGTATCAAGCATAATTGCCATCTTAGATTATAATCATCTTAAATTTTCTACAAAACCCTTGAAGATGGATGCTTTTGGTTGGATTTTTTGTGTTCGCATCTTGGCATGGATTTTGAATAAGAGTGTTGCATTGTGCTCATGAGCATCTTGGATCTCAAATTTTATTTGCGTATACCATTTACATGACAACCACTATTTAACTTTCAAATTGATGTAGTACTAGCTAAAAGTTTTCTTTACCAATAGAAAGTTGCTCCAAACTCCAATTTATTAGTAATTGTTTCATGCCATAGTTAGAGAGTTCTTCATATAGAGGCATGCTTCTTCCATTTGCCTTTTAGACCTTCATAGTTCTTTGTTATATTTCAGAGGTATAATATTAATCATAGATCACGGGATATGTCTAGTCCCCTTGAACAAACTATGTCTAATCAGTTTTTATGGCTAATTTTTTTCCAAAAAAAAATCTCTAGAATTTAACTTATATGAACATAATTGCAACACAAGTTGTGGCACAACTAGTAAACCAATGTTGAGGGCAAACCTGTGGAGTGAATAGTTCAGTCCATGTGTTCAAATTGTTCTATTTAACTAGCTTAACGTGAGATAAAATATTCACAACATTATAATTCTACAAATGCTGATGAGTTTTCTTTCTAAACAAGGATCTCTCTAACATTCTCAAAGAGTTGCTATATATATATGATTTAACATGATAAATAGGGTCACATGGTTACTATTTTTGTAACATGTTATTCATGACTGAGGTCAATGGTATCTACAAATATCAAAACCGCGTATATATTACCTAAACTTCATGTAGGTAATATTTCTTATAATACATGCTAATTTTTCTAGTTTTACTTTGGTCATAGATTGGCGATGAAGCGGGCATAGACTTTGTTGATGAGGGCTTTTGTTTTTTTAGTATTGGATGGATATTCAGATTATTGTTTAGATGTTTGTTATGTATTACTTTTTATATTTGAATGGATACATGGATGGATATGTGGATCAATGTATTATTTTTATTTTGCGATAATGTGAATGCGAATGGCTGTGGGTTATGATGTGAATGCAAATGGTTATGGGAATGATGTGAATGCGAATTTTTGTGATGATGTGAATGAGAATTATTGTCCCTAATTGTCTATTTTCGGTGATGAATTCCATCACCGCTGAATGGTCAACCATGTTCTTCAAATGTGTGATGACCACCATAGAGCAATGAACACATTCATGCTTAAAGAATGGACATTTGGGGACAAACCAATCGCTGATTAACTTTTTTTTTGGGATGAACAACTTCATGCCTAAAGGTTGGACTTTTGGACACAAACTTTTGCTTGTTGCTAATTATTTATTTTTGGCAACGAATACATTCATGCCTTTGGGGACAAACATCTGTTCTTTGGGGATTGTCTATTTTCAGCGATGAATTTCATCATCGAAAGATGGTTAACCTTGGTTTTCAAATGTATGACAAACACCATAGGCGACAAACAAATTCTTGCTAAAGGTTGGACATTTGGCGATGAACACCATAGGCAACGAATAATTTCATCCATAAAGGTTGGATATTATGGGACCTAAATAGGACATTTGGCGACGAACACCATTAGGCAACAAACAAAATTCGTGCCTAAAGGTTAGATATTTGGAGCAAATCTATATTCGTCATTGAATATACTCCCCACAGTTGTTTTGTAATAATGTGGAGACGAATTTTAGTTCGTGGCTAAAAGTTTTGGCGATAAATTTTACTAATTTGGCAAGGAATTTTGTTCATCGCTAAAAACGTTCTTTCTTGTAATGCATCTTGTTAATTTTTGAGTTTTGATTAGATTAGTTTCAAATTCTTATGATTAGATATAAGTATTATGATTAACTTTCTAGCTTTTGAATTTAGGTTAATTAGAATTTGCCAAGTTGTTTAGATAAACGGAATTTCAAAATCTAAAAATCATGATTAGATAAGATTTGATCAATTTAGATAACTTTTTATTTTGAATTCTAATCATATCTTGCAACTTGTTTGTCACGCCCCAATCCCGGGAATTTGGGGATTTGAGTGGGCCCCCCGGGCGTGGATACGTAATCCCGTAGAAATCCGTGCCCTGAAGAATTATGCACGAATTACTACAAGGGAGATTCCACAGGAACGTGTGAGGTACGCTGACACACGTACAAACATAATTTATCATAAACGAAATCCTACGAAATACTCAATAATTATCAAAAGCACATGAAGTTCATAGTCTGTTAACTTTCAAAAGTAAACATTTATATACATATGATAGTGTTGAAGTCTTTTAAGTACTTTCCAAGAAGGCTACTTAAGAGTTTGATACAAAAGGTCCCAAGCATAACAATGATATCTCCCAAGGATAAACGCGCTCCGTAGGATGGCTAGTAAAAGACGTCGTCATCTTTCCACTCGTCTACACCCCGAGGTACCGTTGGGGTACCCTCCGAGGGAGCGTCAATGTTCGTGTTGGGACCGGGTTCTGGACCTGCAATACCAAGGGTAACACTGTTAACACGACGGTTAAGCAAGTACTAAGGCATATGAAATTAATACAATAGAATATATATGCAAGAATAATCACTGAACATGATGCATGAGTGAGAAATTACATTTGACATACTAATTGGCAACCACAACGCTCTATTCTCCCAAAAGGGAGCATACATATCATATGGGTCGCTAGGGGATCAAGCTAGCTTCCCGAGGAGCGCCGACTACTTCTTCGTAAACCTACTACAGTGGTGACATACATAACATATACCCAAAGGGCGTAAGCTGAATGGTGCCGACTCAGATTCAATCGTATCAGTCTTATCATACCCTTGGCTAGCAAACTCACACTCATTAGAAGCTCTGGCTTGTCAGACACGCACTCATTAGAAGCTCAGGTCTGAATGGCCTCAGGGTTTTGTTAGAGCAGTTCATATTGAAGGTGGTATATCATAGCAATATGAATGCATTCAGCTTAAGTGAGTACCCGAGGAATTACTACCTTCACCCCTATAATAAGTAACCTATAGTCCCCAAGGACATTCAACACGATGTACACATAAGACGTTCGGTGTTGTTGTGTTACCGTATCTTGGTATTGCCTTATGTGCATACGGGACACCCTTCTTATGCCAACATCCATGACTTGCCATTGGGAGACCCTCCGGGAATCATTCATTCTCCCCAACATGTTCTTACCATTGGGCCTGTGTAGTGGTATGGAAGGTGCCAATACTAAGGTCCTACAAAACCATTGAGAGTCCCTAACATCCTGTTTCACTGGGTTCTTATGGCTTAGCCGTATACAAGGCTACGGCTTAGCCGAGTGGTCAAATTCCTTCCGGATTTTTCAGGTGCAATTACGGCCCAACCATATGTTGGCCTACGGCTTAGCCGTGCTAAGCCTACGGCTAAGTTACAGGGAGTTTACGGCTTAGCCGTAGTGCATTCCACGGTGCAGCCGTCTGCAAACCGTAGAAGAAACTGGATTCCATGAGCTCTCTGGGAAGCTCGCTGTAGGAAAACCTACGGCTTGGGTACGGGCTGGATACGGCGTAGCGTAGTGAAATACAAGGCTCAGCCGTAGGTGAGCCGTAATACAAAATCCCATTTTACTGCTTTTTGGACTTTGAGCCATAAATGCTCACGGCTTAGCCGTAGCTTCGCCGTAAGCTTCAGAACCTGAAATCAGTTCTGTAGCTCATTTTCAGTACGAGATCAATACAGAACCTTATTGTGGGGCAATTCTAAGGCTCAATTAGAGTGTCCCTGAGAGTTTCCATACTCACACACCCTCTTATTCCCTTCTTGCCATTCCAACTCAATTCACACCACATTTGTATCAATTAAAACAATGGAAAAGAAATGGCTAAAAGTGGGAAATGCAAGTAGCTAGCTCAAATGTCCATACTTAATCATGCATGTAGTATATATAACTCAATACTTGCCTTTTCTAATAGTGCTAACCCTCTCAAACTCCCTTTCTTGCTGTGTGCTCAGGAAAATCTCTAGAATGAAATGGGTTCTCTACAAATAACATGAAATGTGGAATATGGAGGCTTAGATTTACATGCATATATGTGATTGAGTCTTTTAGTCTCTAACAAGCTTACAGAGATGAATTGGAGATACAATTCTCACCTTAGGTCTGTAGCTTAAAGGAGAGTGTGATTTCTAGAGATGTAGAAGTGCCCAAAGAAAAAAAAGATGATGAAGATGGATCTAGTTCTCCCTTCCCAGTTCTTCCTTCCCAGCTCTAAGGTGAAATAGAGAGAGATGGAGAGAGAGAGAGAGAGAGAGCCAACAGCTGAAACTAAGGAAGAAGGGGTAGGGTACGTGGAGCTTCTCTTTTAAACATAATTTCTCCTGAAGTTGCATGCAAGTCCACTAGTTTCCAGAAATTTCAGTTTAGACCGAAAGGGCTTCAATTGACCCAGGATGAGTCCGGATTAACTCAGGCCCAACACAAAAGATGATACATGCGTGAAGTTACACTTAAGGAAATGGACGAGGTGTCTAAGAGGTGCAAGGACAAATTACAAAAAGACCCTTGACTACTAAAGTGGGGCCAAACTCTGCCCAACTCCCTATTCAAAGCCCAAACCCGCTAATTATTGATTAAATTAGCCTTAATCGAGTTCAATTAATATAGAATAAGCTTAATTAACGTAAATCAAGATTAGTGGGATTCGGGACCTCACATTGTTTAAATGAGATATATTAGAATTTCTAATTTTCTAGATTGGATGGGATTTTGATTTTGGTTACTAACTTTGAAATTTGCTTGGGATAGAATTTGGATTAACTTTTCATCTTTTGAACTTTTTTTATTTATCTCTTTTTATCGATTAGGATAAGATTGCAACTTTTAGATTAGGTTAGATAGTGTTTTATTTTTCTGATTATTTAGGTGATTAAATTTACCAAATTTTGAATTTTCTTTAAATAAGTTGCTTCGAGAGAAGATTTAGATAGGTTGTTTTGAAACTACTGGATTTGCTTTTAAGCAAACAAGATTACTCTAAAAATTTAAAATTCAAAAATAAAATCTGCTGTAAACATAAGCTTGCAAGAAGATAAGATTGTTTAGATTAGTTGTAAGATCCTCTATCCTTAACCCACGAATCTTTATTTGCAAGTAGGCTTGTGTGATTTAAATTTCTGTAAATTGTGATTGCTTGCTTTGTAAATATATTTATTTGGCCTGCACACTTAGATAAGGGCAATCTAGCCCAACAAGATAAGGACTGGATTTCATCTCTAGATCCTTGTCCAGCTAGGTGTAATCATCTCTAACATAGGAATCTAGTCATTAATTAAAATCAATAGGAGTGAGACTATAGAATTTGAGATCAATAGAATGAAGACCAGTGACGGTCGTACCGGTTGTGTTCTTTGACGAAAGTTAATGCCTAGAAAAGTCTTTGCTACTAAGAGTGCGATAGCCTGTCTGTTCAATGTACTAGTTCTTAAGTGGGTTCACCCCCACCACTCTGCGGTGGCTTACCTGGTCAACTATGGTTTCATAAGGCCAAATTAGAGGCCCAATTGTTCTCTTCACCAATTAGGAGTTGTCTAGTAATCTAGACTAACTTTCTTGTGCTTAATGGTTGTGCTTGACTACTTGTGGATCATATTAGGACCATTAGGACCTTGCATATAGAATAGGTTAACATTTCCTTAGGGTTGAACCCAATGCATGTGAACGAAGAAAAACCAACCCGAGAAAAGTATATTGTGGGAACGTAAGAAAACAAGATTAGTCAGGATTGAACCCAACCAACCCTCACCGTTGTAGAAAATTCTTTAATTTTTTAAGAATTAAAAAATTACGGAAGTAGACCAAGTGGACCCACCCATGACTTTGAAGGATTACATGTACCCACCAAGACAACTTAACCATCCTACATCAGGTTACCTTAAACCAATGTTACCTTTGAGATCAAATCTAGCATGATCCAAATGCTCTTAGTCTTTTGTGGGATAGACCAAGAGAATCCATACCAATATGTTAGGGAATTTGAAGATATCTATGAGACTATAAGGATAAATCAAATAATAGAGGAAACCCTAAAACTTAGGTTATTTCCTTTTTCCCTAAAAGAGAAAGGTAAGGGCATGTTTGTTTGTAGGGTAGAGTAAAATAGAGTAAAATAAACTCAAAATCAAGAAAGGATAATACATGATGGGGTTATGATAACTCTTTGTTTTTAGTTGCTTGCTATGGAATCTTTTTGACTTTTTGTAAAAAAAGTAGAGATTTTTTTGTAATTTAGTAATGACTGTTTGACCTTTTTTTAAAAAAAAGAGGGAAATTTGATTTTTTTTTTTTTTTTAAGAAACGGGGAGATTTCAAAAATTTTATTTTACTCTATTCTACTCCACCTCACAAACAAACATGCTATAAGGCATGGCTTTATGCCTTACCAGCTGGACCATCACTACATGGGCCAAGCTAATCGAAGAATTTTACAAAAAATCACACTCTAAATAGAAAATTGCTTCAGTTAGGTAGGCCATTAAAGGGTTTTATCAAATGGAAGGGGAGACACTTCACAATTATTTGGAATGGTTCAAGGACCTTTTGATCTAGTGTCCCCAACTTGGATTTGAAAACATCCAATTGGTCTAAATTATGTACAAAAACATGGATTACCCAACCAAGATAATGGTGAAATCTTTTTGTGGTGGGAATTTTACACAAAAAATACTGAAAAAGGCATGGACATTTTTAGAAGACACCGTTGAAAATACACTAGGGCAAGCCCCTATCAAGAGGAAGCCCACTAAAACCACCATTCCAAAAACGGGGAAACGTTCAAACTTGAAACCAAAATTGAGGACAAGGCCAAGCTAGCTACATTAATGAGGAGAATAGAGGCCTTCAAAATGAACCAAAAGCCCACTCCAAGAACTTTGGAGTCACTGACATATAGTCAAATTGTGAGTGCAGGGATTGACCCAACAACTTTAGGTCAAGCTAAATCTCTTGAGGAAGTAAAAGCACTTTATCAAAACACCTGTTTTGATAATCATCAAAGGTATAACCCATATTCCAACACCTAGAACCCAGGTTAGAGGGACAACCAAAACTTCTCTTGGACCAAGGGTCCAACTCAGGGTGGCCCATCACAAGCCAATCAATTTAAGCCCATTTAATCTCAAGCCAATGTCCCACCCGGTTTCCAAAAGCCCAACTTCAACCCTAGTCCACTAACCCAGAGGATAGATTCTTCAGAAAAGGCCATGAAACTCATGTCTCAGAGTACATGTCATAACTTGAGCCCAAGAATACATCGGATTAGGGTTAATCCCTAAGCGTGACACACGTACTCCCGTGTATCCACACTTGGACCAGATTCTAAGAAGGATTACACAAGGGATATTCATATTACTTATACATGTAAGGTTCTTTTAACAGACATCTATCCAAGCATTTAATCACGCAGAAAGCTGTCAATATCACCTAAAAATTTTTCTTTTCTCCAACAATAATTAACAATCTGAAAGTATCAATTCTTAGAAACAACACGCACTACAAATGCTTATATATATAAAAAGGAAGAGAAACATAACTATATAACATAAGATGACATGTACATGAGCTTGAAACAAGAGTAAGTATATATGTCTTTACAAAAGGAAATAAAGTTTATGGACAATAATAAAGATTTACATTGTCCCAAAAGAAAGGAAAATCATGAACTATGCATGGAATAAAACGAATGCAAAATGTGAGGAAACTCTATCTCCAAAAATTAAGAAAAAACTCTCAAAATAGAAGACCTCGATGTACACGTGTCGCACTTTGTGGAGGGGATCAATAAGAGGATATCTGCTATCCACTCGTCTAGGCCTGAGGGGACCTCGTCGACCTCTTCTCAAGACCTCTCGATCTTTGTGAGATCGGGGCTGGGATTGGAGCCTGTAACACCATTAGATAATGTGTGAATAAGATTATTCAGCAAAGTATAAGCATAATTAAAGCAACACATGTTGTATGTAAAGAATCATTAACAAGTGATCATAAAGGTCAATTTAGTATACTAGGCATGTTGTGCATTGAATAAAGCATGATATAAAATTCAAATAAAAGAAATACATTATTATTTGGATACTACATTTGCTATATCCTCCCAATAGGGATCTTTGCATTGAGTGCACCAACACCCCGACCAAAGGTACAATTGGGTCTCTATGTACATGAAGTCCAAAAGCTTCAAAGGCACACTGCAACAACACCATAATAATCTACTACACCAAAGTCAACCCCACCAGGTATCATAAAGCTGAAGTTAGTAGAGTCAGACCATTTTGATTCATATGATTGAATTTGTGTAAATTGTTCAATTCATTTCGATTCATTCTACATTCAATTATTCTTACTCAATTCAATATTAACAATAAGAAAACCATATATCAATGGAAGTTCAGGACTAGAATCAATTAATAACATGATTGTTTCAAAATCATTTCGATAATAGAGAGCAATGACCATAATTCAATATGCTATGCAAATTTAAATTTGTAGAATCAAGGTAATTTACAAGCTAACCCTAATCTAGTTATCCATTATTTCTAACTGTACATGATGTTGTAGTTTTTAATTATTTGATACACAGTTGTCTCTATTCAATGTTACAATGTGTAAGGAAGTGCATATCAAAGTCCCTTAAACCAATATCCATGGGGAGGTGCTTAATAAATGGACAACATTATATGAATGAGTCTCAGCCCTTAAGACACTTCATGCTAAATAATTTTCCTTTGGGCCAATGATTAGGTTAAAGTATTCAAAGGAACTAAAGTCTTACATGGTCCTGTGACAGTCACTAATTAACACTAGTTTTCAAGGGTCCTAAGGCTTAGTTGAGGGTGGCCTAGGAATACATAACGGCTTAACCGTAGCTCTGCACACTGTTTCCCCGCAACTACGGCTTAGCCATGAAAAAACCTACGGCTTAGCCGTGTTTGGCCTACGATTGAGCCACGGCTTGACTGCAGCATAGCCATAGTACAGTTCATAGCTTAACTATGAGCTCAACGCAAAAGGAATTATCAATTTTTGAGTCTTAAGTTTCCTAGCCATAGTGCAACCTGGTCTTTGGATTCCCAGGCACAATACAACTTATAGCTTAGCAGTAAGCTTCAGAAATTCTGAGCTAAATTAGTTACAGAAGGTTTCTTTTAACCTATAATGCTAGTATGCTGAATGCATGTCTACCATCTATTTTTAGAAAGCAATTCTTACTTCAATGAATCATTTAACATTTTTAAATCCACTTTATATAATCATTAAGCAATCTAATCATGCATTTTAAACAATTAAGAAGGGCTGAAATTGAGATTTAGATTTCAAAATTTTGTAAGAATCAAAAGTTACCAACATGCATTCAACAATAATTACCCTATACTCACCTTAGATTTGTGTGCAAATCACTGCTCCTTCTCTTGGCTCAACTTAAGAAGAAACACTCAATTCTTAACCCTAAGTTGACATACATGTAAGAGATGCTGAGGAGGATGAGTGCATGCTTAAACTAGGAGTCTCCTTGACTCCATCAACTCATAAATCTGTAAATGGGTAAAGGATCTTACCAAGACAACTACTAAATGGCTATAGAAAGAGATGTGAACCACTATCTTCTATTATAAAAGGAAAGGAAGGTAGAAAAGAGGTGAGATGACCCAGTAGGTGCTTAAAATCATGCATGCAGGACCCATTTTGCTCACATTGATGAAGAGGAAGATAATGGAAGAAGAAGAAGAGAGTTATTGCAATTGTGAAAGGAAGAGAATTGATGGAGGGTTTTTAGCCCTTTTTAAAAGAAAGTTTTGCAGAATTCCAGTGAAGTCCTCAACTATCAATTACATTCTCAGTTGAAGTCAAATGAGCATCCAACTAATTCAAAAAACATTGAATACATTCAGGTTAAGCACAAAAGTTAACGAGCTCAATGAGACGAACAAGATGATATCAATATGATGCGTGTATGCTGTAAAACCATAAAATCTAAAATTACGAAAAAGGTCTTCATCTACCTAATCATGGTCAAACCCACCCAACTACCTATTCATGACCCGAACTTGAGAAATTAGATTCAATCGGACAAAAATAAACTAAATCTAACTTAATTTGGGACTAAACGTCATTATTTAGGTTTATTCTATTTTGATTGGATAATAACTTACTGAATTAGCCGTTAATCAGGCTTAATTAGGTTTGAAGTGTTACGGTACAACTCAATTTCAGCAGATCAGCACTCAACTTTTGAATGGCCACACTCAAACCTTTGTAAATTGGAATACCAAATGGGCCAACTAGCCAATTCCTTGAATGCTATAGACAAGGGAACCTTCCCTAGTCAACCTGAACCCAATCCCAAGGGCCCAATCGTTCATGATACAAAAGAAAAAGCCTAGAAGTTAAGTCAATCATTACTCTTAGGACCAATACACAAATTGATAACAAGGCGGAACTACCCAAGGAACCTACTGAAAAATCAAGTGAGGATGTAGAATCTAAGGAGACACTTGTAAATGCTAAACCCGTAATAGAGTTTTAGGCAATCAAGGAGAATCCAATCATAGATGATCCCCTAGTTAGCCCACTCCTAGGACTTACGTTCCTAAGGCACCATATCCCCAGAGGTTAAGTCTAGCTAAGTCAACTGCCCAATTGGATAAAATGCTATAAGTGTTTAAATAAGTGAGAATCAACATTCCGCTTCTTGATGCTATCCAACATATTTCGTCCTTTGCCAAATTCTTAAAAGACCTTGTACCTTTAAAAGGACTATTAATGTGCCTAAAAAAGATTTTCTATCTTAACAAACAAGCTTGATCATCTTTTGTCCAACCCCGTTCAAATACAAGTATCCAAGATGTCCTACCATTTCATGTCAGATAAGGGACCATCGCATAGAGCAAGCTTTGATGGACTTGGGTGCGAGTAAGAACCTTCTTCCATTCTTTATTTATGAATAATTAGGCTTAGGGCAACTGAAAAAGACACATTACCCTACCATTGGCTAATACATCGATTCGATACCCCAACGAGGTAGTCAAAGACGTTCTAATCAAAGTCAGAGACTTTGGGTTCCTCGTGGATTTTGTTGTTTTAGGCACCAAACAAACCCATATGATTGAACCCAAGATACTAGTGATCTTAAGAAGACCATTTCTAGTTACTTCCAGTGCCCAGATCAATTGTAGGAATGGAAAGCAAATTGCATTTAGGAGCATGACTATTCAAGTAAACATATTTATTGTTAGTAAACAACTTCGTGATGAGAATGATGGGTATTTGAAGTCAGTTATACTCATGAATTGATGGAAAATCACTTGCCTCACTTAAATTTTCAGGATCTATTAAAGGCCTGTCTGGCATATTTTGGAACTGATTTTGACATGGATGGACACATTGAAGAAGTAAATGCCTTATTGAACTCAACCCCAGTCATAGACTGCACCAAGTGGCAACAGAAGCACCCCCTAAGTTAGAACTTAAGCAACTGCCAGATACGTTGAAATATGTGTTTTTAGGCCCACTAAAAACCCTTCTAATGATTATAGCTTCAAACTTGGACAAAGCACAAGAAGAAAAACTAGTAAAAATTCTTAGTGAACAAAAGGAAGCTATAGGGTGGTCCATAGCAAACATCAAAGGAATAAGCTCATTTGTGATCCAGTATGGAATCCATTTGGAAGAAAATGCAAAAACTTTTCATGACCCATAGAGGAGACTTAACCCAATAATGAAGGAAGTGGTTAGGACAGAAGTCCTGAAATTACTGGATGCAAGGGTGATCTACCCCATATCCGATAGCACACGGTTGAGTCTGATACAAGTGGTACCGAAGAAATCTTGAATTGCAGTTGTTCAAAATTAGGGAAATGAATTGGTGACCACTAGAATACAGACTAGATAGAGGCTTTGCATTGATTATTGGAAGCTGAACTCGGCTACTCATAAAGATCACTTTCACTATTCATGGATCAAATGCTTTAAAGGCTAGCCGATCATGCATATTACTATTTTCTTGATGGTTATTCTAGTTATAACCAAATTCTAATTGCACCCAAAGACTATGATAAGACTACCTTTACCTATCTATTTGGCACATTTGCTTACAGATGTATGCCCTTTGGGTTATGCAATGCACCAACCACCTTTCAAAGGTGCATGCTGAACATATTTTCTGACATGGTGGAAAGATTTATAGAAGTTTTTCTTAATGATTTCTCAATCTTTGGAAATTCATTTGAAGAATGCTTACATCATCTATCACTTGTGCTTAAAAGATGTAGTAAAAAATATCTTGTTTTGAATTGGAAGAAATGTCATTTCATAGTGAAAAAAGGCATAGTTCTAGGACACATTATTTCTAAGAAAAGAATTCAGGTGGATGAAGTAAAACTTGATTTGATCTCAAAATTGCCACCACTAAAGTTTGTTAAGCATATAAGATCATTCTTGGGCCATGCTGGTTTTTATCGGAGATTTATCAAGGATTTCAGCAAAATTGATAAACCTTTATGCCAATTGCAGATGAAAGAGGCCTTGTTTGAATTTGAAGAGAAATGTCTAAAGGCTTTTGAAAGATTAAAAAAGGAGCTAACCTCAGCTCCTACAATTCAACCACTTTATTGGACCCCATTTGAGCTCATGTGTGATGCATCATATGGATCATGCAGCCCTACAATTCCTTCTTTCCAAAAAGGATGCGAAAGCTTAGCTAATCCAGTGGATCCTTCTGCTACAAGAGTTTGATCTAGAAATCAGAGACGATAAGGGATGTGAAAATATTGTAGGAGATCATCTTTCGATGTTACCTTTAGAGCCATTAGATGAAGGCCCATTGAATGAAAATTTTTCAAATGAGCAATTGATGAGTATTCCCAGATTCCCTGGTTTGCAGATTTAGTCAATAACATTGTTACAGCGGAGATGCCTGCCCATTGGTCGGAAAGATCAAACAAAATCTCTAGCCAAGGTCAAGTACTTTTTCTGAGATGACCCATATTTTTTTAAGTACTATCCAAACCAGATCATAAGGAGATGCATTCCTAATCATGACCACTACTCGATCATTTCATTCTACCCTGACCATGCATGTGGAGGCCAATTCAGTTCAAAAAAGACAGTTGCAAAAATTTTACAGTGTAGATTTTATTGGCCCACAATCTTTAAAGATTGTTACACTTTCTTTTTGAACCGCGAGTGGTGCCAAAAGCGTGGCAAGCTAAATAGGAGAAACATGATGCCCTTGCATCCCATACTTATTGTGGAAATTTTTGACTTATGAGAAATTGAGTTCATGGAGCCATTTCCAATTTCTTTTTTTTTTGAAATCTCTACATTTTGCTGGCTGCATATTATGTTTTCAAGTGGGTAGAAGCTGTACCAATTAAGAGAAATAACCACCAAGTGGTGATCAAGTTTGTCAAAGATCACATTTTCTCTCAGTTCGGTACCCCTAGGGCAATCATTAATAACGCAGGCACTCAATTTTGCAACTGTCCATTTGAGAATTTATTGAAAAAATATTTTGTCACCCATAAGGTTGCTACACCTTATCATCCACAAACAAGTGGCCAAGCAAAAGTGTCAAATAGTCAAATTAAACAAATTTTGGAGAAGACAGTCAATCTTTCTTGGAAATACTGGTCTTTATGATTGATCGACGCACTGTGGGCTTATCGAACAGCTTACAAGACACTTATTATGATGTCCTCATATAGGTTAGTCTATGGAAAGGCTTGCCACTTGCCTGTTGAATTGGAATATAGAGCTTATTGGGGTATTAAGAAGTTTCAATTTTAATTTACCCACTGAGGGTAATCTGTGCAAATTGCAACTTAATGAGTTGGAGGAACTTAGGAATGATCCTTATGAAAATGCCAAGATCTACACAAGAAGGATGAAGCTAAATGATGATAAGTCAATTATGAGAAATCATTTGAACTAGGTATGAAGGTTTTTTTTGTACAACTCCCATATACACCTGTTTCCAAGGAAGTTAAGAACACAATGGACTAGTCCGTTCATTGTCAGGATTGTTTACTGTCATGGTGCTCTGGAAATTGAAAATCCTACAAATGGAGATGTTTTCAAGGTCAATGGTCAATAGTTGAAACCATTTCTTAAGCTCAAAGACAAACACACTGAGGAGATCCTTCTATAGGATCCCATTTATACTACGTAGTCATCATCATCATCACATTTACTCCATTGCATTCTTCATTCATTACATTGAGGACAAGGTTAGGTTTAAGTTCAGGTGTGCGCGACTCAGTCACTTGTTTTTCAAAATTTTATCTTTCTGTATTTTTCTTTGTTTTTTATTAAAAATAAAATTAGGAGTCTTTGCCTTGGCAAAAGACATTAAACTTATTGCTTGTTGGGAGGCAACCTAATGGCTTCTAGTGTTGTGCATTGTGCATTGCATGTAAGTTTTGTCTAAGCTTGATGTACTTCCTTCTGACATCAAGTTCAATCATTGTGATAAAAATAAGGATGGCCTTTGAACAAGAAATGAAAGTTAAGCAATCACTGTTGTTTGATGGTAGGAGACTCTATACCATTAAACGTAAAGCGAAGAGGATAGGTTATTGCTACCATTGTACAAAATTGAATTATAACTCAACTTCAAGGGAAAATGGGAAAAAGTGCAATGGAATAGTCTAGTCTTCATCAGGTAAGGAAAAAATAAGACTACTAGTTCGGGAACCATTGATTAAGTTAAAGAAATTTGGTTTGAGACAGCTTACATCGGTAAGGACCAAAAATAATTACTTGATGAGGCAAGATGATTGAAAGTCCAAGTGAAAGGCTTCAATTGTAGTTTTATCCAATGAGTCGAGATCGAATCCACACGAAGATATGAGTCATACAAACCTATCTTATTGAAAAGCTAGTACTATCCTAGGAAAATCTATACAAATAATGTCCTACTAAATTGAAAATTAAATTAAAATTAAACATCAATGTCTGAAACTAAAATTACAAATTAGATTTAAAGCCTAATCTAAAATCCCTAATATAAAAGCAATCTAAACTAAAACTGCAACCACAGATAAAAACATCAAACCACCAATGCAATAAAGTAAAATAAATAAAAAAATTTCAAAAAATAAAAGAAAGAAAGATGGGCTATAGAATTTCAATTTCAACTTCCAAACCCCGTGCTTAAAGGATAACTTAGAACTACAATGCCAAATATGGTCTATCACCCCATAAACACATTGTTTTGACCTAATAAAATAAATTATTATGACTCACAAATCCTTGTTTCATCCTTTGCACATTACTAAGAATCATGAATAAGAATGTAGATAAATAAAATCCAAACGAACTCACTTCTACTCTCGATACATGGAACACCAAGTCAAGGGAGCATCCGCATCACAAAATACATCATCTCTTGAAATCTTGACCAACTTGAACCAAGGAGAAGAGAGGTGGAGAATATGGAGTAGAAATGAATAGAGGCTAGGAGTGTATGAAATTGGGTGGGGGTGTGGTGTATGGAGAGTGGAAAGAAAAATAAGGGAGCATGGACGTGCATCTCTCTCTTGACATGGCTTTTATAACTTGTTGGTCCTCTCATTGCTTTATTTGTTCCCTCATTTGTAGCAAGCAAATTCTTCAAATTGGAAAGGTATCTTTCCTTGGCCCCCTATTTAGCAAATATATAGCAAGTGGAAAGACTCTTGGTTACTTTTCTTGTACAAATTTCTCTCTACACGTACCTTCTAAAATTATATTTTGTACAAATCTTTATGGAATGGGCCCACCTTTGATGCAATGTTATTATACATGGTAGGAACTAACTTAAACTTCAATTTTCTTCACTGAAAATTGAGTGGACCCCCACAAAAGATGTGCATCATAAACAAAATAAAACTCTAATTTTATACAACAGCCAACTTTCCAAGGCCATAACTTTGTCGTTTTTTATTCTACAGATATCTACTCAAAAGAGCTTTCCAACGGTACCAAGGTTACCCCGATCCAACACTCGATTTAAGAGTTATGACTATTTTAATCCATGCTGCCTAAATAAAAAACAGGATTGACTTTTTATTTTATTATCTCTTCTTCTTTGACTTTCCCTTCCTTGAATTCACCATGGCTTTCCTTTCTTTATTCCAATTTGAGTTCTTGAAATATAAATTTAGATTGATGCAACAATTGAAGAGTGCAATAATGTTATTATTAAAAAAAATGTAATTTCTGAGTAAACAGTAAGCAATAATGACTAGTTTGTGTCTGTAGCTTTTTTAACTCAAGCTAGTAAGCCCATAAGGGTATATTCATACAACGTGCCCTAAAGCCATATGGTTTGGGAGTCATTGATGTAACGCTCATTACATGGGTTAATAACAAAATTTAGGCATTGCACAGTCATATAAGATTAAAAAGAAATGTGAGTGTGTGTGTGTGTGTGTGTGTGTGTCTATTAAAAAAAAAAGGTGGTGGGGTAGGGGGTGTGGGGTGTGGAGGAGGAATGGGGAAGTTTTCCAGCCCTTAATGGTAGTGTGAAGTCGTCATAGTAGCCATACAGGAAAAATTTTATTTTGGCTAGATTTTTGGGGGATTGGATGGTTTGAAGGAAAATCTTGTTTAATTGACATTGGCGTGGAATATTCGAAACTGATAGTCTTGTATACATTTTTCACCGTGTACATAAGTTTTGGTTTGAATTTGAGAAAGTTTTTGAAAATAGGATAGTGGACCAAATTTTGAGAAGTCTAAAATTTAAATTATTTTGGATTTTGAAAGTATTCGATAGGAGTGGAATTTTTTTCAAAAATTTCTTTTACCTTTGCTACTTTTGAAAAAACATTTTGTGGGTATATTCACTACAAACCCTCTGAAGACACAACTCGTTCACTAAAGGAAACCTAGGAGTTTAAGGGCTTGTTGTATATGCCAAATGCAACCGAGAATACCAGCGAAAATGATTTTGTTTTCATTTTTACTTTTTTTCTTAGATTAGGTCAAAGAGCTTCAAAACTTTTGCCAAGGGACTAGCAAAATATTGGTTGGGGGTGTGTTAAGTTCATGAATTCACATATTATGCATCATTTTAGGATGAATTAGGGACTTAATTATATTAAATGGATCATTATTCATTCAATTATATCATTTCATGCATTTTCACCTAACAATTGGAATTCACACAATTGTTACATATTTTTTGCATTAATTAAGAATATTTGCAATTTTTCTGCAAAGAGTTTCTATTTGAATAAAACTCTATCTGGACAGGTCCCGCTTCAATTTGGGCTCTTCGATATTTTATTGTTTGAATTAGAATGTGTTAAAAATGAAATTTGTAGGACCTATAAAATCCTAGGGATGACTTGAGATAATTTGGGTGCCACTATTTAAAGCTCTACACCCTTACAGTTCATCTGCCTGTGGACCCCACCGGAAGATCAGCTAAAGCTTCCAGAAGCTCTTATCTCATCCTATTGTGCCAAGGAATATTCTACTGACTTGGCTAATAAGTCACAACTACTGCAAATGTAGAATCTATTGCAAATTAGAATTCAAAGTTCAATTCCTTGTTTCTTAGGATAACCTATATTAAAATGACCATAACTCTCAATCTAGATGTTGGATCGACACAAACGAACACCATTGGAAAGCTCTTTCAAAGTAAAAGTTCATGGAGCCCAAGATTACACAAATTGGAGCTAAAATGAGATAGTTATGGGCCTAGAAAATTTCATGTACATTTTTAAGAGGGTTTGTAATTGCATCTACACCGTTGAAGTATAGCTGCTGCACATCCCTCTGTGGACCCTATATGAAGATCAGATAAGAATGCCAAAAGCTTCTACCTCATGTTATTTCCAATATCTCTCTCATCTAAGGAGATAAACCCAGACAATAAGTAGCAAATTTTATCTTTCAATCCACTAAAAAGAGGTCTAGATTCAATAAACCTAAGGAGCCAGAAAACTATAAAAGGCGGCGACCAAGAGAGGCTTCCCCTCATCCTATCTTCCCTTTAATTAAGAAATTCCTCTCTCTTCTCTTTATTTTTTTTTCCCTACATAATGTTATTTAAGAATTATTCTAGGTATTCTCGAGCCATGTTCTAGAATTTATAATAAAAGAGAAAACTTTTGAATTATTGTACAAGATCTAATGATTTTTATGAAGAAATTGTTGAAGTTCTATTCAATGAAGGAATAAACTTTTAGATTAGAGCAATGGAATAAAGTTAAGTCCACTAATTTTTAGTTTATGTAGTTGATCTTTTTCTTCTTTTTTTTTATGTCTCTTTGATTGCATGCCTAAAATAATAAATTTTCTTCATGCCTTAGGTAAACTTCTGATTTATGTTCTTAGTAAATTATTTTTTCTTATTTATGCTCATTTTGATAAACTATGCTTAGGTTTGTGTACCTTTGATGGTTTATGCTCAATTCGATAAATGATGCTTAGGATAATTTTTGCATTTATAAGGTAGATGAGATCTTGAATACTATTTAAGAAAAATTGATTTTTACAAAAAAGAATCCTCAAGATTAGAAACATTGAGTTGTTTCTTATCTGAGTTAATTTTAAGACAAAACAACATATTAAATTGGTTAATTAATTCACTTAATGGATTCCTAATTTTTCTGATCTGTTTTTTATTTTAAATGTAGTGGAGCTCCCTATAGATTGACCTATACTAGGCACTGTCTCAAGTAAACAACTGTGCACTTTTAGTTATTATCAGATTGGAATTAAAATTCACATTAGACACTAACCTTACATGGTTTAAATCATTTTCAATATCTTGAAATAATTTTAAAAAACATTTTGATCATGAGTTCCAAGTGCAGAACCGCGATGTAGTAATAAAAATTGGTGAGACCAGGTCTATCCACAAGGAGCAATGTGTTTACAGTCTTTTCAACTTGTACCTATCCTAAATAAAAATCTAAAACTATCTTAATTTAAAATCAACAAATACAAATTAAACTAATCAATTACAAATCAATAAAATAAAAAAAACTTTCTAAAACTAAAAACCTTAATAAAAAAATCTACTAAGTTGTTGTAAAACTAAAATACAAGTTAGAACTTTCAATAATAGAAAACTAAAAGTAGAAACTAAAGTTATAAAATTCTAAAATTAAACAATGTAGAAAAATTCAAACAATGCAAGTTTTCTAATTTATCAATCTAACCTAAATTAATCATGCATTTAACACTTTCTATAAAAAACGCAAACCTGAATCTAAATTTAGTAATCATAATTATGATGCAAAGATTTTATGAAAATGCAATTTCTAAAAAGATGATACATTGACGCATGTAACATGCAGCCGCTAGTGCATAAATTTTCAGTGATGTGTGCAACCTAATACTATTGCAAATATGAATCTAAATATATCCTAAACTAATATTTATTTCTGAAACTAAATAGTCTAAGATTCATGAACTTATATGAAACAGCTCAAAACAGCACACAAAATAGTAAAAGTAAACTAATGAAACTACATGTATGACTGAGTGTGGTTTGCAAGAGCATGTAATGCAGGGAGTTTAGAGATTCATTTAACAAATTCATAAACCAAATTTAATGCTGCTGAAACATCATGTTTTAGAACTGAAATTTCTTCACTTTTCTGTGCAGAGACTTCAACTTTACAGCATGTTCAAACAGTCCACAGTTATTCTACTGAATCCCATATATAGTTCAGCCAGTCTGTGGTCTTTATTTAAGTCTGAATTCGGCATTGTTTTCTCATTGATTTTGATCTAAATTCAACTGAGTTTCAGATCTGATTTTCATGTTCAAATTTGTCTTAAACATCAAGCACAATTTTCTGTTCTACACGTACCCAAATCTGACTGCAAATTCCTGTCATGTTTGGACCTGTTTGGACCCCCTTTTTTTTTTTTTTTTTGGCATTATTTTCTCATGAATTCTTAACTGAATTGAAAAGAATTCTTAGCCTCACTTTCAGGTTTCTATGGCCCCAATCAACAAGCATGTAAGAGTTGAAACCCACGTACAGATCTGAATGTACAACACAACCAAGACAAATTCAGAACATAGCTAAAAGTTGGACTGTTCGTGGCACATCAACTTGAAAGATTAAACTCTAAGATACTGATTTATGAATTCCAAAGGAATGAAATCTCTAAACATGCTAAAACATAGAATTGAAGATATGCTTGAGGCTTCAGCAGTGAGCCAAACTAAACAAAGCTTATGCAGAAATATGAACTTAAAAATGTGCAGGAATTGAAATAAAAAGAAAAATGCAGAAGATAAAAGTGTAGGAAGTCAAAGGTGATAGACATAAAATCAAAGGTGGTGAAAACAGAAATTTAAAAGTGGTGAGTTGTTCTTGTAAACCTTACCTTCAATCTTGGGCCCAAAAAAATTAGAAACTAGTGCAAACGTAGGGTCTTATTCTTCAACTTGAGTTGTCAATCCAAATTGAGAATGATAAATCTCCACTTCTTAATAAACAATTTTGAGTTTAGACTTCTATTTTTTTTTCTTACACAAACCTCTTCAACTCCACCTTACATTGCCTCCAAAAATACCATATATCCATAGAAAATAAGTATATTGTCAGGATAATAAAGTGGGTTGTTAGTGGTGATTTCAAACTTGATCCAATTATTTAACCAAAAGCAAAAATTAACCCTATTGCATGGATTACAAAACCAATATTAAGAAACTACAAAATCAAGCACAAAGATTAAAAGAAACAACTTTATAATTACTAGTATGCAATTGAGTACACGGGATTGAAGATTAGAAACAACCAAAATACATACTAGGACGGAATGAATTCTTCCTTCTGGATGAGCACTTAAGGTTGGTGGTATGGCTTTAGGGGTAAGCCTCCTGATGAACTTGAGATGGAGAGGCAAAAGAGGGAGAGATAGGTTGTAGGAGATCTAGAGGTAAGTGGTGGCTAATTCAACCATGGAGAGAGTCCAAGCCCAAGGCGGTCTTTAAATAGGTGTGGAGAGCTCCTAGTTTGTCTCCCTAGATCCTCTTTTGTAGCACAAAATCATCTTCAATTGGCAAGTCTTCTCCTTTGCCCAAGATTTTGGATACATACCAGTAGAGATTTTTTTAGAGAAAATCTTGCATTCCTTGCATTCTATTCTTAAAATTCACTTGGCATACCCACCTTTTATTTATGAATAATTCTAGCCACACTACCCATCTTACAACTCATCTCACAACTACCCTATGTGGCAGGCTTAACTTCATTTGTTTTATTTTAACACTGTAGAGATGAGGGAGAGGAAAAGTGACACATAGGACGGTTGTGAGATGAAGTGTGTGGCTAACATGACTCTTTTATTTATGGATTCTATGCAAAACCATATTGAATTGGGCCCACATGAGATAGGATCTTCATGTATATAGAAGGTCCCACATAGAACTTTGAGTGTCGCACTTAAAGGAGAGGTGGAGTCCACATAAATGTGCACAGCCCTAAGTTAGTGTGTTGGCACCCAAACATGGGCGTTCATGATTTCTCTTTGATGTTTAGCATTGATGGAGACCTCATGCACATGGTAGGACCCACTATGAGCTTCATTTTCTTCACTTGCAAAGAGGTGGGAACCCCCATTCCTTCATAGTCCTCAGGTACTATGGTGTGCCTAGGTTAGTCAAAGTATGGCCATCAATTAAGGTGCTAGAAACTCTCCAAGTCCCTCTCTTGTGATGCTATCTTTCCTACTTTGACAAGTCCTTTTGACCTAGGGATATTGAAAGATGACTATGATAAGAAAAAATTTTGTGTAAGCGTTGGCGAGCTTTGAATTTAATCCATACTGATGTGGAACATCCCCGTCATGTGTATGCACCTTCCAACTTTGTAATTTTTGCTCATGTGGACAAATCTCCACTACTTTAGATTTCTTTTCTTGCACTTTCTTGGAAATCTCTTGAAATCTTCTTAGAATATTCTTGAAAATAATTTGAGGTATGCAACCAGCAAAGTGGATTCCCCCTCATGAATGTTCAACACATGTGAAACCACACATGTGCATGTGTGTGGGTCATGAAACTGATTTTCCCAATTTTCTTCAAAATGCTATCTTCTCTTCTTTTCTTTTCTTTTCTTTCTTTCTTTCTTCCAAATAATTCTTTTTTCCTCAATTCTTAGAAATGGGACCTATGACATCATTTTCATGCAAGCAAAAGTGAATTCTAGGTGAAAAGACAATTCTACCCATAATTCACAAATGCATAACTGCAGGCCTAACTCACATAAAATGATAGCATAAATGCATATCATTGAACATGATTTTACTTGAATAAACTAATGATGATGAACATTTGAATCATTTCATGAGAAAAATACTTTTTCACAAAACTTTCCAAAAATAAATTTCCAAAAATAGCAGGTATAGTGAATTTATGAAAATGAAGATTTTTTAAGCAAATTATGCAAGTAAATGCTACACTGAGTTTAAAATGCTCAATGGCATGAGATGATATTATATGAGGCTCTCTTGGCTTGATAAGTCCTTAATACTTCTGAAAATAACCTTGAAAAAGTCAAAAAAAAAAAAGTGAATAACTCTATCACATAATTTAATTTTCAAACAATACCAAACCCACGACTTCATATGGGCCACAAGTCATCCATTTCTTGTCAAAATCATGTGAACTCAAGCTCGTTGCTAAGTTAATTTAATAGATTTATGGATCAGGCTGATTTTACAGAATTTTATTATCATTTATTCATTTTTTTCATACATATAGGCCTTTATCTTGAATGATGAAAATTTGAACCATCATAATTAGCAAGTATGCTTGAACCATCATATTTAGCAAGTATCCTTGAACTGAGGGGAATAGTCATCGATTGAGGACTGCCAGCATAGGTTTTTTGAAGGCCATATTTAAAGAAAAAAATCCAAGACATGCCTATTTAGATGTTGACTTTATAGGAATGACACTTGGGGGAAGACAAGCCTGTAGAAGTAGAAAAATGTGGCATACCCAAGGTTCAAATCCTAGATAGGGAGGTGAGGACTGCCACTCTTTATCACTTCTAATGTTAAAGTTATTATTATTTTTTTTCTTTTCTTCAGTTTTTACATCTAGACTTTTCTAGAGATTCAACTATTTTGTTTATAAGAGACAAATAGATAAAAAAAAATTACCTATAAACACTATGAAGTGTTTAGCTCCACTTGTAGTTATAGCATTTAAGGTCAAAAGTCACTATGAAGCGGTCAAGGATGATTTCTATATCTCATTGACCTTTATCAAAGAGTTTCTTTCATAATTGGATTCAGACAGGTTTAACATTTATTATAGCTCAAAATTGATCACCATAGGCCAGTGTAGCCCTAGCTTAATGTGGATAGTTTTTGTAATGTTTTGTAACCTAAATAAAATTATTAGCCTAATTAAGTTGCATTTTAGCTAATTAAGAACCCTTAGAGTCTAGACAAGTCCAACTTAGCATTAGGATCATATGTGCAAAGTTTCAAATAGTTTCAAGCTCGTTTGAGCATAACAGTGGGGTAGTTTACAATTTTAGAAAGTATAAAAGCCATTTTTCTTAATTTACCATTTTGCGAGGTTTTAGGTGCATCAAGTAAATCTCGTAGTTCCAAGACCTTAACCCTTCTACTCCGGATCGAACCGAATCTGTGTCACCCTCCAAATACCCAACCAACTACAACTAAACCCTCATTGGTAATTTTCCAAAACTCCATTTCTTTAAAAGGAGACAAGCCCCATCCCATTCTTTTCTGTCTCTTTTCTCTTCTTCCCTCCTTTTCTCTTCTTCCTGACCTGCCTTACCATTACCGGATTTCGAGCCGTCGAATCACCGGATTGTCGCTCCCATCTTCTTCCCTAACCTTCTCTCAACTGAAGGACACCATTTTCATCTTCTTCCTCCAACCACCAAACCCTATTTAAGCTTCTAACATTCTCATTTCTAAGTCTTTGTGGTTTTTGAGCTTAAGGAGTGTCTACAGTGCTCATTAAGCCTCTTTGTTTGTCTTTGTAGAGTGGTTTTGCTCCGAGTTGATTCCTTGCTTTGTATGAGCTTTGTTGGGCATTGTGAGAGCTAGGGCATCACCCATTTTTCCTCTTTTTCATCTAAGGCAAGTTGATGCATTGTTTATAATGATATGCATGTTCTTCATTGATTCTAACTATTTTGTTGTCATTTAAATGCTTTGCCCATTGTAAAGGAATTTGGATGAAAATACTAGGATTAGGTGTGATTTGAATGGATGGATGGAGGGAGAGATTTGAGGTGCATTTGTGGATGTTTTGGAGAGTGCAAGGCCCTATTGTAATGTAGGTGAAATGCGGTCTCCATGTAGGAAGTGGAGCTCCAAAAAATGAAAGAAACAAGGACAACCATCAATCGGACCATTGCTTAATTGATCAGAGCTGGAACTAATCAGGAACAAAATTGTAGTTCGATTGATCGGGTCTATGCCCGATTGTTCTAATTAAGGTTCTGTCTCGGAGTTTGTTTTTGGTCTTAGACCAATGTAGTGATATTTATGGGTTCTTTGGGATCCATATTTATACTACATACGTGTTATAGCCTTGTTTCAATTATGGGATCCCATTTGACCCGGATTTCAATAAACTCACCTTGAAGCACCATGTAAGAAGCGTATTTGGCTATACGTACTTTTTACGGATTACCTGGTTGGTGTACGAGAAACAATCTACCTTGTACTTGATTGAAATGAGAGTTGGGGCTACGCATCTCATGTATTTGATTTCTTTGACCCCAAACTCACTTCAATCATGGTTCAAGTAAGAGTTATGACACACAAACGGTGACGGATAACGAAGGGATAGTTGGCTCATACTCCTTGGTCATTAGGGTGCATCTTTGCATTGTTTTCATAATGTACAATCAATGTACATGTCCTTAGATTACACCCTTGCATTGAATGTGGACTATGTAGTCGCTTGGCAAGAATGGTACATGGTTACCAGAGGACTACTCATGTCATTTGGGTTCGAATCATGATTCGAAGAGTAATTTCACCTTCTATTAATCCCGGATGCTTATACAGGGAGCCAGCCCTTCACTTTGACTTAGGATTTGGTGTCTGAACGCCTCTGAGGTGGTTTATATTATATTATGTATCTTGAGGTCTCTTGACTACTAAAATAGATCGATTTTGAACAATTGATCACCGCCTTGACCGAATTGCTTGGCATTCGATGATTTGACCGGGCTCCTCTCGAAGATTTAACAAGATTGACCACCTGGTCTTGGCTGGACTCCTTCCGATGGTTTGATGGGTTGAATATTCTATTGTTTACACTTATGTGCTCATTCGTATTAATGGATTAGGATTCCTTTCTTTCTTACTGTTACTTTGTCTCTTCACATGATCTCATTGTCTTTACTTGCTTTCGTACTATATATTTATTATGAATTATGTCTATCTTTTTGCCAACTCGTTGTAGTCTAATGATATTTTATTAGTGCATAGGTACTGATCCCTTCTACCCAGAGGAGGAGGCAGGGTGAAATGCTTCAAGTGCCTAAGTCACTTGCTGAGCGTTAGAGGGGTGCAAATGACATATGGACCCGTATAGCCTTTCACACGAGTGATGCTCCTGGAGACCAACTTCGTTTTGAGTTTCTTTGGCTTGATTCTTTGGGGCCTTGTTTTTAGTGGGATTGAAACTTAAACTTTAATCCAATATCCTTTTGATGTGTATACTCTGTATTGTGCCTTTACACCAATTGTTAGGTATTGATTCTGCAAGTATTGGTAGACATTTAGCTTCATAACTCACTGCGGACTAAGATCTTGTGTGGGATTGATTAGGAGCCACGTGCTGCTTTAAACACAAAAAAATTTTAATCGACCCTTAAGCTAACTCTGGATTATGATCTGGAGGCGTGACTGTTTCTATGTACTAATCACTCAACAATATAAGCAAAACAAGATGCAACGTAATTTTTCTCAAAGATCTAGCTTTAGCCCGTGCCCACAAACATATCCACCTCAATTAAATACAGAATATAGTAGATCTTTGAAACCAATTTTCTTTAGTTGGATATCTGTATCGAAATTTTTATGAAAGTAATATCCTGGTTTACCTTTCCAGTTCCTTTAACTTGAGCTATTGAGGAGTTTTCAAAGATCCAGCTCCTTCATCATTACATAGAGTTTCTATATTCCTCATTTCATACTAAACAACCAGATCAGTCATCATACGTCATGCTCCTTTTCTTAAATTCCAAAAAGATTTTATATTTTTCGCTTACGATATAAACATGTGTTGAAAAAGAAAATTTTTTTTGGGACACCCTAAATGTCTCTCTTTTGGTATAATATCAAAACCTTTAAGGGAAGTTATAATTAGGGTCCTTCCTCATGTTCTGAGGTGTATTTGATTATGTTTCTATAAGGTCAAAAGTAACTCCTTCAAATAATCCTTTTATCAAGAAAAGAGAAAAAAAATCTACAGTAGCAAACTTTCGTACCTACTTTCAATGGAAAATTATCTGAGGTTATTTAGGTAGGAAATAAAAAAAATATTTTCTCATATAAGTAATATATTAGAAGATTTTGAATAAAAAAATTGTTACAGAATATATATAACCCTTTTAGTTAAATAAAATTACAGCACAAAAAGTCTTAAATATTTCATTAAATTTGGAACCTAATTAAAAAACTTGTGGGGTAAGTAGTCTTTACCAAAATAACTTTAAAAAATTATAGTTTTCATCTAATATAATAATACTGCCTTAACTGCATCTGAGGAAATCTCTTCTCTTTTTTTTTCTTTTTCTAATTAAAGAGAAACTACGGACAATGTAATAGGGAAATTGAAAGTTGGTGATTAAATGGATCAAAGGGAAATTAAAAAAAATATCTCGCATGTTATACTGCTACAGTAAGGTTACCAACATCTATCAAATGAATAAATTCATCTAAAAAAGATAACACATTTTCAACCATCCTAAATTCATGCTGCAATAATATCCTTAAACAAGTGTTTCAATTGTATCATTATCAACTTTAAAATTTAATGATTCTATTTTCTATAGAAATTGCATATGACTCATTCACAATATCTCTCCCATTATTACTTTGCTATCTCACATATTGAAGCTATGGTTTGTGATTAAAGCCATGTGTATGGTTCATGAAGTCCATCAACCCATTATATGTGAAGTTTCAAATTAAAAGAAAAAAAAAGGTATGCCATCCAGGAAACCATTGGATGGAGAGCATTTGTATCTATAAAAATCCTTTTGTTCAACCTCCTCATTCTCTCCCCATCTATATATACCCATGCACAACTCATTAAGGGGAAGGTTGATTTGGTTAGCTTCCCACTTAAAACCCGAACCACACCCTTAGCTTCCCACTTAAAACACCCCCACCCCCAAAATAAAATAATATATAATATATACAGCCCAAAAACCCAAAGCTACGAGGAAGGAAAATATAGTGCAAGTTTGAGAAATACACACACACACGAAGTGTTCAAAAACCTAAACCTGGAGGATGTCTGTATGGATAAGACTTCCTAATGCAGGTCCTAGGGTTAGGACTACGTAGGGGTGCCGAAACACGTATCCAAAGACACTTCGAATTGTCAACAGACTTTAAACACACGAGGAAGCACCTCTCAGGAATAAAACCCAATTCTATTCATCAATTCAAATATGAAAATTTCTTTTCTACAATGCCATATATATAATAAAAGCAAATTTAATTCCTAAACAAACCCTAATCTATTAATAGAAACTTCACTAACAATACAATTAGAAAGCTGCTAATAAAATAATATAGTCTCAATCTAATTAGATTTGAATGGGATGTAGACTACATCATTCCCTTCGGATTGAAAGAAGAGTTCGTCCTCGAAATTAAGTCTTCTTCGGATTGTCTCTGTAAATGTCGTGAACAAGAAAAACTTTCTTTGTTGCAACTACCTGAAAACTCTTATTTAGCAACATTGGCTTTCCAGGATGGAGTGTGACTTGTTTTCCACCATGTAAAAATGTGCATGTGTTAGCACGCATTCCATGGTCTCATTTTTGTCATACATCCATGGGCGACCCAATAAAATATCACTACTATCCATAGGTAGCACATCACACCAAATTGTATCTTTGTAAATCTCACTAGTGACAAAAGTAACTTTGCAAGTATGTCGAACATATGCTTGATCACCAATCATCAGCCATTTGACAAAATAAGAGGTTTGTGCTTGTAAACTTTCAATTTGAAGTGATCAATAAGAGCTTGAGAGATGAGATTTTCACAACATCCGCCATCAATAGCAACTATGTAATTTTATCCATGAACTGTACCAGCGAAACAGAAAATATTTTTTCTCAACCATTTATTCTCAATAGTTAGTGAAGCCTTTTTTATGACAATGAAGCTTCACTTGTGGTATCTGCATCTGTGTACTCAATTTCCTCAGTTTCAATACCATTGGGATTAGTTTTGATACCGTTAAAATCATCTAGGATATTTTTATCATCACTTTTAATCTCAATCGAATGTATGCACCTTGGACATTCTGTTGTATGATGCCTTAATTGTTGACAATGAAAACAAATCATCCTATTTTGACTTTCGGTCTTTATAAAAACTTGTCCTGAAGAACTATTGGGTTTAGCATCTTATAGAGATGAGTTCTCTGACGGAACCCATTTGGATATTTGTGCTTGATGATTCGCAATGCCTCAGCTTTGACGGCATGTTGGATAAGTTAATCGATATTATCAAAATTTTGGAATGCAAGGATATGATGAATGTCTATTCTCAATCCATTAAAAAATCTATCAATAACCACCTCATCATCTTCAATCAAACCACAACGAGCTTACAGAATCAGAAATTCTTTAGAATAATTTACAACTATTTTAGATCTTTGTTTCAAGTTTTGAAAACTTGAATGTAGATCCCTTACATAGTTGACGAGGAATTTTTGGTTTAAAAAGTTCTTCATCTCAGTCCATGTTTCAATAGGGTCCATGTTCTAATTTCTCCTTTTTCTTTGCAATTCAGCTCACCAAGTTGCAGCATAATTGCGAAATCGAGTAGCAACCAACGTAACTTTGTAGTGCTCATTCATTGGTTTATCTGCAAAAATATTCTCCACACACACTAACCAATCCATGAATTCAACGAGCTATAATTTTTCATCATATTCAAGAATCACAAGTTTAATTCTTAAATCTCGATCATGATTATTGACTGGTGGATCTCGTTGATTCCGAATATATTCACCATCATCACAATTGTAATTTACACGCTGATAATTATCCAAAGTTGTCACCCTTGCTTCTAGTTGTTGCAGGGTGGTTTGCACGCCATCAACTTTTGCAAATAATTCTCTAATGGTGGCCAAATCTTCATGTGAAGAAAATGAAGATTCAACCTCAACTTGCTTCTTTATAGGTATTTTTTTATGGAAAATTAAAAATTTGACTGACCTGATGTGTAGATCTGCTCTCCAGAGACACGCTAGCTAAAAGGATGGAAAGGAGGGTCTAGGTTGATGTAGCTTGGATCCAGGGGTTTGGGAGGGACGATGGGGTTTGGGGTGGGAGTGAAATCACAGATGGGATATGTTTCGAGTTTTGGCTGGGACAAGATGGAAGGATTTAGGTTTGGGTTCTGACGTTGGAATGGGTTCGAGTGTTTGGGTTTTTGGGTTTGTCGAAGGTGGGTATCTCGGGTGTTGGAGGGGGATCAAAGGCAGCATGAAGAGCAGAGATAAGATTCGGGACTGTGACAGGGGTCTGGGTTGGGTCTCGGCTATGCTGAATGGAATGGATGGACAAGCTCTGATCTATGACTGGAAGGTGATCATAATGAAAGGAATGCAAGGATAGGGGTAAACGCTAATCTATTGGAGGACCGGCTTTGATGTCAAACTAATGCAGGCCCTAGGGTTATGGCTGCGTAGGAGCGTCGAAGCACGTGTCCAAAGACACTTTGAATTGTCAACAGACTTCAAACACGCGAGGACGCACCTCTCAGAGATAATTCTATTAATCAATCCAAGTTTGCAAATTTCTTTTCTATAATGCCATATATAATAAAAGTAAACTGAATGCCTAAGAAAACTCTAATCTATTAATAAAAACTTTCCTAACAATGCAATCAGAAAGCTTCTAATAAAATAATATAGTCCTAATCTAATTAGATTTGAATGAGACCTAGACTACACCACTTCCTCTCTCACCATACCACCTAAGTGTCAATCCCTAGGTAGGTAAGCTTAGCTAGTCCCCCTTACCACTTGATTAAGTGGGGAAGGTGGGGAACAAAACAGAAAAGAAAGCTATAAGGGAGAGACATAACTCAAGTATGAGAAATATATATATATAGAGAGAGAGAGAGAGAGAGCAGCTGCTTCTACTTCTACCAAGCTACTTGTCAAAACTCATTATGAGGCATAGCCCAGGTATAGACTTTTCAACCCAGGGTCGATACTTCCTCCCCCAAAAACAAAGTTTTGGCTTTTACTTCTCAGATGTCACTTTTAAAACCTAGTAACCAAACAATTTTTTTTTTATTTTTTTAAGACCGAAGACCCAACTAAATACACCCTTAATGAACATCTAGCAAAGCTTTGTTTATTATTGACTCTCTACAATTTGTTTTCACTTTCACTCTCCATATTCAACAAATAATACAGGAAGAAGAAAGATATTATTTCTCCCTTCCCTCATCAATTTTTAATTGATTACTGATCACTTAATAGCATTACAAAACCTGTCCATTGGTTATCATGGATCATTGCATAAATAAAATTTGATGTTTAATGACGTTTTTATGAGACATTCTGGATCATTGCATGAAACATGATTACGACATTTTTATTAGAAATACTAAATCGGTCCATCTCTTCTTTTCTTAATTGGTATGACTCATCCCATGATGATGCTCAATTACATAATGAGTTAGATAAATTACACATTGGACCCCTATATAAACTTAATTCAGATGAATGCATTAAACTCACGGATTATCTGTTATTTATTTTCATTGTTGAATGATTATACATACATGCATGCTTGTATATATATCCAATTATATATAAGAAATTCTCAAAAATTCTCCATTACAAAAGAGGAGCTTTTATCCTTGATTTGTCTAATGAGATCATGTCACCTCACATTAACTTAAGAGAGATAAAATAGGCATATTTAAATCTATATATAATGGGATAAAAGGAACAAATTAGCCAATTAGAAAAAAGCTTTCTACCATGCCTCAAATACATATATAAGTGTGTGTGTGTGTGTGTGTGTATTAATTATATGGACAGAGACCAAGATGGAGATTCTTGAAGTTGAAGGAGCAAAGAGTGAAAAATATCGTAAAGATAATCATAGCAAACGAACTTAAGGTCCTAAACTCTATTTCCTGATTAATTTTTTACCAGGCTTCTACTCCAAAGAAAAATTCGATTCCCTTCTTTATTAAGAATAAAATTGAAATTTATGAAGACAACCATAATCAACCTAGACGAAATCTCACCAACAAACTTCGATCATAACAAGTTAAATTCATTATGCTAACTCATGAATAGCAACTCAAAATCTCACCTATGACCCATGTACAATATCAAAAACCCAAAACAGAAAGAGAAGATTACTCAGAGCTTAAGAGACAAGTCAAGCTTTTGCTGGTCCGCTTGATGAGATATCAGATGAGTACCCTTCTGACCTAGATTGCCGATTGAACCGTCAGAAGAAATTGAAGAACCTAACATCCTACAACGGCCATCGAATCTGGCTGCTCCTGCTTTTGAACATGCTCCACTAGTATTAGTACTGCAACAACCTGTGAGAGAATCTTCCATGTACAATCTACCAATGGCAGGTTGTTGGTCCATAGATGGTCTTGACCACCTGTGATGCCCATAAGGTAACCCTGAAATCGATGATAAACATGGTTTATGTACCATTGAGTGCGCCTGAATTCCAAGAGATCTATTGAAAGATCCATGAAGAGACCCATGAAGAGGTAAAGATGCCATGCTTGAATATCGATTTGATTGATAGTGTCCGAAAACTGCATCAACATCCACGCGTCCTCTCTTTGCTTGAGTTCGCTCGCGCTTGTGTGCATTCTGATGACCCCCAAGTGCCTGGGAGCTGTAGAATTTCCTCTGGCAATAGTTGCAAGAGAAAACTCTTGGTTCTACTCCCTCCACAGTGTGGGCATTAGAAGAAGATACATGTTGAGATGAAGATGCTTGTTGATCAGATGAGTTCAGATTAAGAAGATCAATAAGATTGAGTTCCGGTGCACACTCACGATCTTCAATCTTATTACACAGACTTAGATCCAAAAATAGACCATGTTCAGTAAGTCGTGCTTGATGTTCTGCTTTGTTCTCTTTCTCTTCTGCCTTCTCTTGGCTGAGAGACTCTTTGGATGCTGAGATGCTTGAAGACTGTGAAAAGGATCTCTCTGCGCTGTGTTCTTCCATGAAGGGTGATATGTGAGAACTTTGCTTTCTTGCTTTGTATAAAGGTGATTTTAAAAGCAGGAAAGAAAAATGTATTGATGAAGAAGTAAATGCTTCCCTCTACGTATAGAAATGTTGTCCTAATTTACAGTTAAAATGACCTTCCAATAGTAAAATACTTTGAAGGTGCATGAACTGGATTTTAATTGCCTTGGGATTGCCTTTGGCCTTTAAGGCCCCATTTGAAATTTGAACAGTATCTATCAAGATTTTATTAACGCTATCTATATTATGTGGAGATACAATCCGAGTCCCAAAATGGCCTAGCTATTGAAAATCTGAGTCACTAAAAAAATGAATGCCTTCATTTTCTTCTGGACTTCCAAAGTGCAGTCCAATAGAAATGAGTCTCAATTAAGGTTGACTATATAAGATTATGTTAATGACCCTATTCACCATATAATCAAATTTTTGGTGTGAAACCGTTCATTTTGAATGGCTAGGTTTTTTAATAGGTGGTTCCTCCCATGGTTTCTACACCTTCAACCCAAGAATTCTCTAAGTCGGAGTGGGCCTCATCTAGTTTAGGGTTGGGATCGGCCATACGTGTTACCCCAACTGGAGGAGTACGACTAGTTGGGTGATCCTGAGACTACTGGCCTCGCCAATAATATCAATGATATATTATTAAAAGATAAGAAGATATAGACCAAGTCCCATGCCTAACCACTACTCTCTAGTCCTTTTCTTGCTTTGGAATCAAATAAAAATAGCATTTTCATCTGTCTTTCTACTTTTGCTCCTGAGATCTCTAGATTAGAGATCTCACAAGATAATGCTTTTTTTAACTATGATGTCTGCGAAATCAAACGTGGAAAAGTTGGGATTGTGTGCTGTTGATGTTGGGTGGGATTCCATGCGGAGAAGAAAGATACGGCTAATGGTAGTGTCTAGGGCCTCTACTCCAATCCAATCATCCTATTGTACCTTCTCCCATAATATCACCAAAATATTCTAATATGCTATGTGGACTCAACGGATAATGACTTGGACATGTTAAAGAACTCTCTTAACTCTCTTATGTGCTCTACTATTTTTGGAGAATTTTTTTCTCAACAAAAGTAAACCAAGTAATAATCAAAGCAGGTGATTAGTGCGGGCCCCACTGTGGATGGCCGATGTTTAACCACCTGTTTTTAAGAAATCATGTGATCCATGGTGTTTCAATGGACTCGTGTCTGGATTAAGGAGTAACCAAACAAAGAGGCTTGTCTCTTTGTCAAAGCATTAATCCTAATTGCCAGGCTGACAGCCTAAGTCAGGTTCAGTGGCTAAGTATCACAATCCTAGTCGGAGAATGTAGAGTGCAACGTGGTTGAGAAAAAAAAAAAAAGCGGTGGCAACCATGGTAGGGCACACCCTTAGTGGGGCCAACATGATGAATAGCTCAGATTACATGCCCCAAATTATATGCCGGTAATAGGGCAAGTGAAAAGTTATAATGGCCCAAGACTCGGATCATGGTCCTAATCGTAGGGCTAGTACTGACTCGGTATATCTAATAGGGTTGGCGGATGCATGGATGTAGCTTGAATCACACATAAATCATATAATAAGGATAGAAAATAGGAAAATTGTATTATTAGTTCTAATTTATTTGGGTTTGAGTTGGGTCCACCATGCTATGTTGGGGTCTGTTGGGTTCTAGGACCTGAACCTGGACAAAGCCCATCGGGTCTAAATTCCGACCCATGCCCCTGTTTTTTTGGTCAATTCCAGTTAGGTCTCTGTCCAACCCAAATGCTCATGGCCCTAGTCTCAGACGAACTAAATAAATATATGATCCAAAGAAACCCTGATTCGACTTTCTGTGCAGGTGGTAGTAAATGAAGTGGTGGGGCCCACCATACAATTTTGTTTGTGGGTCCCATTTGATTCACAAGTAAGGTCCCGTGCATGGTGTCAACAGGCCATGGAGACTGGTGTAAACTGAGACATGAGCCAATACACTCTCAACTAAATGCCAACTAAACATGTAGAGCCGGAAATAAAAAAGGGATCTAATGGGGCTCTCCCATGTGGCAAATCAAGACGCCACTTGTCCAATGCAAAGACGGACATATGGCCGACAAGTCGGTGGGGAAGGTGACGTGGACTATCCCCTGTTGCTCCCTAGTGCTGTCCTACACTAAAACCTTTATGAATTATTATAACATGGTCACATCCTCAAAGTAAGCCCTTGAGATAAGCATTTTCCTTTAATTATTACCGTAAACTCAGGTCCACTAAACACACTATAAAGCCATGAAAGCAAGAAATAATTGGTTTTGGGTGCACTTGCTTTTTCTTCCCTTTTGTCATTCTTGTGTCAAAGTAGCCACATCTCATGTGATCTCTTGTTTCCTTGTCTATAGCCCAATTGTTACATATCCCATATCCGATTGGGATATGAATGTCTAGTAACAAAAGAAAGGAAGAAGATATTAGTGTCTACATCACTCCATGACAAACAAAGGCTCATGATCCATCGACCATACAAAGAAGCAAATGGTCATGAAAAGTATCCATCACCCACACATGTAGATAAACCAAGAACCACATGAACAGGCCCAACATTGCCCAACTTCAAAGGAACAAACAGCGCGTAGCTTCAGATCATGGAGAGCGTCGATTCTTCGTGAGAGAAAATAAAGGCAAGAAAGAAAGGAAGACTATTTCAAGAGCTTGGACTACATAAAATAATTCATGCCCATCTCACCAAAACACTATGTCCACGTGTAGCGAAAACCCTAGGATCTAGTCCTCATTGAGAAGGTAGTCCACATCTAATCACATCCGTTGGTTGTGGACCTAGTCCTCATGTGAGTAAATTGAATCACCTTGACATCTAAATGTGTGGCGTGTGGCCGTTGGATGACAATTGGGTGTGGCAAATGTCCTAACTTTTTTTTTTTTTTTCCTCTTAAGCTACTTAAAGGTTAAGGACTGTTTGTGCAACAAAAGAATCCGTTCTCAGCAAATTTCTCTCCACGGAAGGAATCTTGTTTGCTTCGATAGTAGTGTATTCTCTCATTCTAAGACTCTTCTCAACTCAAACACTTTAATAGATGTGATCAATCTAGTCGTTGTTATCGTGAATTAAATAAATATTTTATATTGTCCATATATGTTCAAGGTTGTGCAATATGAACAGGTTTACAAAATAAAATCAAGCTATGTGAACTCAGCAGTAAATTTTATCTTGGAGCCATGTCAAACACAACTTAGCAACGCAAAAACAATTGGCACTTCATAGGCAGAGAAGGTGGCATGCAACACATGAAAAATGCAATTTCTACCCTAAAGTGCGATTCACCAACCGCTACGGCACGCCATGCCCTAATTTAAACCCGCGTGTTTGTCAACCGCATCTCTAAGGAATTACATATGCCTGATTTTAACCCAAAGTAGGTAAGAGATTAAAAATGCGCAAATACAATGGCACACATCATATGAAAGAGACAAAGGAGAGTTCCTTTTACTAGGCAATGGTAATGCGCACATGATTTGACCTACTCCTAACTTCTCAAATTCACAGTGAAAGGACATGAGTAGTCCACTGGATCACCAAAGTAGTCTTCTTCCCATCTTCCATTGTGAAAGAATATGCTGGTCTCCATGGGTGTTGGAACCAAACTTGCCAAGTTTCTGTTTAAGATAGATCCATCGAACTTGCTGCAAATGCTTTCAAATCTACTGGGTGATCAACCAAATAAAGGTTCCCATATCCCTTTTATAGGGCAATTTCTAGGAGTCACAGCTGTTGGCATTTGCAATGGAGCCTACTCATGGATAGCCCAAACACATAGAGACGCCGCTCACAAAGAATTTATTTGTATAAAGAAGGGATGTGTTAATTCTTATTAGACTCAAACTCCAATTAAGAGAGTTTATTCCAACTCTCCTTCGACATTCTTCTCTAACTTGAGTTGGAGTTTATCATTCACTAAGCCAACTACTATAAATAGATATGGTCGGTGGTCTTCAAACATCATAACACTTATAATCAACAGAGATAAGTCATCAATCACCACCTTCTCCATTTGGGTGTTCATCCTTGCCCTGAAATTGTGAAGAGTAAATCCTACATGGCCGATCTCTAGTAAGCAATTAAAGATCTCTACATCCATCGCTTGATCCAAGCTGACACTGTCCTAATCGCGTTTGTAGCAGCCATGTGATCTTAATTTACTCTTTCACAACACCAAAAGCTATCAACGGCTACCATGGATTCTATCCTTCTTAAAATCCTACATCTCCTAGTCAGTATGGAAATTCTGCGAAACCCAAAGTCTAATCCTAATACAAGCTCTACAACCAAGAGTTTGATCCCTATCCGACTCTACCAGATCAAGATTTATGGGAGTTCATCTGTGGCATACCGCTGGACTTGATCTGAAGCGGGCCTCATGGAAGAGGCCACACAATTTTCTTGACACATTATGGAAACGATAGGAGCCATCTGTCGTGTCTTACACTCTAACTGAAGAATTAGCTCCTCTAGCTTTTGTATCGGGGATAAAGAAATGTTGTGATCCATCATCCTAAATGAACTTCTTGTCAGCAAGAGGCAAAAAAAGACATCTTAAGTTCTATGTTGAATGATGCCAGTATGTGTTATAACTATCTGATTGAGTTGCTATACACAATAGGAAGTTGAAAAAACACGTTCAGATTATTCTATGAAAAGAGAAGCAAATTCTTAGTTTGAAAACTGGGGCAACCTTATTAGAGACTACCCAGAACGTCCATATGCCTGAATGCTGTTCTTGGTGAAAGCTAGGTTTCTTTTTTTCTTTTGTAAGAATGGTGAAAGCTAGGTGTTAAAACGAGTTTTTGTCGAGCTCAGGTTGAGTTGATTTAACCAGGACTCAAGGTCCTTTCACAACTTAGGAAAATTAGTAGAAATTACTCCGGTATAAGTAGTTCATGGGGCACTGACGGCCGCATATCCTTTGCACTTAAGGTCCCAACTTTGACGGTCGGTTCACGCAGATGCATGAAAATCATTGAGAGGAGAGATGGGAAGATCTCACTCACTTTATCAGACATTTTCTTCACAGCACATGCAAAAATAAAGGTCCACACACATGAGAAATAAAGTTTTCGACACAAAAATAAAAGCCTACACATGAAAAAAGAAGTATGAACAGGCGGAAAATGAGGTATATCTAGGGTTCGAACTCTAAACAATCAGGTGAGAATTGCTTTTTACCATTTGGGTAAATAGTCGTTTGCAACCTACTTGAGAGTTGAAGTGGTGGAGTAGCATAAGGCATAGGTTTTCACCTCATGTCTTGTGGTCCAAGCCACGTACACTTGGCCGATTTGCATTTGTATGGACTTAGCTAGCACTATTTAGGAAATAAATCCCTTTGGGTCAAAGACCACGGGGATACTTCTGCCATGCCATCAAAAGCAATAATAAATATAATTAACCTTGTCACATCATCCTAAGCCCTTATTTTTTAGCCTCAAAGTTCATTGTTTAAAAATCACTTTTGGCCTTTATTTTGGTACTCAGTGGCCTATTAATTTATATTACATCTGAAGGCTTTTAGCTCAATTTTTTCAACGCCCATCTGGCTAATCAGGTCTGATTTGGTACAAGTCAAGGTAAATCCAAATTCATGCCCTAAAAAAATGCTAAAAGATTTGAAAGAAAACCTCTCACATGGTAGAGCTTTCCAAAAAGCAAGTTCGGCACCGCACCACATCAAACTTTTGTTTGAGACTGAGAAAAACAAAAAGGATAAATATAGAAGAAAACATGGGATGGGGCGGGGCCCTTTTCCAAATGCGAGATGAAAATCCAATTCATGTCATGAGGAAAATATACACCATATCATTTATATATTTCATATATATATATATAGAAATATATGTACACATATATATATCCCTCACTATTTTAGTGAGAGACACTTCTTTTTTTAAACCTAACAAAGTTAAAAATGTGTCATAAGTGTGATGGTTTTATACTTTTTCACATTAATACTTTCCAAAATGGAGTGTCCCTCGCCATTTTGGTGAGGGACATATATGGACAATATTCACATACATATATCTCCCACCATTTTTTCATAAGAATTCTAAGTAGGGCACATCTATCACCGAATCCAAACATTGCAATGCACAGGAGACCTCTTAATAGACACACACCCCAACATGTGAAAGAGATTCTCAAAGAATCCTCATTTAAAAAGCTCACCCCGCCCCTCGAGTTGTCGTAATTCAAAATTGACACAAATTATTATATATAGTATGTGAGTGACTTCAATTGCCAATTTCAAACCTAATTTCAAATTTAATTTTGAGTGTCCATTGACCATTCCCCACTTCTCTCTCTCCAACCTTTTTCTCTTCGACTTCTCCCACTCCTCGCCTACTAATTCCTATAAAACAAACACTTCTTCAAAACTTTTAATAAGATAGATTGGAAACACTTCTGAAATAGGTTTTAAAACATGAAATGCCTCTCAATGCTAACCATCGGTCTTTTTAACTCCACCTATTAAATCCATTTATTTTGGCCCATTGGCAATTGATTGGGCGGTTACAAATATCATTATCAATTGAGGGCGGTTACCAATAGATTTTGAATCTCTACTTCATTTCTATCATTTCCACTACCCTCACCATCACCACCTATTTATTCATTCCTCCATTGAAATCCATGTATACTTTTAAGTTGGGTCTCTTGAGGTGTGAATCCTGTCGAGAACATGATAAGGATTTAAATTATGTTTCTTTTCAATTGCAACGTGATGACACTAACTTTATTCTCTCATTTTGTATTACTTTTGCTGATAAGCATTTCATGATTTGGTGGGTGTGCAAGAATTTAGTATTTAGACTAATACTTAACAATGGAGGAGTTGCTACTTAAAAGATGAGAAGAGATGTAGTCATAGGAATTTAGCATTTTGACCAATCCATTCACTTCTTCTCTATTGTTGTTGTTGGTCCATTCTCATTACGGTCTTTATGTTTTCTCTTTAGTATTGAAGTAGAAAGTTATGGAGTGAATAAGAATTAATAAATAACTAAATGTCCCAATTCAGTGACATGAATGTAACTTTGTCATTCTCACACTTTTCATCAAGTGGTTCTTTGCTATTGTGTTGGGTCTAACATGCATACGCTGCCAAACACCATATTCATACACAAAATTCACTACACAAGAAATGTAATCATAAATTTAATTTTAAAAAGGATATAGTGATTAGTTAGGAAATGTGTTGTTGATGAGCATATTGTCTGATAAAAAAAATTGTTGGCTATCCATTATTGTAACACACAGTCCAAAACAAGGCACGCACTAAGCACTCTCTAAGTTGTATAACATTGAACTATAGTTCTTGAATGTCTTAGAATTTTTTTTTTGCTAAATGCAAATGGTTAAAAAAAAAACAAACAAACAAACAAACAACAATAAAGAGCACAAATAGGCTTAGCTCAACAGGCCCAAGCAAAACCAACAAAAAAAAATACAAATGAATATAAGCTCCCATAAAAAAGATGAATATAAGTCAAAGTTTGACCAAAGAAAGGCACAGGGGAGTGATATAGGTCCAGTTTCAGCTAGAACCAAAGAAGCCTTTTGACTGAGGCTTGAATGTCCTAGATTGACTAAGGCAAATTATTATATTATGTTATATTATATTATATATGAAGAGAATTGAGTCCAATTGCCCAAGTCGTTTCAATTTTCCCAATTCATTTCCAATTTTAAATTTTATGTTGACCATTCTTTAATCTTGACTTCCCACAAATGTCAACCCCCCAAATATCGCCATTATTAAGAAAATATCTTCCTCTCTTAATTTGGTTTTCTTAATAAAAATACCTTCGGTCTCTTAATGATAAATCCCTTCATCTCTTCATACTAAATTCCCTCTCTTTCCATACGTCCTTCTTTCTCAAGTACTTTTTTCTTTCTAAGAACACCTATAATTAGGTTTAAACCACTTCAACACTCAACATTTAAAGTACTATCTAAATCCCTTAAATCTCTCTCAGATCTCTCACTTTAAATCTCTCTCAAATCTCTTACTAATATCTCTCCCCAAAATTTACAACAATCTCTAAATCCTACTCTTCCCAAAAATAGACTCCTACTATTTTGATGGTACAAAAAAAAGGATCATAATGGCCTAGGTGGCGATCTTTTCAATCTCTCTAACTACTTCTACGATGATTAAAAAAACGACTACTATAATTAGCTCCTCTTTCAACTACAACCGTTTAAAATTTAGATAAATCATAAGCATCTTCCTCATCCTCCACCCCCTTAAACATTAAGGAGTCGTTTGTTTTAGGTGATTTACATAGGTAAATGAACCACATGTGTAATGGTTACATACTATCACATTTGTCTTCATTCATTTAAGCATGAAGTGTGTAAGTAGATGTGCAAATGGTGTGAGAATGGCTTGAAAATTAGGCCAAAATTTTCACACCTCAACAGGTGTGAATCCATTACACAAGGCACTGTTACCAGGCGGGTGAACAATATTCATACAGCACAGTCTGCCTTTTTGCATTTTTTTTATTTTGTGGGCCCCAAAATAGCAATCTGAACCGTCCCAACTCTTCTAAAGGTCAAAAACAGCTCAGAGACCAATTTTCAGTCATTGGATCATCATACAACTTCAGATATGATCAAAAGAGTTGAGACCGTTGGATGTGTTGAACCGAACCTAGTCCGCCTTTTTTTATTTTTTGACTCCTGTGGGCCTCTTAATGTAAATCAGAACCATTGAAACTCTTGTGAAGACTGAAAACGGTTGAGACCATTGGACATGATTGAACCCGTATTGAACCCAGTCTACCTTTCTTGATTTTTTGACTCTTGTGGGCCCCCTAATATAAATCAAAACCGTTGAAATTCTTGCGAAGAATAAAAAAGGCCATGAGACCAATTTTCAACCGTTGGATCATAATATAGTTTGAGATATTTACAAAAAGATCTAACAATAAAAATCTAAATTCTTCATTTTATGGGTCCCATCTTGATGATCTAAACCTTCCAAACTCTCTAGAATGCCTCTTTTGGCTTAGAGATGTGGTCCTTTTCTATATATATTTTAAGATATTTGTGATAAATCATGAAAAGTGGCCAGAATATTATGTTAAACGGTGAACCGTTGGATGACTTTTAATTTACATATAAAGAGGTGTGAAAATGATAAACGATTAAATGCATTTCACATATGAGTCAATTGCATATGCAAATGACTCACATGTGAGTCATTTACCTATGTAAAGCATTTTCACATGATATATGAAATTAACAAATAACCCCTAAGAGAAGAAAAAGTTCCAACATCATCGTCATCACCACCATTATCGATGTTGATTTTGCATCAGCTCCATTGCCCTTATATTAGATTACTCTATATCATTATGCCAGGTAATTTTTTATACACTTGGGATTGGAATATTTTTAGTAGTTACTCCACTTGCTATTGAAATATGCAAATGAAAGACAAATCATATTTGATCATGATCTAACTTTCATGACTTGGTACCATAACGTGGGATCTAAAAATTTCATAATCTTTTAATGTTTTGGGCCTTGAAGTTTGGAGCTTCCTATTCAACTAATGGAGTTCATTGTTTTGCAATTAAAAAGGATGGCTACAAGGACTTCCATGTAGAATAATTCTCAGCACTTTATTTTTTTATGTTAAGATTTTTCATCAACCATCCATACTGAGAATGAGGCCAAATAATTAGATGTCTAATATCTATCATATAATCCAAATTTTTTAGATTGATTAAAATTCCATTTATTTGTCATCTTTTTCTTTCTTTGAGATTCACCAAAATCATTTAGTTTATTTGATATGAGCACAAAAAAGCATGGATTTGATGCGAGATGTCTTCCATAAATGTTGGATTTAAATCTATTTAGATATTTCTGCATATAGAAAGGGTAAAAATCACACTAATCGAGGGGTCCTAACATTTTGTTTTTTATGGTGTTGATTTTGAGTAGTGGATTTATTTATCTTACCACTACATATCAACACAAGTATAACTTTATTTTGAAAGAGAAGTATTCACTTACAAACAGATATTTGCTTCATACAAAGTAGGGTTTTTCTTAAGCTATAAACTATAAAATTGAGAATTTTACAATTACTTCAGATTTATCAAGAAAAACATTATAAATTAACTACTTACAAAGTCTCTCCATTTTAATAAAATTTATATAGAAAATATCATATTTCAACTTCTAATAAAATTTAAATTCCTATATTTTCAAATGATTTGGAGCACTTGGAATATTCTTAAATTTCCTATATTAAATGATTTACAATAGTTGTGATAGTATTGTTATATTTATAAGCATAGATGGAATTTTTATATGAGAAATGGTAATCATTGAAATAAAATAGAAAAAAATAAATGGAAGGTAAATGGTTTCATGACTGAATCAACTAGGAAAGAAAAAAGGAAAGATAGTAAATTTATAAGATAAAAAATTCGATAACATTTAGTTTGTTTCTACATTTCATTACTAGACTTTTTTAATTTTTTTTATAAATGATTTTTTTCTTATCAAGGAAGACTATGCCTTATCATATCGAAATTGTTGAGCAAAATCATTCTTTTTTAGTCCATTTTCGATTTTATTTATTTTACCTTGTAGAGAAATATTTTTAATAATGAAAAAAAGTTTTTTTAAGGTATAATTATTTACTAAAAGATAAATCTTGAGATATTTTTAGAAAGTTTTTTTCTATAGTTTTGAACTACAAAAATATGGATAAATGTAAACTAATCAACACATAATGCTTTTCTCCATGTAAAAGAATTTACTTTTGTTCTTTCTAGTTGAATTGATGTGACGCAGTACGGAGAAGAAGAAAAGCCAATGGGCTATTCTTCAAGCCAAAAGGCTTAGGATAAATTATCTACGCCTCACACCAAAGAAAGGAATTCAACCCATAGTGAAAAGAAAACTAAACTCTCAATTCAATAATAATGTAGTCTATTCCATAAGAAGGGATTACATCTATTTATAACTAAACTATTCTCTAAATAAAGAAAGTAACTAATTCAATCCAAACAAGGAGTCCTAATTAAAATATAAAAACAATTTCTAAAATTTAAGAAAAGCAACTACTATTAATAAAGTAGATATTATTAATTAATCTTCACTACTAGGCTTTGGACTTGGGTCTGCGAGTATAGACTTTCAGAAGGGGCCTATTAGTCTGACATGCATCAGTTCTCCCTTACTTAGAAATGCTCAACTCCGACGAGTTATCAACTTGATACATCTCATATGGATCCGAATTGTGTTGCTAAAAGTTAGTAGCCATAATCCAAATAGCTTCGGAGAATGGCTTTCTTTTTCACTTGATCCAGAACTTGTGTAATCTGCCATTCTTTTTAGAAACAAGCTTATCATCAAAAACATCCTCAATTTCTTCTACAAAATATGGATTGATAGGAAGCTGGAGAGCTTGTTCTTCAAAAGATTTATATTCATGATGTCTATGATAAATTGTTGAATCTTCAACATTAAATGTGGAGCTGATATTCATATCGGAAGGAAGGTTTAGAACATATGCATTGGAGCTGATTTTTTTCATAATCTTGAATGATCCTGCACTTTTTGGGTGTAGCTTCTTGTATTTTCCTATAGGAAATCATTCTAACTTTAAACGAACCATGACCATGTCTCCTTCATTAAATTCAACATGGCGTCACCAAGAATCTGCATTCTGCTTGTAAGTCTCAGTACTTTTAGCCATCTGTTGGCAAACTTCATCATGAACCTGCTTTATGTATTGTGCGAATTGTTCAACTTCCTGACTAGATCTAGCTTCAACTAGTAATGGGCTTAAACCAATTGGAAGACATGGCTTAACACTAGTAACAACTTCAAATAGGGACCTAACGGTGGTTCTGTTGATGGAATTATTGTAAGCGAACTCCGCCATAGATAAAATAAGATCCCATGAAGCAATATGATCTCCGATAGATATCGAAGAAGATTTCCCAAGCCCCTATTAACAACCTCATTTGGCCATCAGTTTGCGGATGGCATGCACTACATTATTGGATCTTTGTGTGCATCATGTGCCATAAGGTTTTCTGAAAGAAACTAATGAATTTTGTATCTCTGTCATGCACAATTATCTTGGAAGGACCATGTAGACAACAATCTCTTTAAAGAAAACAATAACAAATTTCTTCGCGTTAGATGTGTGAGAACAAGGGATAAAATGTGCTATCTTTGAAAAGCAATCAACGACAACAAATATCAAATCTACCTTACTTGTTGTTTTGGGTAAACCTAAGACAAAATCCATGCTGAAATCTTTCCATGGCTTATATGGAATATGAAGGGTTTGATATAAACCGGTGTTCTTCTTTTATCCCTTTGCTAGCTAGCATACTTTGCATAATTCACAAACTTTGGCAACATCTATTTTCAAGCGAGGCTAAAAGAAACGATCTTCCACAATAGCAAATATTTTATCATGTCTGAGATGTCCACTACATCCGGCACCATGTAATTCTCGTATGACAAGCTCTCGAATAAATGTAGCTGGCAAATATAATTGATTTCCACGAAATAAATAAACATCATCAATAGAAAATTTTAGATGTTCAAAAAATTCACTGTTTAGAAGATCTATGAAAATGCAACCAAAGTCATGATCAACTACATATTTTATGTATTTCTTCAAAGGCTGGAACTATAACAGAAATGGTTGTTAGAATGTGAGATCGACGACTTAATGCATTGGCAACTTTATTTTTTATTCCAGATTTTTGTCCCAAAACAAATGAGAACTCTTGCAAATATGCACTCCATTTGACACGATGGGCGCTCATCTTCTTTTGAGAACTTAGATAATGAAAAGCTTTGTGGTCAAAATACATGACAAACTCTCGTCTAATCAAATAATGGCACCAATAACGTAAAGCTTAGATACCTACATAATATTCCAAATTATAGGGCGAGTACTTTTTACGAAAATCATTCAATTTCTAACTAAAGTAAGCAACTAGGTGATTGTCTTAACTCAGAACTCCATCAACACCTACTTGTGAAGCATCACAACTAACTTCGAAGAATTTTTCAAAGTCAGAAAGTTTTAAAACAGGTGCTTCGATCATTTTCTGCTTAATCTATTCAAATACCCAAGAGGCTACCTTTGTCCAAGTGAAATCTTATAAATACATGCAATCAATGATAGAAGTCATGATGGAATTGAAATCACGAATAAATCTCCTATAAAAAGTGACCAATCCATGAAAGCTTCGTACTTCATGAATACTTTTGGGAAGGGGCCAATCAATTATTGCCTTGATTCTCTCTTGATCAGCTTCTACCCCTTGAGCGGGTACAATAAAGCCTAAAAAGAGGACTCTGGAACTAAAAAATGTACACTTCTTCAAATTAATATAAAATATTTCTTTATGAAGTGAACGCATGACATACCTCAGATGGTCAAGATGAGTTTCTTTAAATTTGCTGAAGATCAATATATCATAAAAATATATCACAACAAATTTACCAAGAAAAGGCCACAGAAGCTGAGTTATCACTCTCATAAAAGTGCTGGAAGCATTGGATAAATCGAACGGCATAACCAACCATTGGTATAATCTATCATTAGCTTTGAATGCAGTTTTCCATTCATCTGTTGATCGAACATGAATTTGATGATATCTACTCCTAAGATCAATCTTGGAAAAAACGGATGATCTGGCTGTCAAGTCAAGCATGTCGTCCACTCAAGGAATCGGAAATCGATATTTAATTGTGATCTTATTGATTGCTCGCCTATCGACATATATTCACTAAAAACCATCTTTCTTTGGTGTTAAGAGAGCTGGAACTGTGCAAGGACTAATGCTTTCATGGATATAACCTTTTTGAAGTAAGTCTTCAACCTGTCTTCACAATTCTGCATGTTTAGTTGGACTCATACGATAAGCAAGTAAATTAGGGAGGGAGGAACCTAGGACTAAATCAATAGCATGCTAAATGTCCCTCATAAGTGGCAGCTCTTTAGGAAGCCCTGTTGAAATCAAGTCCAAAAATCATGAAGCATGGATTTGATCTCTAGTGGTGTAGAAGCCTGTTTTGTTTCATCTGCATCCTTGAGTTCTTTTGGAAGAAGAGCATAAACAACTCCTTGTTCTTGGATTTTTTATTCAAATTTGTGCATATAAAGAATGAGAGAATCGGAATTTTATGAAGGTTTCTTTACAAGATAGAAAAGGCTCGCTTTTCTGAAACGGTTGGTGGTTTATGTGGAAGAAGAGTTACTTTTCTGTCCTGATACTTGAAAGTATAAGTATTAGCTTCTCCATCACTTTGTACCTTGTTTTCAAAGAACCAAGGTCTTCCTAACAAAATATGAGTAACATGCAAAGGAATAATATCACACCAAATAAAATCTTTTTAACCACCAATCTTAAATGTTACCTAGCATCGCTTTACTACCGGTATTGCTGTGTCATTCATTAAGAGACTTTGTACAGCTTTGGATGTTTTTCCATTGGAAGTTTTAGCTTATCAATTACTTCTTGAGATACCACATTCATCTCACTTCCACCATCAATGACCAGATTGCATAGTCTGTCACAACATGTTGCTATGGAGTGAAATATGGTGGTTCGCCTTCAATCCTCCGCTCCTATTCGATAGTGACAAAGAGGCGACGAATAAATAAAGTTTGACCTTTTTGTATCACCTTGATAGAAAGAATGATCTTCTTGCTCAGGTGGAGGTTCGGGATTGTCATATGGAGTTTCAACATCATACTCTTTATCAACAAGCTCGGATTCATATTCTTCTTCCTCATTTTGTGTGTAATGAAGATTTTTTATACTAAGGCATTCTGAAGCATAATGTCCTTTGCCTTTACATTGAAAGTAAGTGATGTCTTGCTTTGGCTGAAAAGTACTGACATTCTTTACTTGTTTGGAGGGGGTTATACTTGATTTTGAAGCAGTGCTTGCCTATTAGAATTTTGCTGTGGAGCATGCCCGTTGGGGTTTTGTGAAGGAGTGACCTGCTAATAGGTTGTATCAGAGTTTCTTCGTTGAGGAGGTTCTCCAAAACGCCGTAAGAATGCCGCAACTTATCTTCGACACAAAGGGCCATACGATGGACTTCTTCAATGCTGTGGAAATTAAGGGTAGTCAATTCTCTTTGAATATCTTGATGAAGCCCTTTTCTTTAAATGGTAATGGCTTGGTAATCTTGCTCGGAAACTGTGCATCGTACCATGAGATCATAGAACCGTTCTGTGAAATCATCCATAGTGAAGGTCCTTTGCCTACAATCAACTAATTGATCAAAAAGGGAATCAACATAGTCAATTGGTAGGTATTTATTTTTAAGCTTTTCTTTCATCTCATCCCAAGTGTTAATAGGGCATCTCCCTTGATTGACATTCCTCTCGTCGACACTTCACCAACAAATGCTTGCTGAACCTTTTAGCTTCATTTTCACAAAGGGAACACGCTTGTCTTCATCTATACTGTACCACTCAAAATAATCCTCAAAGGCTGTAATCCAATCGGTGAAAACCTTGATGTCTGTGTGCCGGTAAAAATCAGGAGCATCGATACGTACCTTCTTTGTAATGTCATCCCGACGGCCTTGATAGTCATCATAGGAAGAGTCTTTCATCATGTGTTTCATAAACTGACAACAAGTTTCTTGAGGCTCACCAACAACAAAGTGCTCTAATTGTGGTATATATTTTGCCTAAGGATCTTTTCCTTTGTCATTGTTGGAAGGTCTAGGTTTGCCATTAGTTTTGTTGCCTTGTGAAGCTAGTGTATTCTGTCTAGCATCAATAATCTTCTCAATTTGGTCCACTTTGTCCATCAACTCCGTGATATAAGTATCACGTAAATGGTCAGTGAATTTGCCTCTGAAGTTTGCTTCGGTGCAAGTAGACATGGTGTTGGCTGCTAAGAACTTACCTAGTTCCACCCCCCCCCCCCCCTTTTTTTTCTACAGCTAGCTAGGTCAAACCTGACCTAACTGGAAGCCCAAAAAGTGGAATGGACTACAATCACATGCAAAGAGGCATGTTTGAGTGTTTTCAAAGTTACAGCAATGAAAGGAAGAAAAAGGGGGAAGACCTTTTCGTTCCTTCTCAGTTGCTGGCCTTCGAAAAGGAAGGAAGAGAAGGGGAGTTGGCGCCATTGCTGGTCAATGACGGCGATGACAAAGAAAAAGGTCTTCAAAGAGGAAAGGGATTTCGAAATCCCTTTCTCAGTTCCAACTTGGATACAACGAGGAAGAGGAGGGAGCAATGATGGGGGGGAGTGCAACAGTGGTGCCGGGCAATGGCTATGCTCAGTGGGTGCGGGCACTCTCTGGTGTATTGTACGTCTTCCCTCTTCTTCTCTGTTCTCCTTTCTTTTCTTCCTTCTCTAGTTCTTTTTTGTTTTTGTGGACAACGGGATGAAAGGGAGGACTTAGGGTTTGGTGTCTAGAGAGGGGGTTTAGTTTTGGGAAAAGGGGGGTTCATGATGGGTTGATGAGTTTGGCGTCTTGGGATTTTCGAGAAGAGGGATTCAGTGGGATAGTGTGTGATTAGGGTTTGGGGTGATTGGGTTTAGGCTGGAGAAGGAGGTGTGGGTGATGGGAAGTGGTCGGTGAACAATTCTGGGGTGTCAAGTGGTGTGGGGGTTTCGGGGATGGAGCATGATTGTCACAAGGGTAGAGTTGTGGACGGTAATGGTATCCATAGATTGGGATGGGTGAGATAGGTTGTCGACAGTTTTTTTTTTTTTTTTTTTTTTTTGGATGGAGATGGATTTTATGATGGGATCTGTGGTGAGATGGTTTGGCATAGGGATTCAGTGGTGGTGGTGGTAGAAGGATCAACAGCGATGGGGATGATGATGAATGAATGAGAATGGGATAGGGATGATGATAGGTGATGAACGATGGATAACAGAAACGAAATTACGGAGATGGGATACCCAATTAACTCGGAGTGGCAATCGGATCTTCGCTTTGATACCAATTGTAGCACGAAGAAGAAAAATCACTAATGGGCTATTCTCCAAGCCAAAACGCTTAGGATAAACTCTCTAGGCTTCACACCAAAGACCGGAATTCAACCCACAGAGAGAAAAAAAATTGAAATCTCAATTCAATAATGATATAGTCTATCCCATGAGAAGGGATTACATCTATTTATAACTAAATTATTCTCTGAATAAGGAAACTAACTAATTCAATCCAAATAAGGAGTCCTAATTAACATATAAAAGCAATTTCTAAAACTTAAGAAAGCAACTACTATTAATAAAGCAACTATTATTAATTAATCTTCACTACTGGACTTTGAACTTGGGCCTACTGGCATAGACTTTCAAATGGACCCATTAGTCTGGCATGCATCATGATATTATTTAGTAGAATGATTTTTATTTTTTAGTTGTTTTTAAAGTTAGTTAGCAAAAGAATTCTATTCATGAAGAATTTTTTTTAAGTTTTAATTCTTTTCTATGAGAGATTTTCAGTTACAAATGGATATTGTCTTCTTTAAAAACTTTTATAACTACTTGAGATTTATCAAGAAAAATATCATTTATTAAATTTCTTCTAAATTCTTTCCATTTCAATATAATTTATACATAAAATATCATACTTTGATTTCCAATAAATTATTAAATATTAATTAATTTTAACAAAATAAATTAAATTGCCTATGCTTAGCACGGGATTGTTTTGCTAGTTATTATATATGAAGCGAACTAGATTTCCAATTTGATTTTGATCCTAATGTCTGATTTGATTTTGACCCTCTTCTCCTTTTTGACTTTATACTAATAAAAGAGAAATGTTATGTAACTGAAATGGGTCATGGCTGGTGGAGGATTGTAACTTCCTTCCTTAATTTCTCCTTCAGGTTAATTGTAACTTAAATTTGATACTAAATGTAACTTAAAACTGGTTTTCGCTGATAAATAGAAAGGGCAACGTCTCTACTCATCAAGCCAAATCAGCAAAGAGGATTTGTCTCCTCTTTCCTTACATGAATACTACCATTTCTCTCTTAATTACTCTCATCTCCATTTTAATTTTTTCTTTCAAAACCATCTCCACTTTCTCTCCTACCATTATGAATGGTAAATGACTCTCTCCGTAAATGTCTTTTTGAAAGCCTAATAATCTAATAATGCCCTCTAACATCGTCTTGGAGGACCTTCTCTACTTATTTCTCCATATTGAGAGAGAGAAGAAAAGAACGTGGGGACACGAAATTTCATCTTAGAGCTAAAGAAGTGTGGGATGGAAGGAGCAAAGAGGCCTCTTAGCATCACCTTGATGGAGGAGCAATGCACCCCATTTCCACTATCCAAATGATTAGCTTACTCGGTGTTTCAAAAAAAATTCATTTTGTCATTTTATCCTTCATATTCCAATGCTCATTAGACACAACTGCAAAATGATATTAGCCACAATTGCAAAATGAAGTTAATTTTCTCAATAATTTTGTTTTTTGTTCTTTTTTATGAGTTGTCATTGTTGGATTTTAGTTATTTCACATAAAATAGAAGGAAAGTTCTAATTACTAACAGAGATGGAGAGATAGGTCATTATCATGAGGCTCATCCTAATGGGATTTTCTGTTTATATTTTGCTGTCATATGTGACGAAGAATTATGTCCTCCATTTTCATTGTGGTTCTTCTATGGTATAAGTTCAACAAAGACATCATAATCATTAACTAATTAAAGGGTTACAACACCAAGTTTAAGGATTAAGTTTTGTGATAATTAGACTAGAATCATCTGAGTTGCATGATTATAATAACCAATCATAATACTCATTTTGTGGTGTGCTTTATGATATATTTTTTGTCCATCTTTTATTTACATTTTCAATATTGATTTTGGAGACCTTCATTTTCTCCCTTGAACTTTTATTTATTATTATTTATTTATGTGTTTAATTATATTTTTATTTTTAAATTTTATTAAAATATTTTTATTTTTAAAACATTTTTTAGTTATGGCCCAGGATGAGCGCGGGCATGTTCTGCTGGTTTTTACATACTGTTGGATTAAAATCTTAGAAAGAGGATACCTCTAAAATCATTAAACTTTAGAAGCATATATAGATCAAGGGTTAAAATCATGTAATGGAGTTGAAATTTTGAATATAGGCAAGCCTCATCTAGATCTTTCCATCCAACAACATTCAATGGTTGTCGTGTAACATAGTGAACCCAATATCAAGAAAAACTAAGGCCCTCTATGGAAACCGACTATCGCAGGGTGTCATATTTTTCGAAGTCGTTTTTTCAAAAAAATAACAGCCTATGGCCCTCGGGAAACTTGCAAAAAAAATATGACGGACTTGTGGCATAAAAAACAACAGCCATAAGGCCATCATTTTTTGAAAAAAAAAAAGACATGAGAAAAAATGATGGCCCATGGCCGTCGATTTTTACGAAATCTGATTTAAGAGCGGCTTTTCTGAGAAAGAACTCCTTGGGTGCTTCTAGCACTCTTCATGTATGCATGTATATATTTTAATTTCAATGATTGAAAACCGAAATAGAAAGCCTAATCAAGACCTAGGACTTCATTTTATTTTGAAAGTGCTTTTGGACTAGGTGGAGTCGACTTTAGATTTATTTCTTCTAAATTTTTTTTCTTTTTTATTATTGTTATATTTTAGTATTTATTTTTTGTGTTTTCTTTTAGCATAGGCCGGTAATGGCTCCAGTAAGAAAATGTTTGACTATACAGGTGGATGGCCCATCAAGATGTAGGGTTAAGCCGAAGAAAGCATGGATGGAGGTCATTGAATCAGATTTAAAGAAGTTTAACTAATCAAAGAATTTGGCTCAAAATAGAATAAAATAAAGAAACGGAATTCATGATGTAGCCGACCCCAACATGGTTGGGATAAGGCTTTGATGATGATGATGACATTTTGTGTTTTCTTTGTATTTTAATCATGTTTTGCAAGTAATCAATCTAATACAAGTTCCAATAGGATTGAGGTTAAATTTCTCCGAGTCTTTTGTGTGTTCATTACACAAATGTGGCATCCGCCTTTAAGTTTTGAGATATCTCAACAACGATCCGCATTTATATTTAATTATATTATAGATAACTTGTTTTATGTGTTACTTCCATATTTTGAGAATTTGTCATTATTGATGAAGGATATAGATGTGGAAGACTTCCACAGGCAGTTGTGGGCCCAAGTGCATCATAGTGATTGGGAAGCTTTGAAGATCTCTTCACCTCTAGCACACGTAGGGCTAGCAAACAAGTCAGGTTGGCTCAAAACGGTTCAAGTCAACATTGGAGTTCACATTTTGAAGCTCAACCCACAGCCAACCCAATTTCAAAATGGGTCAAATATCCCCAATTTGCACCCGCTGCGGGCAACCAGCCATAACCCATATTTGACATGCTTGAAAAAACCTGACTGATCATATAGCCTCACAAACTCTATGGTGTTGAGATTCTACAGCTTCCTCCTTTCATCAAGGTAAAATATCAACAATATAGACAGAAGTAGATGCCTAGAATAAAAATGTTTCACCAACAATCACACTTCCAATTCATGGCAATGGATAACTTAGACCTTGCTATTAATTAGTTCTAGAATTGGGATGCAATATAACTCTCCCCAAATGGCAAGTACCAAGGAAATCTAAGATGATTCTTTTCATTTAACTAGGTGTGATGGGTGCTATTTTGTCTTGTTGTTTTTGTCTTTTCTTGATGTATATTTTGACATTTTGTTCTTTTTAATACAATCCATTTTTCATTAAAAAACACAACAATCATACATATTGGAATGAAAGAAAAAGGACTTTCATTAACATAATGGAGATAGGTTGCAAAGTAAAACTAATCTAACTTCTTGTTTTTTCTCTTAGTCGGTGAGATAATTATTGTCAAAAACACTGTGAAGATAGATAGTTTCTAACATTGCGGTTTTAATAACCTGGTGGATTCCAAGAGCATTCGGTGGAGGGTAGAGCCTACAAAATTGGAGATATTTTATTGGAATTATGGAGAATGAGGTTGGAGAGAACGTAATAAAAAAATCTCTTAAAATTAGGAAACCAGAATCTAAAATATCTTAAAATCATGGAATCATATATTTTCATTGAAAGCTTTAGAGAGTGGGGCGGAGAAAATTAAATTACTTTCATACAGGTCAGATATGGGTCTTGTGGGTTAAATGGGCTAGCCCTTACCTAACTATTTTTATGTGAGTCAAATAAACTTGGCAAATGACCAACCTGCATTTTTTGCTACTCAGATTAAGCGAGTCAAATGCGAGCCGGATAGTATTTTGCCACCTCTAGGCACCAAACCACTAATGGAATATTCAATTTAAGGCTCCCTTATCCCTTAAATATGTACTTCCAATGAGTCACACTTTCCGAAGACTTCTTTGTCAAACAACTCACATCGCCTAATACATTTGAGACTCTTTAGTGTGAATGGATAAAGTCCTAATCTAGTTGGAAGTCCTAACTTTTCTTAGCCTTTGACATGCTTTATCTGACGTGGGAGTACCCGTGGTATGTTGGCTACATGATTTTCTACAATTAAAGGTTGTAAAGAGAATTCTTCTTATTGGTTTTAAATGTATACTACTTTTCTTTCAGTATCCTAAAAGAACACCTTCATATTACATTTGCATTAGCTTCTTATTTCTCATAACATTTAATTTGAATTTTGTATTAACTTCACTTTAAATTTTAATTACCTTTTTTTTGTATAATTATATTTTTAAAATCTTTCTATGACTACTATAACTAATTTTTTTCCTTTCTTATCCATAAATTCGCGCACATGCATAAAAGTTATTATATATTGCATTAGAAGGTTGTCAATTAACTTTTAACTACTCCCTTTCAATGCTGACCCTCACCTAGGCCTACATCAACAAATTAAATTGCACTTCGATAAGCAGTAAGGACTACTTGGTATTTAATTGTGTTTTTTTACATGGGAGGAGTAAAAAGTGTGGGGTCAAATGATGAATAAAGCAAAATAGTCCGCATTTAAAGTAAAACAACACAAGATGGCAAGGTTTGCTTCTCCTCAAGTTATTAGCCCATTTGGCTAGTCTAATTTCAGGAATTATTTGTCTTAAAACTGTTTGAACTAGCATTTAGAGTGTTTGGTAAATATTCTTTGATTGTCTATTTGAAACGGACTTAAGACATAAAGCCCCTAATCCAAAAAGTCACAAAAAAGGGCAGATTTGAATCAAACAGGGATGTCTGAAGTGGAAAGAGCCCCCTGCCACAGTGTTCATGACTTCCTTTTTTGCCTTGCCCCTTTTTTTAATTTTTCTTCCCCTTGTGGGACCCTAACTCATGATCCAAACCGTCACATGCCTTTGTAAGGTCAATGATGGCTAGAAGACCAAATTTCATCCATTGATGGTCATGGATTTTGAGATATTTATTGAATATTTTAGATCATTTTATTTGCTTTTTTTGAAATATGTGGGCCCCATAAGAACAATTCATCCTCTATGAAAAAGGCACAAACGGCTATGGGTTAAAGTTTCAGGTGCTAACTCATTATATGTCTTGAGAGACTTGCTAGAAATTGTGAACCATTAGATCTTCACAAGTTAAATAATGCCTCACACTTTATTTTTTTGCTAGTCTCTTTTTGAAAGATTTTATATTATTATGGGCTACTAAATGATGATCCAGACCTTCCATCCTCTTGAAAATATGAAACACGGCTATGGGATCAAAATTCAACCGTTGGATGGTCATGGATTTTCATATATCTGCAAAAACATCCTAACGATCAAAGCTACATTTTTGGACTCAGTGAGCCCCAAACTAAGATCCAAACTGTTCATCAAGTCAAGAATGCTGAGAACGGTTATGTGGTTTTACTTCAGATGTTAACTCATGATAGATCTTGAAAGTTTATTGAAAACCATGAACCTCAAATGTGCTCAAAGTGTTCTTCTGGCAGTTCTTTTTTCTAATTTTAAATTATTTTGAGACTCTAAATCACAATCCAAGCCGTCCATCCTATTTAAAATTTCAAAAATTACTTTGGTTCAAATATTAGCCATTTGATGCTTAAATATTTTGAGATATTTGTGAAAACGTCTAGGCCCTTAAAGATCCTTTTTTAGAATTCTATGAGCCTCAAATCAAGATCCAAATAGTTCATCCTCTTACAAACCTAAAAATGTCTATAATGTCAAATCTCAAGTCTTACCTCTTCATAAATTAAAGAAATATGTGAGAAACTATGAACCTTTGGATGTACTCAGACAAGATAATGCATTTCACATATGTCGTACCAAATAATTTATTTTTAAAACATCTATTTCAAACAGATCTATATGATATAAATCTATTCTAGAAAGATCAATTTCAAACTGATAAGATTTTCCAAACAAAAAAGAAGAAGAAGAAAAAAAAATAAAGAAAAAAAGGAGCCAAAAGTGGAGTAAAAGGCACTAGTGATGTTATGTCGGAGTTCACTTCTCCCCTCCCCATTTCCATCCAATAAAAAATGAAGTAAAACAGTTACATCACCACTTTACTTCTCTTATCTAAACAGCCTAAAGTATAAAAACAGAAAAAATAAAAAATAAAAAAGTTATGTCCTCTTTTACTCCTCCTTTCCTCTCTTCCAAACAAACAAGGCTAGGTTAAAGTCTAATTTCAATCAAAGGTATCCCACCCAAAACATAATTTTCTCATTCATATAGACAGACTATTACCATTAATTAAAAGAAAAAAGACACTTGCTAGAATTTTTCTTTCTACTTTTAAATGTATAAGGAATAACTTTTTCTTTCAGTATCCTTACCGAAAAACAACTTTCCTATTAAACTAGCTTAAAAAGCCCGTGCAATGTAGTTAGTGATATAAAAATATAACAGAAAACTTGAAACATGATATTTCGTACAAAGAAAGTAACGGTAATACATTGAGGTAGAGATACAGAAAACCCAAACCGATCAATAGAAAACTCCATATCCATACATAGAGTAAATGGAAAGCATCAATAGAAAAACGTGACAGAAAAATTAATAGGAGAGTAAAAAACCTAAGAAAAAATAGATGCTCTTTTCTCTATAACTTGATGATGGAAAAGGTCCGCCAATGACTTTGCTTGCAATAGAAAGGAAAGGAAACACAGAGCAAGTCCTACAGAGTATCTTATTCACTCTTATTTGCATAGTCTATGAATTTGTATTGTACACTCAGGGTGGTTGAGCACTTGCATCAGTAATGTGATCTATGGAACCCTTCAGCATTTGTATTTGCATCAAGAAAGTTCTCCCAAATCACTTAATTCTTACATGCCTCTGCTGATGCTTATTGAGATTCTTATAAGTAATGCATATTCTCCTTTATAAAGGGATCAACCTCTATATTTTTGCTCTTCTATTTTTGTGATTTTCAATTTTTTTGAGTGCCACATCAGCATATTAATGGGTATGCGCTATACATCTCTTCTTTGAAGAGATTAAGGGCACCTTTGTGTGGTGAAATTGCCTTAGCAGGATGTGCTAATCTAATGTTTAGGGTAGAAAATTTATGTGGAAAAGTTTCAATAAAAATTATCAATTTGAGGATTTTAAAATCCAAGGAGAAGGAGTTGAACGTGTGAATGTTTTGGAAGATAAGATTAGTATTGTTGCTTCCAGGAAATGGTGGAAGACCCACTATCTAAAGTGGAGGCAACCTTTACCCCTAAACGAAAGCCCAGTTCAGTGAAATACCTTTGACCCAAGGCCTGGTTCCTGGCTAATCAAATTAACCAATCCGGTAAAGCCGAATTACAAGAAAAAAGGATGAAAATCACCATACACCTTCTAATAAAAATCATAAATTAAGAGACTATCTCACGCGATTCATCCCATCCCACTTGAGACTTTTTACTTTTTTTTTGGAAGGTTGTTAATCCCTTTATTAACCAAGAAAATATGATACAGAAAGAGGTCATTGGGAACAATGATCTCGAAGGGGCATATCCCTTAAAACAATAAAAAAGTAAAAACTGTCACAACCCGAGCCCAAGAGATCGGGGGTCAAGTTTAAACCTAACAAGTGACACACGTACTCCTGTGCATATACACTAAGACCCTGTCTAAATGCACACGCACAAGGAAAATTTTACACGTGCTAATACATGTACGCAGAAGCTGTAGGTATTAAACCATATCAAAAGAAGATATACGGGAACAAAAGAATATATATACAACATCTCATATGACATTCAGAGTCATACAAAAGTAAACCAAAATACAATTTATAAAGATCACAAATAAACACCAAAACCAAAAGAGATCTCACAACAATGCAGACTTATATGAATTTCAATTATGGCAAATATAGTAGCTACCTAGTTATGTACATATCATGTACCATTGATTCTGATAGCATGCTTCATTTGAATGCACAACTGCCTAGCATACGAACTTGGACCTCTATGATTTATTAGTTGTTACTTATTCTACTAGATACAACATTGTTAGCTTATTATTGCTTATACTTTGCTGAATCATTGTATTCATGAGTTGTAGTTGGTGTTGTAGGCTCAGATCCCTCAACCAACCCCTCGTCGGTCAATCAGACTCCATGGGAGACCTCAGATGCCCCGTCAGAGCTAGAAGAGTAGATGTAATCACTCCGCTGGAGTGCAAACTCCTTTTTGGGATCTTACATACTGAGAACACCATTGACCGGGTCAAGGTACGAATGGGTCTTAGGTTTTTAGGGTCTAGAAGCCCCAAGACATAAACTCACTGTAACGGTACCATACATACTACACCAAATTTAACCCCGTCGGGTATCCTAAAGCTGAGGCTGAATAGTACCTAACCACATGAAGTGAATCATATACAAGAGCTTGAGTAAATCATGCGTATTATAACAAGCATATATCATACATTCTAATCATAAATTCAACTCATACATACAATACTCAAGTTAAGGGAAACATATTGAATAGATCAAACAAATCGAACTTATCATATCAAAAGGGCATAATGAGGACTAACAAACCATACAGAAGAGTGGAGGTCAATAACTGTCATTCAAGATGTCATGCAACTCACTTTGCTTGAATCAAGAGCATTTACTAGCCAACCATAATCTAGTTATCCAGTGTTTCTAACCAAGCATGATGATATAGTTTTAAGTTATCTGATACATAGCTGTCTAGTGTTGCATTGTATCAGGAAAGTGTATCGAAGTCCCTTAAACCAACACCCATGGAGAGGTGCTTAACAACTGGATAACATACATGAATGAGTCGTAGCCTTCGAGATCATTCATGTAATTATGTCATATTCCATTGGGCAAGTCAAGGTCACCTACATTTTAACTCAAAGGCCTTACAAGGTCTCATTAACACCTACCTTTCTTACTTTTCATTGATCTTATGGCTCAGTCGTGGGTGACCTATGACTTAGCCATAGACATCTTACTGCTTGCCGTAATATGCACTACGGCGTTCCCCTTACTGTTCATCCACATTCACGGCTTAGCCCTGTTTTTGTTCTACGGCTTAGCCACGGTGAGGGTATGGCTTAGCCATAGCACACCTCACGGCTTAGCCGTGGCTGGACCATTGAAGGTTCTCTCAAATTTCAGTTATCTGAAAATCAAGCAATAGCTTGACCTACGGTTAGGTCATGGCTAGCCTATGGCTTAGCCGTAGTGCATTCAACAGCTTAGCCATAGCCTTACCGTAGAAGAAAACTGAGTTTTGCAGCTTTCTGGAATCTAAGCCGTAGGCAGTTACAGCTTAGCCGTAAACTGCACGAAGTCATTTTCTGAACCTGTTATAGAACAAAATGTATGTTTACAAAACTAGAACAACAACATCAAAGAGATGGAATTTGATACAATTGGGCTATAAAACACACTTCGCATGCAAGATTAAGAAGTTTTTCACAATCACACATATACCAACATGGGTTCATCCAAATCATGCTTATACTTGCCTCAAATGAATTCTAAAACATGCGCAGTTGTCTTTGGACTCACATGCAATGTCTACACACTGTTCTAGCACTATGCATGCAAGAAGAAAGAAAGAGACAGTGAGCACGTGCAGTAGCTGACGAGAAGAAGAAGAAGACCAAGAACCCAAAGCTTACCGTAGAATATAAAAGAGATGAATCAAGAACGTGAGTGGAAAGGATTCTCCCCTTCTCCTGGCTGGATCGTGGAAGAAGAAAAGAAAGGAAGAAACGAAAACAGATAAGAAGAAGATGTTGAAGAAAGAAGAAGGTCGGTGCATGTATGTTTATATAAGGATAAGGATAATAAAAATTAGAAGAAAGTCCAATAGTTTACACGAATTACAGTTCTAGTCAATTAACGGTCCAACGAAAACAAACGATGTCGTTCACATACGAGATAGTTACGGAAGTTAACGAGCTTGACGAAAGACACGTGATGACACCAAGATGATGCATGGTTGACAACATCTTACAAAACCTAAAATTAAGAAGAATGGGTCATGTATACCTAAACCAAGTTAAACTCAACCCAACTACCTATCCATGACCCAGAACGAAACCAAAACAAAGGCAAAACACAAACAAAAACTACTTCATCATTAATTAAACCAGATTAAGTTGGGTTGGAGTGTTACAAAAACCACAAGAATCCCAGGGTCAAGTAACATCTAAAATAGCATTACAAGTATTTACATCCACTACTACTGGAGGGGAGTACATTTTTCTAATCATTTTAGCCAATCTCCATGCAATAGAAGGAACCTGGGAATAATAAATCTCATTAGCACACTGATGAATCCACTAGGCTATTCCTCTATAAGTAAATCTGACTCTCCAAGGAAACTTTACTGGATCATGTAAATATCCTGAAAACTTACAATCCATTTCCAGAGTTATAGAATGAAGATAATTTGGGATCTATTTCTAGAGTTATAGAATAAAGATAATTTGGGATCTTCCAGATAAGAAAAAACATATAGCATCCTCATAATGACCATCAAGCTAAACAAAAGCTTCCATTTGTCTACCACTTGGCTGCCACATAATACCAAATAATAAATCTTTATAATGAATAATAGAATAGTGCCATCCCTTGGAAATTTCAACATTCTTTGAATTATATTCGTTTGACCAATATCTAGAAGTAAATTCCACAAACTATCTAAAGGAGGCAGAAGAGAGAGGTTTAAGCAAATTATTCTACTTTGAATCTGCTAAATAATCCCATACATGATTTGTAATGGCCTTTTGGATTTATCAGAAAAAATTCTACTATCACACTCTCTCCATAACTCCTTTGAGCCTATATCAGAATTCATTCTAAATCCATCATATTTATAGATACTAAAAATGAAAATAAGTGAAAACATCAAATAAGCAGTAGCATATTATAAATCTACAATACAGGATACATGCCAAATTTTAGCAACAATTTAAAAATGGTAGAATATCAAAGTCCATCATCTCAAAGGCTAAAATTTTATAACACATCGAGCCATCCAAAGAGCATTCCACCTACAAAAGATGTTCATACTAAAAGAAAAGTAATGAAAGGATGTATAAACTAAAATTGTGTCTAAGAAATTCAAAATACAATCACATTGTTTAAATGTAAGAACAAACAAATTAAAGTGCATCAAGAAAGGCATTAAATATAGGACCATCAAAACGTTCAAATTTTCAATTGGGTAATAGGAACTATGATTCAGATATGAGTAGTAATAAGCACTTAGACTCAGCTGCATAATCTGTGTGGGTTAGCCTTGTGACAGAAAATAATTGATTAGGCTCATTAGTTCTTGTCATATTAACTTGCAAGTAGAAAATAAAAGATTTCCAAAGCGGGTTTCTAAGCTTGTCAGCAACATTTTCAACCTCATTTTCCTATATAGAAAGTATCATTATGTGAGGTTATAATAAAATAAATTTTTATAAATTGAATAAAGAAAAAGAACTGAAAATATAATCTTACATCTAATATGAATGAGGATAATTCATCTTTGCTTGCTTTTAGGCTATGCAACTTCATCATCAAACAAAACAACATTTAATGTATCCGTGTGATCTATCATTGTTTATTGTACAAGGTACCTAAAGAAATTAGGTTTTAATTAGGTACATATTGTGTGTGTACATGTAAATGAAATAATATTAGGACAATAATATTCATGAATTACCTCGGATAAGTCTCAGTCGTAGAAAGATTTCACACTTGGCAGCTATTGTTTTCGTCATTTTTTTGTGCCTTTTTGCCACATTTTATGCATGCTAGGTACCAAATTCTTTGATCTAGTAGTGCTCCAAATATGGTTACTTTTATCCCCCATCATAATGTTCTAAAAGAAGAAAATAGTAAATTAGAAAATTCAAACAAACTTTGCCCAACACAGTATATATTGAAGATATATATAGGTTGTATACCACACCTTTATTTGTGTTTCTTGTATAAAGTTCTTCCACTCCGTAATGGTTGCCCTCCTTTCAACTAATGGGTTAATGATCATTGTAGAGTGTAGATCTTTATGTTCAGCATACCTACAAATGCATATGTAAATATAATAATCATGTGCAATTCAACAAATAATTAGACACTTGAAATGAATGAAGTAGATTACTTATAGAAATATAAGATGTTTGGATACCATGATTGAAGTTGGCGTGCTTCATCAACTTTAAAGTTGAATATTAATTTCATTAAGTTGATGAGAAATACCAATTTCCTGATATATGAATTTGAATGATAAAGATAGAAAATGTATGAAATCTTAAATATAAAATTAGATATGTAATGATTGGTAGCATTCTCATACTAACAGTGATGCTGCAATAAGGATTTCGCGAACCTGTGCTACGCTTGTTAGCAATTATTTATGCATTGTTACAATTTCTCTTCATAATGTCAACGATGCACTTTTTCACTATTGAAATCATTACTATGAGTTAACGAAGTTTAATGAGCTTAAGATTACATAGTTGTGGTTTTAATTAATGTAAATAAATATAACTCCTACATAGCTCTTATCAATCATGGTGATATCCATTTTTTGAGTCATTGTATTATCTTTTTTCCGTATAATAAACACTCCGCTTACATTTTCTACTTTGCCAATGCAATCTGCATTAATTTATCAATAAACAATAATGACAAGATTGCAATTTGTCTTCTATTTTATGCATACTTTCATATTAGATGTTGAGAATATATTATTTTTAATGAGAAAATTAACATGATAGCAGCATTATTTGCACCGTAAGATATTGGATGTTGTTCACTAATGCTGATAATTGATCAAAAGTCTTGAAATAAAAATGGTCTGATCGCTATCTCAATGCCTCCTTCACCAAGCTCTTGTACAACTAAATCATATCTCAAGTACATCTGGTAGGCACTTGGTACAACTTTGTAAGTTTTTAGAGCATCTACGACTTTTACTCAATCAATTAGGAATATTGTTTCTTTTATTAAATTTACTCTAAATGATTGGACCTCATTGTCTTAAAGCGTTAGCTGCATTTGTTCACTCTGCAAGAAATTAAGAAATACATTATTTATCTCAATTACTATTTTTAAAAGTATATATACCTTAAAAAGACCATGTTTAAATTGATACAATTACCTTTTCGTCAATGAGCAACACCCTTAGAAATTTTTTTCGTTTTATTGATCTTTGAACTTCAAACTCATGCCATATACAACAAACTCTAGCCTTAACTTTCCAGTGAATTCTAAATGGGTTAAGCTTTTCAAATAATTTGTAGTCTAACAGGGAATTATGCTCTGCTATATTTGAGTAAGACCAATAAAAATAGAATAAGATAATTTTTTTGGCAAGGTCTTTTTAAAGAATATATTATTATTAATAGAAATTTAAGAACACATAGAAATATTTAGAAATAAAGATTAAATTCTGATAATGTGGAGAGATACCACTGACTATAGAGAACTTTGTCGAGCACTTCTTTGTAGACTACATTTTTTGCATATCCTTGGGTTCATTCTCTTTATTTAATGATAAAATCTTTATACCTAACATTGATGTAACTTTGGATATTGCTACATATAGCTATCCATATATGAAAACCTTCCTTGGTAAGTACCAACCAACTTTCGATAATGTTTGACCTTGGCATTTTTTTTATTGTCGATGAAATACGACACGCACAGGAAATTGCTGTCTTTTAAATGTAAATAGTCATTTTGTGTTAAATGGTGACATTATGATTATAGGAATGCATACTTTCTCTCCTACCCTAGTACCTGTTATTATCTCAGCTTCAATAACTCTTGACCAAGTTTTCTTAACAATCAATCATGTTCCATCACATAAACCTTGATTGATTTAGGTTTCTCAACAGTATTATCGGCACTCCAACTTTTAGAACGAGAGAGTGGTTTGGGAGTCCCCTTAATTTCAATGTATTAAGAAATTTTGGGGTGTATAAAGTATTTACTCATCATCTTGAATGTCTGTGATAGTACTGGCACTTAGATATGTATTTTTTTTTATCATCCAACATGATTAATATGACATCATTTATCTTGTTCACATCATCATTTGTCGGTGTGAGAATCACTTTTTCTTGAAAATAAGTATAATCAACAACTTCTTTAAAGAATTCATCATATACATTAGTATGAGTCCCATTATATCTTCAGTATCTCCATTGTTTTTTTTCAATAGCAAATCTTTTGGTATCTTTACCTAGTCAGAATCTTCATCATTAGAGTTTGAAATTGAATTAGCTATTCCATTACCAATACTCAACACCCAACTTGCAAAGCACATAGTCATAATCTGTGTTGCGACATTGCGTTCTTTGTTGGAGGTGCATATTGGTGGTTAAGTTAACTACCTGTCAATGTCTCCATACTTCTGAATTTAGAAGCGATGCATCAACTATTTGTTCTCTTCTTCCCTTATAGACTACAGGTAATATTTGCCTAAAGTCACCTACTATTGCAATAATCATACCACTAAATATTTTTTCATCAACATTGTCATCAACCTTAGATAATATATCTTTAAGAGATCTATTTACAGTATCAAAAGCATATTCATGTGTCATCGATGTTTCATCCCAAGTGATTAAGTTAGTTTTTTGTAATAACTTTTCTAAATTTGAACGCTTATTGATTGAGCAACAAGAGTGTTCATGATATTATAATGGCATTATGAATCTAGAATGTGCAGTTCTTCCACCCTATAATAAGAGCAATGCTATGCCTAATGATACTACAGCGAGAAAAATTCTTCCCTCACTATGCAACTTAGAAATTATTGTCTTCCATAGAAATGTCTTACCCATACCACCACTACTGTTTACAAAATAAAGGTCATCGGTTTTGTTGGTTGATGCAGTCACTATCTTATCAAATATAATTCTTTATTCTTCATTTAGACATGGAGTTGAGTTCTCATGGCCTGAGCTTCATAAGAGAGTTTATCTCTTAAAAGCCTATTGACAATTGGATCTATTTTATCATGAATGTTGAAAGCTATTGTTGGAAAATTTGATAATGAACAACCATTTTTTGTTAAGATTATTTCTATTCAACAAGGCAAGATTTTAAAATTCATTTTCTGAAAGCACAATTTCATCATATCCTGTTACTCTTCTTGTTCTTCTTTGTAAATCATTTGAAACGCATTGCCAATGCCTCATCTACAACTCATTAGGATCTCTTAATTCACAATACATTAGTATCCCACTAAACGTGTGTTAGAGTTGATTACGGTTACCCAATCTGAAGCTTCTGTCAGAGCATCATCCCATTCACCATCATCATCTAACAATCCTAGAGAAGCGCATGCATCTTTGAATGTCTCTCCATTAATTATCCTCAAATCTTCATAACATACAGGGCCTTTAATGATATGCAACAACATTGGTAGGTAATATCTTTCACCTAATAATAGATGTGAATTAAAAAGTCTTCCTATTGTTATCCCTCTTTGTCTCTCTTTCCATAGTTTTAAATATTCATCCTAAGTCCATTTTGTTAGAAAGTCAACATACGTGAGTTTTTTAGCAGATGAATGCCTTTTATTTGCCTCAAACCATTCAGTAAACATAGTTCATTGATTGATAGGATTGTTGACAATTGAGTGTAAGTTACTGCCATCTCTGAAAACAACAGTTTGTTGATCCTTTAAATGAAATTGTATTCTCTCAATTGTAGGATATCTACCCTGCATTTTAAAATCAAATATTCTCTAGCAAGATTCAAGAGTGGAGATATACATGCAATCCAAGTACTGCTTAATTTCATCAACTACATTATGCTCCACTACTTCAGATGCAGTCCCTCTTTCTAAATTCCTTTCAATCACCATTGTTGCTCGATCTTCACCCTTATTGATATATTTGTATAAATATTTTACAACTCTAATGCGATTGCATATTTCAACATTGATGTGAGCATTGAACTTTCTAACAGAAGGAAGATTATAGGGAATTACCCAATGGTTGTCCAGTATAGCGTTTTGCAATTTTAACCCTGATTCCTTTATCTTGTCTTTTGTAAGTTAGATACATATCAACCTTTATCATCATACTCGAGCTAAATGATTTTGAATATTTCTTTCTACACTTTCCATTCACCACACATGCACATCTTGGATTTAAGTATCCACAAGGGCCATGCATCTTGCATATATTACTCTGTCATATGCTTTCGACTCATTATTAGAATCAAATATCTCGGCACTTATGATCTCATCTATATGATTCAGTGTGATAGGTTTACAATTATCCTCCAATGTAAGAAGTATATGTGTGTTTGGCAATCCTCTTTTTGGAACTCGATTGTATATATATCTGTAATGAGCAAAGCGGGGAAATTATTAATTTTATTTTATATTAATATTCATCAACTAATTGAAATATCATGAAGAAGTGGAAGAGATAAGTTAATGTATCTTTACAATTACTACACCAAAGTGTATTCTTTTTCTTCGGTCTTCAATTAACTCCTTCATTTTCAACCTAAGACCTATTTAACAATGTTGGTCAATCTTCAACTCTTTGTCCAGGAATGTTGGCAATCATATCTTATATATCCTTCCAATATGGATTGCAAGTAAAAGCGACAAACAAATCTGGTGGGCCCAACCATCTACATATAGCCATTCCATCTTGATATTATTGAACCATGTATTGAGGTTCTCCGGTGTAAGAAGATGGTAGTATGAATTGAATTGATGACCTACAGAAGATGCATCGGTATCGCCTTCAGTTATAGCATCATGCAAACCATTGTAAAGATCTGATCGTAGTTTCTCTTGGTTACAACATAACCACTAAAGATGATTGTTTTCAATAAAACATATGCATCAACTATAAATTGGTACAGTAATCGTCCTCCAACAAAAAGTGTTTTCAACCTGAGACCTTTGTAACTATGTTGGTCGATTTTCAACTCTTTGTCCAGGAATGTTGGCAATCATATTTTGTATTTTCTTTCATTATGGATTGCAAGTAAAAGTGACAAACAAGTCTGGTGGGCCCAACCATCTACATATAGCTATTGCATCTTGATATTGTTGAACCATATATCGAGGTCCTTCAGTCTAAGAAGATGGTCGTATGAATTGATAACCTACAGAAGATGCATTGGTATCACCTTTAGTTATACCATCCTGCAAACCATTGTAAAGATCTGATCATAGTTTATCTAGGTTACAACATAACCACTAAAGACGATTGTTTTTAATGAAAGCATATGCATCAACTATAAATTGGTACAGTAATCGTCCTCCAACAAAAAGTGTTTTAGCCTCTGAATTCCTCTAGTGTAATTTGAAGAAATAATATATTCTGATTGACACATGTTGCTTGGCACGATGACTTGAGCTTTTAATATTATGTAGAATATTTTTCTCCATCCATCTTCTCTAAAAGGAAATAATAAAGGATATTGTAGTGCCATATAACTTGGATGAGTTTCATTGATTCTTTGCAACTGTTTACTGATAGTAGATAAGACTATGTCATGATGAGACCCCTGATTTACTCCTAACCCAACCATTAAAGCTACATCTTCAATTGCAGTAGATCGAATATATTGCCTTTAATCTAAAGCTCTTGTGTCGAATATTCTCATAGTAAGCCCTTGTGGAAGCGTATAACTATATATATCTCATACTCTTTGAAACATTTGTGTATATGGGTTGAAATGATCAAGCATTTCTTATAATCCCATAAGTACTTCTATATCAATACTACTAAAGTTTCTTTGTCTATCCAAAGTGCCAATTCTATTTTATGCCTCATGCTCTGTGTCATAGATTTACAATTGGCAGAATTCTGGATACTGGCCATTTTAAGGGAGGAGTGATCCAATTTTTGGTGACTCTGTCCATGAATTCGAAATGTCTAAGAACCTCTTCCATCTAGTAGACATGCAGAGTAGTCCATAGTTATTCCCATTGAATTAAATGATAATAGTGATTTATAAGCCCTAATTGTTTTTTTGAATCTTTTATTGCAGTTATCATCATCACATTTAAGCAAACTATTCCAGGTGGTGGTACGTCTGATAAAAATGGCAATGCGATGAACCATCTTTACAACATTGCTGAAAAAGGTAAGATCATTTCTTCTTCCTTGACTTGCCCTTTCTTTCGACCACATAATTGCTCCGCACATTCGACATTCATTTGTAGGTAATAAGTCCTTTAAAATGCATATTTTCATATATATTTTGAACCATTTTAAGGATTTATTGAATCAAAAGAGCTTTATATAGATTGAAATCATGTTTTATGTATTTTAAATTCATCGTGGTGTTTTCTTGCACAATTTGCTAAAAAACCATCATTTTTGCATAAATTCATGAAACCTGTCATATTTAGAATTTTATTTATGGAAAGTTTTGTGAAAATTATTTTTCTAATGAAATAAATCTGCTTTTCATCATCATTAGTTTATTTTAGAAAAAATATGTCCGATAATGTGCATTGATGTTACCATTTCATGTAAATTGGACCCACATTCATGCATTGTTGACTCGTAGTCAAATTTGCCACTTGATTTAAGAAAAGAGAGCTAAGGTTGAGAGAATTCAAGAAAAGGAAAGTCAGAGAAGGAGATTTCAAAAATAAAAGGTAATCCCATTTTTCTTTGGATAACATACATTAAAATAGTCATAACTCTCAAACTAAAGATTGGATTTCAACAATCTACGTACCGTTAATGGAAAGCTCTTTTCGAGTAGATGTCCATATGATAACAAGATTACACCAATCAGAGTTGAAACCACAGAGATATATGACCTCGGGAACTTTTCTGTAAATTTTTAGGCGGGATTGCAAAGAGTTTGAAAATTTTATCCATACTACACACCTTTAGGTGGGACCCATTCAATGCAAAGTGAAGTACAATGAAGACTAAAGATGGAGCCTACCATGCACATCAAAAATTCAATTTGATGGGGCCAAATTGTGAAGATTTGAGAGAGTTATTTTTAAAAAATTGTTTAGAGAATTCTTAAACAAAGAAACAATCAAGAATCTCATACATCTTGCAAAACATTGGAAAACTCGTTGGCCAAAAAGAGGACTTACCAATTAAAGGAGATTCTTTTATTGCAAAGTAGGATCTATGGAGAAAAACAAGGGGCTCTCCACTCCTATATAAGCAAGGCTTGGTTGTCCAAAACTCTTCATAGGAAGATAAACTACCTTTCTCTAGAATTACTACTACACTCCATCTTCTTCAACTCTCTCTCTCTCTCTCTCCATTGAAGTCCTTAAGGAGATTTAGCTTATAAATCACACTACACCCTTGGGTTTTCATCTTAAAGAGGCTACTCATCCCAGTAAGTAATTTTTTTTTCAATTAATTATCTGTTATGTAAATATATTGCATTCTAGTAAAATTATTTCTTTTTCTTTTCAATTTTTCTTTCTTGTGCTTGGGTGATTGGTGCTTGTTTTATATTCTTTTCTTGTCGGTGTTTGGCTTAACAACTCAAAGGCCCTAAGAGCATAATTCAAATTATGAACCCGCCTAGAAAAGATTTTTGAAAGAGAAAAAAATATTTACCACACTTTTATTTGTATTGTCCACCACATTTAAATTCTTGTCTTTCCATACATTTAAATTTATTGTCAATTCCACATATTTACTTTTCTTGCAACCACACATTTAAATTACTGTACTTTTGTTATTTTTCTTGTCATGTTCTTGTTGCTTTTATGTTGTTTTTATGCATAGTTTGATGGTTGGATTAGAGTTTATTACATGTATCTTCATATCATATGATTTTGTGCATCTATAAGTTGCTGAAAATCAAGTTTTCATATTTGAATCTAATGATAAAATTCAGACCTGCACAAGTGTTGAAAATCAATTTACACATAAACACCCCAAATTCTGCACAGTTTCAACAGGATTCTGCACGTGGAACTAACGAACAAGTTTTTGAAATTTTGATCCGAATTGACTGATTGGCAAAGTTTAAGCCTCTAGTTAACCGATTTTTTTATATTACTTTGATCTGAAATTATTGACGAATGAAATAATATATCCTAAACATTAAATTCCCCAATTTTTAAAGAAAAATATTATGATTTGACTGAGCTATCCACTTCAAACTTTTTGCCAAAAAATGTTTTTGCAGTTTGCCGAAACTATGCAGAAATTGGGCTATTTGTATGTAACCTGATTTTCAACACTTATGTAGCTCTAAATTTTATTATTAGATTAAGATCTAAAAACTTGATTTCCAGCAACTTAAACATGCACAAAATCGTATGATAAGAAAATGCATGCAATGAACTCTAATTCAACCATCAAACTATGCATAAAAACAACATAAAAATAATAAGACATGATAAGAAAAATAGCAAAAGTGTAGTAATTTTAATGTGTGGTTGCAAGAAAACTAAATGTATGGAATTGACAATAAATTTAAATGTATGGAGACAAGCATTCATATGTGTAGTTAACAATAAAGATAAAAGTGTGGTAAGTATTTTCTTTTATTTTAAAAATCTTTTCTAAGTGGATTCATAATTTGAATCATGCTATTAGGGCCTTTGGGTCGCCAATCCAAATATCAACAAGAAAAGAATACAAAACAAGCACCAATCACCCAAGTACAAGAAAGAAAAATTAAAAAGAAAAAGCAACACTTTTATTAGAATGCAATGTCTTTACATAACAGTTAATGAATTGAAAATCAAAACAATTACATAATGAGATGAGAAGCCTCTTCTAGATAAAAAAAAAACACAAGGGCGTATTATGATTTTCAGGCCACATCTCCTTAAGGACTTCAATGGAGAGAGAGAGAGAGTTGAAGAAGATGAAGTATAGTAGTAATTCTAGAGAAAGGTAGTTATCTTCCTATGAAGAGTTTTGGACAACCAAGCCTTGCTTATATAGGAGCGGAGAGTCCCTTGTTTCTCTCTATAGATCCTACTTTGTAGAAAAAAAATGTCCTTTAATTGGTAAGTCCTCTTTTTAGCTGACAAGTTTTCCAATGTTTTGCAAGATGTATAAGATTCTTGATTGTTTCCTTGCTTAAGAATTCTCTACACAATCTTTCTAAAAATAACTCTCCTAAATCTTCACAATTTGGCCCCACCAAAGTTAAATTTTTTATGTGTATTGTAGGCTCTATCTTTGATCTTCATTGTACTTCACTTTGCACTGAATGGGCCACACCTAAAGGTGTGTAACATAGAGAAAATTTTTAGACTCTTTGCAATTCCGCCTAAAAATTTACAGTAAAGTCCCCGAGGTCATATATCTTTGTGGTTTCAACTCCGATTGGTGTAATTTTGCTATCATACGGACATCTACTCGAAAAAAGCTTTCCATTAACGATAGGTAGATTGCTGAAATCCAATCTTTAGTTTAAGAGTTATGATTGTTTTAATGTATGTTATCCAAAGAAAAATGGGATTACCTTCTATTTTTGAAATCTCCTTTTTTTACTTCCTTTTCTTGAATTCTCTCAACCTTAGCTTTCTTTTCTTGAATCAAATTTTAATTTTTGCAACAATTGGATAGTGGGACCCCTTTCTGTACTAACCTATAAACCGACATTGACATTTCATTTAAAAAGGTAATTTTGACTATAATTCAACAATGCATAAATGTTGGTTCAATTTACATGAAAATGATAACATCAATGCACATCATCAGACATGATTTTTCTAAAATAAACCAATGACGATGATAAACCGATTTATTTCATTAGGAAAAAACTTTTAAAAAATAAAACTCTAAATATAGTACGTTTCATGAATTTATGCAAAAATGTTGGTTTTGAGCAAATTGTGCAAGAAGATACTATAATGAATTTGAAATACATAAATATGATTTCAATCTGCATTAAGCTCTTTTGATTTAATAAGTCCTTAAAATAGTCCAAAATGCATATGAAAATATGCGTTTTTAAGGACTTATCAGTAGGATGGCTAAAGTCATGTCGCTTATTGAAAGTACCTATTTATGTTTAATAAACTATTGTTAAAATGAGAAATTATTTCTTAATTAGAATAACTTTTATAAAATACAATTCCTTGTAAGTTATGATCAAGCATACTTGAGGCAGGTCCATTGTCAGGCATTGATCAATTGTAACTACTTGTACTAGTTCCCTCACATACTTGCACATTTATTAAGTTTTCATCCAATAATAAATGATTAGTGAGCATCGATTTACTATTACTGACATTTAATTCATAGCCTAAGCTGACAAGGTTGGTAACTAATGATTTTCAACATAATGCAATCATTTAATTAAAACTATATCATTAAGTAGTAGAAAAATAGAAATATAAATTTTGGCAAGTTATGACTGGGCATACTTGAAATATTTTCATTCCATGACATTGATCTACTGTCATTACTTCTAATAGCTATCTGATCATGAAGTAATACATCCATTAAATTGTTATCGAATAACGAATTATTTGTGAATATTGTGCCACCAACAACACTTGATTGATTGCAAGATTCCCTTGGTTGTTGTTACCTATTAATTTCAAGATATAATGTAAGCATGAGATTAAAATTGATCTCACAATTTGTGCAAGTTAGATTGCACATACTAGAAAAAGATTTGTTCTATTGCATTGACATGCTAAAGATTTGCTCTATTGCATTGACATATTGTGACTACTTGAAGTAGCTACCTCAGTTTCCACATTGGATTGTTTGCTAAGATAGCCAAGGGTGTTGTTGGGACTTGAAACATTGATCTGCACGTCTATTAAATTCTCATTGGTCTCCAGCTAATTGATATTTTCTATAGCCGTGCTAGAATATTGTTATTCCTATTTATGTTTAATAAACTATTGTTAAAATGAGAAATTATTTCTTAATTAGAATAACTTTTATAAAATACAATTCCTTGTAAGTTATGATCAAGCATACTTGAGGCAGGTCCATTGTCAGGCATTGATCAATTGTAACTACTTGTACTAGTTCCCTCACATACTTGCACATTTATTAAGTTTTAATCCAATAATAAATGATTAGTGAGCATCGATTTACTATTACTGACATTTAATTCATAGCCTAAGTTGACAAGGTTGGTAACTAATGATTTTCAACATAATGCAATCATTTAATTAAAACTATATCATTAAGTAGTAGAAAAATAGAAATATAAATTTTGGCAAGTTATGACTGGGCATACTTGAAATATTTTCATTCCATGACATTGATCTACTGTCATTACTTCTAATAGCTATCTGATCATGAAGTAATACATCCATTAAATTGTTATCGAATAACGAATTATTTGTGAATATTGTGCCACCAACAACACTTGATTGATTGCAAGATTCCCTTGGTTGTTGTTACCTATTGATTTCAAGATATAATGTAAGCATGAGATTAAAATTGATCTCACAATTTGTGCAAGTTAGATTGCACATACTAGAAAAAGATTTGTTCTATTGCATTGACATGCTAAAGATTTGCTCGTTGCATTGACATATTGTGACTACTTGAAGTAGCTACCTCAGTTTCCACATTGGATTGTTTGCTAAGATAGCCAAGGGTGTTGTTGGGACTTGAAACATTGATCTGCATGTCTATTAAATTCTCATTGGTCTCCAGCTAATTGATATTTTCTATAGCCGTGCTAGAATATTGTTACTCCATCACAGGTGTTGTGCATCCTCTTTCATCTGCATTTTTAAATAATAGTAAAACATATTATTGTTAGTCATGTTTCTAAAATTTATCTTGTAAGAATAAATAATATTTATATGCTTTTTTGTAATAAAGTCTTACTTCACTGTCCCTATGTATCAGATACACGATGAAATTGCTTTTATCTCTTTGCTCGATCACTCATCTTAGACCTGATCAATATATTAAAGTATAGTAGATTTGAATGTAAAATGGATAGAAAAGTAATGTCAATGGATGTTGTTGACATAGGATTAGAAACTGTGAGATGGCAAAGTAAATGATAAAGGTTAAAAAATATATATATATCTAGAGATTCAAGGAATAAGTAAATAAACAAATAAATTCTTAACAATCTAGACAATTAGGAAACTAATGCAATAGTTTTGATAACTGAGAGATTAAATCTTTTTCATTTGTAAATGTCAGTATCCTAAATTAGCATTTGGTTATTTCATTTAAATTATCATATCTAAATAATTATGAATGGACAACATATATGTGGCAACAAGTTGAATGTAAAATGGATAGAAAAGTAATGTCAATTTATGTTGTTAACAAAGGAATAGAAATTGTGAGATGGCAATATAAATGATCAAGATAAATAAAAATATTTATATGAATTCAAGGAAAAAGTACATAAATAAAGAAATTCTTAACAATCTAGACAGCGAGGTAACTGATGCGGTAATTTTGGTAACCGATATATTCAAGTTTATCTATTTGTCAAATTTCATTTTGACTATCTTTGATGTGCCTACTCTTCTCCACATAGTACATATAGAGTGGTGGACCCAGCCATGGACCATGCATGCAAAATGTAGATCTCTTCCTACCTCATCCTCTCACTTCCTCCATGATTGTTCTGATATTATAACTTCGTTAGTCACTAATCAAATATTTATGATAAAGATATAGATACACACATTCATTTAATCATAGAAGAATGAAATGTAGTAAAAGGAAAAAAGAAAAATATATAGAAGCCAAGTTTTGGCAAGCAACACGTGCCAATGTTAAGCCAAAGTTAAGTAGGAAAATTGCATCAAATAGGTGTTCAGCTGTAATACTTTGGAAAAATCTTTATAATGTAATTTCAGAACATGTATGAGGAAAAGGCCTACAAAGTTAACCCCAAATAGGTAGGATAAGATTTTAGCTGTTTCCTACTTATGTGCATGCTTTTAACGTATGAAACTAATAATAAATGCATAAAATGAATGATTATATCCAAGGACCTATATGGTATATCAATTCTACTGAATCAATGTAAGTAATTGTAGGTGGCAAACTTTTTTAGATTCATTGCTTTTATATATTTGGTAAAGATTTTTTTCCCAAAGAAGTTTAATATCACAATGCAAAAAGGACAATGCATGCATTCAACAATGAAAAACAACCAAACTGTATTTAAATGAGACTACCATGATTCCCATAGTTTCAAATATGATCCAATGCTCTTACTCCGTGGAATTTCATACAATTCAAATAATTAAAATTAAATATCAAGCTAATTTAGTTTCTAGTCATAAACTCGAATATCACAAAATTTTTAGACAACCACTACATTATGGCCATTAAATGAAAACATGATATCAGATTGCTCAGCTCCTTTATCTTTCTCACATGACGGCAAACTTGGTTTGTGGATACTCAATTAGAGAACATAAACTACATTGCTCTCAGGTGGACTGCAACATCTTTAGATAGGGGTTACCTTTCTCATTCACAAAAAAATTAATGAAATGTGCTTCTATGGCCATAAACCTCTACCACCAATCTAGTGGAAAGAATCCCTGTGATTGTTCCTTCAAGAACTTTGCACAATACTCATTTGTTGTTAGATTAGTATGGAATTAGTTGTTAGATTAGTGAAATTCTAAAATACCAGCATTTGAAATATCGTTGTTGACCTTTCAAAATCTAACTTCCAATATATAGATCCATCATGGTATATCAACTCAAGTGGCACTGAATTTGGCTCTTCCTTTTTAATTGTCTTGCAGGTTATTACAAATGCATCTACCCCTATCAGTAATAGAAGTTTTCAGGTGACATTCAGGAACAAATGATCCCTATGAGGTACATCTATCTGTAGTTTCATCATCTTTCAAGCATGATGATCAAGTATGGCATGAATCTAAATCATGAATCTGAACCATAAATCTACATGCTTTTGTTTTTTTTTTTTTTTCTAATAAGTTTTTCCCATTTGCATTTGCTATTTGAATCTTATTTTATTAAGCTAAACTTTAGCACTTAATAGACATGAGTGGAGGTTGAGCTCAATATTAAAAATCAAGCTGGGTGAGATCTAAAAGGTAAGAAATGCATGGCCTTAGTCTTTCTCTACACATCTTAGACATTGTGGATGGTTAGAAATGAGATCAAAGCTTCACAGCCATTGCAAAAGAGACCTGCAAAAGCTATTGTTTATTTTCTCTCAGTAATCTATTCAGACCGTTTAAAAGGGGCTCCTTATTTGCATTACTAAATCCTTTGGAAGTCCAATCTCAATTAGCTCATAAAAGCTGGCCTTCACTCTTTTCTAAAGTGAGTTTTTTCTTTCTAATTTTGAAAAAGGTTATCTCTACTTTTGTTTGGATTGCTCTGTTTATTTTTTTCTAGCACTCCCCCCTTTTGGGGTTCTTAGGGGATTTTAGCCTATGTTTATCTTACTTCCTTTTATCAATTTCTACTTGCCATTTAGCAAAAGATAATAATAATATTCATCATCATCATCATCAAAGCCTTATCCCAACTATGTTGGGGTCGGCTACATGAATTCTATTTCTCCATTCCGTTCTATTTTGAACTAAATCTTTCGATAAGTGAAACTTTTTCAAATTTGAATTAATAACTTCCATCCATGTTTTTTTCGGCTTGCCTCTACCTCTTGATGTGCCCTCCATCTGTATATCCAAACTTTTTCTCACCGGTGCCATTACTAGCCTATGCTCAACATGCCCAAACCATCTTAAACGGGTTTCTTTAATCTTATCCCCTATTGGTACTACCCCTAAATGTTCTCGAAAGTGCTCATTTCTAATTTTATCTTTCTTAGTTTTACCACACATCCATCTAAGCATTTTCATTTCCGCTACATCCATCTTATGAATATGAGGCTTCTTAATTGGCCAACATTCTGCTTCATATGTCATAGCTAGTCTGACCACTGTCTTGTAAAATTTGCCCTTCAATTTTTTTAGCATTCGTCTGTCACAAAGCACTCCCAAAGTTAGTCTCCACTTCAGCAATCCAGCTTTTATCCTATGGTCCACATCTTCGTCAATCTCCCCATCCTTACTAATCATTAAGCCTAAGTACCGAAAAGAATCTCTACGTGGTATCTCATGGATTTTAATTCTGACAGTGGTTTCAACACTTTATATATGTCCACTGAAGTTGCAATCCATATATTATGTCTTTGTACGACTCATTTTAAAGCCTCTAGATTCTAATGCCCCCCGCCATCTCTCAAGCTTTGCATTTACACCCTCTCTTGATTCATATACCAATATTATATCATCTGCAAACAACAAACGCCATGATACTTCTTCTTGAATATGCACAGTTAACTCATTCATAATTAATGCAAAGAGATAAGGGCTTAAGGTTGATTTCTGATGTAAACCTATATTCACAAGGAATCCACCTGTTTCTCCACATGTGGTTCTCACATTTGTTATTGCTCCTTCATACATATCCTTAAAATTTTCAATGTAACCTATGAGGACATTCCTTTTCTTTAAGACCCACCAAATTAAAGTCCTCGATACCTTATCATAGGCTTTTTTCAAATCGCTAAAGACCATATGTAGATTTTTCCTCTTTGCTCGGTATTTTTCCATTAATTGCCTAAGTGAAAAGATAGCTTCCATAGTTGATCTCCCTGGTATAAAACCAAATTGATTTTCAAAAATCTTGGTCTTCTTTTTTAGTCTTTGCTCCATTATTCTCTCACATAACTTCATAATATGACTCATAAGTTTAATCCCTCGATAGTTGGTACAATTTTGTATATTTCCTTTATTCTTATATATAGGTATTATAATGCTTCTTCTCCATTCATCCAGCATTTTCTTTGTCACAAGTATCTTATTAAATAGTCTACATAACCAACTTACCCCAACCTCTCATAATCATTTCCATACCTCTATCGGAATACCATCTAAGCCTCTTGCCTTTCCTGTCTTCATTTCCTTTAATGCTTCCTTCACTTCCACCCCTCTAATTCTACGGAGAAAAATATACTCTTGTGATGAAGTATCCTCATTAACTCTTGTATCTTCCAAATATTCTTCATTTAGAAGTTTGCTAAAATATTTCTTCCACCGTTCTTTAATATCGTTGTCCTTCACCAAAATATTTTTCTCATTGTCCTTGATACATTTGACATGATCGAAGTCCCCACTTTTCTTTTCTCTTATTTTTGCAAGCTTAAAAATATCATTTTCTCCTTCTCTTATTCCCAACTTATTATAGAGGTCATCGTATGCTTTGAACTTTGCACCACTTACTACTTTCTTAACTTCTTTCTTTGCCTTCTTATACAGCTCAACAGTTTCCATACTCTTAGTCCCCTGCTAAACTTTGTAGCAATATTTTTTCTGTCGAATAACTTCCTGAACCTCCATACTCCACCACCATCTTTCCTTATTAATGTCTCTTTCCTTTTGATTCTCCAAGTACCTCCTTTGCAACATTCCTAATGCAATTAGCCATTTGATTCTAAATTACTGTATTTCTCCTTCAATAATCTATTCTCCGTTCTCAATCATTTTGTCTTTAAATATATTTGCTCTTTCTCCCTTCAAATCTCTCCACCTTATTTTAGAGTCCATTTTGTTTACTACTGCTCTCTTTCTACTTCTAATGCAAATATCTAAAACTCCGAGCCTATGTTACGTAGTCAAACTCTCTCTTGGGATAACCTTGCAATTTTTACAAGCCAATTAGTCCTGTTTTCTAACTAAAAAAAAGTTTATCTGACTCCTATTACTCCCACTTTTATATGTAATTAAATGCTCATCTCTCTTTTTAAAGTAAGTATTTGCTACTATAAGATTAAATGCCACTGCAAAGTCCAATATAGTGTTTTCTAATTCATTCTTTTCTCCAAATCTATGCCCTCTATGTACTCTCTCATATCCTCTATTATCTATTCTTATATGTCCTTTTAAATCCCTTCTAAGGAAAATCTTATCACTATTTGGGATTTCTCGTATTAAATCATCCATCTCCTCTAAAAATTGTCTTTTCACAGTTTCGTCTAACCCTACTTGGGGAGCATATGTACTGATGATATGAATTATGTCTTCCTCTAGCACTAGTTTAATTGCTATAATTCTATCAGCAAACCTCTTTACCCCCACAATTTTCTCTTTCAAATCCTTATCTACAACTATACCCACTCCATTTCTTGTATTACTCTTTCCTGCACAGAAAAGTTTATACCCATCCGTGAACTCCTTAACTTTATTCCCTTTCCACCTTGTCTCCTGTATACGAGCCACACTATTTCTTCTTCTTTTCATTACCTCAACCAACTCCATGCTCTTGCCTATCAAGGTTCCTATATTCTAAGTAGCAAGTCTAAGTTTCATATTTCTCCTCTTCTTCTCATGAACTAACTTCTTTAACCGCACTAGCCCAAAGTCATACGGTAGCCCTTGCACACTTTTCACTGTAGCCAGGCGACGCTGCAATGCGTCGCTTAAAGCGGGAAACGCCCTAACCTTATCGTGAAATATCATTTTCTCAGAATTCATATTTAGGTTGTGACAAAGTTTTACACTGGCTGTCACCTACCTAACGCAACCCTCCTCCTTTACCCGGGCTTGGGACCGGTAGCAAAAACTGGCGGGAGTAAAAAGATAATAATAATATTATAAACAATAAAGTTAGATTTGAGTTGCTTTGATTTTTATTATAACAAGATAATAGGATGAATGTTTGTTTAATTTTAAATGCCTGCATGAGGGAAACCTTAACTGAAATTTGGTCAAATGGAAGATGAAGAGCAAATATAGGCAAAAAGTTTTTAGGTTTTTAAAGGTTTGTATTAAAATATATATCATCTCATTTTAGGCTTCGATTTCAACGTCTAGTGGCTTCACTCCGTTTTTTTTTTTTTTTTTTGTTTCCTTCCAAAGAAGTTCAATATCACAAAGAACTTTTGCCAATGGTGTTTTTAAGCATTTACACATCATGGATGGTGAGAAATGACTATACATGCAAAGAGATCAAAGCTTCCTGGCCATACAAAAAGAAGCCTCCAAAACCTGCAGTTTATTTTCTTTCAATATTCTCTGCAACCTTTCAAAGTGAGATCCTTATGTGGATTACTAAATCTTTCAAGAGTCCAATCTCCATTAGCTCATAGAGGATAGCCTAAATGGTTTATCGACTCCACTTAATGAATTTAGGTAATTGTAGGTGGCAGAGTTTGTATTTTAGATTTATTGATTATATTTGGTTAAGTTTTTTTACCAAAGAAGTTCAATATCACAATGAACTTTTATCAATGGTGTTTTTAAACAAGAACCTAAACAATGTTTCTATTCTACTCTATGATTTCAAGTTGCCGTAGGTGGACGAGTTCGAGTTACTGGCTATTCAGGTTCATTGCTTATATTTGGATAAATAGACTTGATGTTTTCTAGTGGTGGCTCATATGGCACTGCACAATGACAGCTTTACGGGATAGTTGATGTCTCACTCAACACATGATTTGTGTTAGTAGAACTATGGGTGGACTTTGAAAAACTTTCCATTAAAACATAACAGCGTACAACTGGTATGCATAAGGATCTTCATAAACAACCAATTATTGAATTAAAAAAAAAACATGAGAAGGGCTTGTTTTTTAAAAGTTGGTATTCAGCATCAGTATTAGTACACTACACATATGAAGTTTAACAGTTAGATATCTATAGGCTGGATTATTAGTTCCATGATTGTTAATTATAAATCTAATAGTCTTCCAATACAACAGGTTAGCTACTAACTTAGCTAAGATGACTTAGCGGGGGCGCATATCGGGTAGAGTTAGTCTCTGTTTGAATGTGATCTGGGTTATTGATCAGAGAATTGGAAATTTAACTCATCCTTGAAATCAAGAGGTCAGAGTCAGCTCAGGGAGTCACAAGCATTGACCCAACACCATATCTGCATTTTTTTTTTTAACAGATGAGAAAAAAATATATTGGAATTGAAAATCTCTACATTATAACATAACAACATACAGTTGGTATGAATAAGGATTTTCATAAACAACCAAGATTTTAAAAAAAAATGGAAAGGGCTTTTTTTTATAGCATATTAGGGAAAAATAGTGTAATAGGAAAAATGAAAACGCTCATATATGTTTGGTACCTCTGCTGAAACAGGGGCTCTCTGTTGAAGACAAGAAGCCTAGGCCAAGCAGTGATTCGGCTTTTGTAGATGACAAAGACCAAAGAAAAAATCTTTGTTGCAATGACATGGAATGCCTAGACTGATGGATTTTGTGATGATGATGGTAGCCTGGCAGCGATCTGTGGCGATGATGATGGAAGAGAAAAAGATAGAGAAGGGAGAAGTGAAGATTTCTCAGTTAAAAGGAGTCATGAATCTTACAGTCTGGGCGTTACAAAACCATTAAGCAGAGGAGCCATGAGCTTCTCCGAAGAGAATGAAAACGGTTGAAGGAGAAATAGATGAGCTGCAACGGAAGGAGCTCCAAGGAGTAATAAAGGAATTGGCAATATAAGGAGCTTGGTACTTGAAAGGGAAGAAGCGCCTTTACAGTCTTTTTAAAACGGTGGTCAAAATTCGTGGTCGTCAAAATAGAGTGCCTGATTTCTCAATTGGATCGCAATTGGAAACCATCTCTATAATATATAGTAATTTGTATTAGTTTCTTGTTTCTCATAACATTTAAGTTGAACTTTGTGTTAACTTCACCTTAAATCTTAATTAACTTTTTGTCAAATTATCTTTTTAAATTTTCCTATAACTAGCATAACTGTTTTTTTTTTCAATTTTTATATATTAAATGCCCATGCTTAAAAGCTATTATAATATATTAAGCTGGTTGATTTCAATTGAGAATCAGATTCAATTTGTAAAAAGTTTCAATTGAGAAGAGCCTTTTTGACTTTTCTGGATTTCTTTTGACCACGCCAATTCCCTCTCTCCCACGTTTATGTTCCCCCGCTATTAATAACTCATAAAATTTTTAATAAAAAAGAACCTCCTCAAAATGGTTTGGTTCTCATGAACCACATCAACACAATTTCTTTTCTCTACTAGAAGCCGTTTCTCTAATAGTTTATAAGCATCCATCAATTTCATTCAAAATTGACTATTTGCAATTCTCCATTCAATGCAGCCTCTATCAAAACTTATGATGGACTGTTACCATATTGAAAAAGAGGTTAAGTCTCTTGAGAAATTGAAACTCCTACAATTTGAGACCCCTTTCTTGATATTCATGATAATTTCCTTTCTAAAGTTTCTAATGGCTTTTAGTAAGTACTATTTGTGATTCCAACATGATTGCTTACTATGGAGGCAATGGGTGAAGTTAGGGGGGTGGGAAATCCTAGTGGCCAACATGGTGGTTCCAAATTTTGGGTTTTTTTTTCCTGAGGTATTTTCAGTTATGCTAAATCTACAAGTTATTAGAATTAATTTTATATTTTTGTTCTTTTTCTTTCCAGTTTACATAGATATCACGTTTATTTACATAAATATCACGTTTATTTATATGTGTAGAGATATTTTATTTTTACATAAAGGCAGCATGCAAATGTTGTGAGCGCAATTCAAAATAAGTAATTGCAGGATCAAAAGTTACTAACGGAAACAAAAGAATTTATAAAAAAAAATAAAAGAAATATATAATGAGATAACCAACCACAGTAAGAGTATTTGGATTCTATGCCTATTTGAATATTTCTTATTCAATATGCACTACAATTTTCTATTACCTTTGCGGCCTTTTATGTGATGTCCAATCTACCAAATGTGTCTACACCACTTGCAACGCTTTCTTCAACTAGTGGTTTACGGGTATTTATACACTTCACAACCCATATTTTTATATGCTTTATCTAATGGTATGCTTTTTTAATTTTTATTAATGATTAGATGTTTGACCACAATAGGAGATCCATAAATTGAGAGCTATATAGTTAACTAATGATTTCATATTCTATTTTTTTTTTTCTGAATTTCATGTATAGATTCTATTTTTTTGAAAAATATTGTTATTTTTTAGAATTTGTTCTACATTTCAAGTTTTTTGCATCAATATTTTTCATAAAAAATTAAATATGTGAGATTTCATAAATTTAAACTTGTAATTATGCTATTCCTTTTAAATGAGATTTTATATATAAAATTTTGAAAATGATAAATAATATTTTTTTAATTTAGAAAATCTTTAGAAATAAACAATCTAACTATAGCCCACTCTTAGATAATTTTCATGGTGGATGACTTTTTTTCCTTTTATTATTATTTTCTTTTGGAAAAAAATCATGGACCCTAAGAAGATGGACTTTTTAGAGGAGCTTAGGTTTTAGAAAAATTAGAAGTCTACATGGTTAACAAGTTTTCTTTTTTCATTTTTTAAATATTATAAAGACCATGATACAGCATAGATGACTCATTCATGGGCTTCAATGTACAATTATTTATTACAATGTACATGTAAATGAATTTCTTTTTACTTTGTACTTAATTTCAAATTTAATTTATTTGCCTTTGAAGAGATTTTTCTTTAAAGTTATACGATAAATAATGATTTGATATTCATAAGACAATTCTTGAACTTCATGTATAAGTTCCCTTTTTTTCGAAAATACTCTGATCCATATTTTTATATAATTTTTTAAACATTTCAAGATTTTCATAGACTTTTTACCTGAAAAATAAAAAATAATTGAAATTTATAACCTTAAATTTGATTTTCAAATTAAGTAATTTTTCTATACATTCTCCTATTAAATAAACTTTTATATAATTTGTAAATGATAAATAATATATTTTTTATTCTACATTATCTTCTTTCAATTAATACATTACAAAGTATCCCAAAATTGAATAAATTCTTATTTTTGGGCCCGGGCTAAGTGTGAGCCTGTTTTGCTAGTTCATATATGTTAAAGGTATAGGATTGGATTTGAAATTATCAAATTAATTTGAGAAATTGAGCCAAATTCTTTAATTGAATTGATAAATTATATCAAATTCTCTAATTGATTGGAGAAATTGAAGAGTTTAATTTAGCTCCAACTCTCAAATTGAGGAATTGATAGTTGATTTTAAAAAGCCCAATTTAGCTCCAACTCCTTATAGATTAAATTTGGGTGAAAGTGGGAATCTCAATAAAATCGGATTCTATCTACGTCTCTAACTTATGTCCACTATTTGAACAAGACACTGATCCAAACTCAAAAATCTCTCAAGATTTATTTTAAAATCCTTTTAATTAGGACTCTCAACGTGCATTAGTTTCCATTTAAATAAGATTACTTTACAATGCCCTGAGTTACACGTTATGAAGTTATTATGTGATTATTTGATAACTTAGATTATTTGAACAAAGGATCCATCAAACCTGGGTCGGGGTCCAATTAATTCTTTAGATCTTTTAGATCTATGAAATCAACATCAAATTTACTGATTTATTAACAAATACTTAGGTATATGAGTAAATAGGGCCATTTTCTATATAAGGTATACTAGCAAAACATGCCTACACTTAGCAAGGGTAATATATAATTTATAATATTAAAATAATAAAAAACTTAAATAATGTTTAGTCTAAATTATATTAAGGTATGAACACCCGAGTTCCGTTTATTAAATGTGTCCACCTAAATAATCCAAGCCTGAAAACTAAAAATTTAGTTTATTAACATTAAAAAAGCCCAGCCTGTCTATTAAATGGGTCCAGCTAAATAATCCAAGTCTAAAAACTAAAATTTAGTCTATCGAAATTAAATAAGCTCAGTTCGTCTATTAAATGGGTTCAGCAAAATAATTTAAGCCTAGCCGTAGTACTCAAACTTAATGTCCAAGCCCGCATCCTTTTTATAGGTTGTTGGATCAATGCTCCAATTTCGATGAAGTTATATGTGATCTTGAATCTCATTACATTGAAGGGAGCTCAACAGCCGGATGTTAATTATATTTGAATCTCTATAAAAAGAATTAAAACAACTGGCTAGCAAATCTCGAAATTAATGGAGTTGGTTTACACGCATATCCATCTCTCTCTACCCATTGAATCTCTCCCCATCCATCTCTTTCCTTCTTCTCTCATTCCATACCCAGACTGTTAACTTATCTCGCTTTTTCTCCCTCTTTTTCATTTTGGCCAAATTCATTATTAAAACTTAGGATCAAATCTTCTATGAGAATGCATGGAACAGTAGAAAACAATACTCAAAATTTTGAGAACAAAAAGCTTTAACCCTTGAGGATCTTTCCACCCATATCTGTGCCAAGTAAAATAAAAGATCAGACACAACGATTGCTAGGGAAGAAACTTACTTTTGCATTATAGTCCCACACTTACTTGGACGTTTTTCTTCAGTAAAAGGTCCCATTCACATTTAGTTTTTGGAATTTCGTTTTGTACTTTGCTTCAAATCTCATGAAATACCTAGATCTTAATGAATTTTAGCTTCTTGTAGAGACCTAAAGATCAAAACTCACCTTACTAAATGAAGAAAGAAATATGGTAGATATTCCATAAATTGTAGTTTGCTGCTTGAAATTAATTAATGCCAATTTCATTCAAAAATTGAAATAGTTCATGAAAGAAACATTTTTGGAGTCATGATCTAAAATCAATTCCATTAGGCAAAAAATATAGCTTTTTGTCCTTGATAAGAAAATGATTCTTTTATTTGTTGTTAATAGAAAGGATTTGCATCAACTACCCAAAGATGAGACAAGATGTAACACATCCATGTCCATATGCTATCTGAAACAGGATGAGAGAGATGGTTATATGACTCTCAATGATGGAACGAGAGGAGAGAGAAAAAGAGGTGTGTAGAGAGGGACGGATATGCATGGAAACCAACTCCATTAATTTCGGGATTTTCCGGCCTGTTGTTTTATTTCCTTTTACAGGTATTAACATCTGACCGTTGAGCTCCCTTCAATGTAATGAGATTCAAAATCGCATATAACTTCATTGAGCGTAGCAACACAGGTGAAGGCAACACTATATATAATATATAATATAATATAATATAATATATAAACTTGCTAAACTTTTTGGCAACATATCAAGGGGTTACTATGATTTCATGGCCTTGGAATATTATACAAAGGCTGGGTCAATCAAGATCTTTTGAGCCCTTATCCTCTAGATTGGTGGACCCACAACGAGATGTGAGCACAAGATAAAAGGTGTGTAGGTGACAAGGCATTTCAAAAGCCCCGATGCACATTCGATCCCATCAGTTTGCAACAGATTGAATCAAAGCTTAACTTTTTAAATATAAATTAATTAAACTTGATGGCCATAAAGCAAGGAGTTAAGACATGAGATTGTCCTAAATTTTAATATGGGCCCTGCCCATGTAGATCTTTCCATCCACCCTTCCAATGATCTATAGGCTCCAGAAAAAACAAAAGGCCGAAAAACCAAAAACCAATCCAAAAACCACCAGGAAACCTCAAGGAGTAGGAACGGAAATCAAAAATGATTTTTTAGTGATTGAATGCCGAAAAGTGACCAGAAAATGTCGAATCCATGCAAAAAATCATAGGATCTAGCACCTGGGAGAAAAAATTAGGGTTTATCAAAAGCTCAGCTCTTAATGAGCTAGAGAGAGTAAGAGGCGAAAGAGCAAGTGAAATTCGAAAGTAACAGGGCAATCTGAGAGTGCCCTAAGATGAGACCTAGAGTACTGTTTTTTAAAAACTTAGCATTATTCAAGAGAGTTGTTTCGACGATGAAGTGGTAAAAAGAAAAAATTAAAAACAGATGAATATAGTGGTAGACAATAACAACAGCTGCTGTATATATCATCTGAACCACTCCAATTTTTAGTAAGTTTTTAGTTGTAGTTTTAGCAATGGAAAACATTTTCTGCTGCTATATATAAGAAATTTTCAAAGCTAAAACTTACTATTAGCGGCAAAAGCTAACGTCCGCTGCTATATGTATGAATTTTGCCACATCCTTCATGTTACCATTAGCAGCAAAGAACCTTGTCTGTCGCTGTGTTCACGAATTTTTACATTACCTTTAGTAGCAAAAAATACTATCCGTTACTATATACATAGGAGTGATACCTTTGGCAACAAAAATAAGATTCGCTCCTATATACACTAATTTTTTAGGATTTTACCAAAAGAAAAAAAATCATATAAGAGGACCCTCAAACCATAAGCCTCACCCAAGGTATGGGTGCATGGCAGTGGTCACGTATGATCACTACTGTACTTTTATTGCATCTAATTGGAGAGCAACAGCGAGTTCAATGCTTCTCTCCTAGTCTCATTAGTCTCCTTCACTTCAGTCTCCCTCATCTGCAATCATTTCAATCTAACATTCTCAAGTCTATAGACACCTTTCTCTTGCTTGGGCTGGATGCTCCTATAAAGGAGACATATTTAAACACTATTCGGCTTTCAGCAACCATTCAAAAACTTGTGAAACAACAACCACTTCACGTCAATCTATGGAATATCTTCTCAAGTAAGTTTTAACGATCTAGCTTCTCTTTTCTTCAACAAAAAGGTCTCAATCGAACAACAATCAAAGAAACTGCTGATATGAGGAAGGGGCCGAAGTCATCACAGCTAATGCAGCAGGCAACAAGGAAGAGGAATCCGCCGAGCATCACAAAGACTACGTTCCCCAACTTGGTATTTTGATGGACCCAAATGCCGAGGAGGGGGCAGACGGAAATAAGGAAACACCAGAGGGCTCAATAGGAGCAAAGTGAGGGCCTCCATTTGGCGAGGTCGGCGAGGGGGAAGTAGGCCGGTGATGGAGCATTGAACGAACCAAAGCGTGTTGGAGAGCCTGAGGAAAAGGAGGAGCAGCAGCAGAGGCTGAGGTTGCAGAGGTCGCAGGGAGGAGGTAGGCGATGAGATGGAGAGGGCGTGTCTGGGAGAGAGTGAACCATTCGCAAGCCACACGAGTCAATGGCATCGCAAGACAATGACTAGACCATTTGCCATAGAAGTAGTAGACAAGAAATCAAGCAGCAGAGAGAAAGGCACAAAAGTGTTTACATGACAGAAAATGAGTGGGTCTGTTAGCATGATTGTGTCGCCTAATCTGACATAGCACAGCATTTTTTTGTTTTACCCCAACAAAAGCATCAAACTCGCCCATGAGCAGCAAATTCAATGCTCCCCAATTAGATGTAAAAAATAATATGGCAATGGTCATACGTGACCACTACCATACACCCACCCTTTGGGTGAGATTTATGGTTTTGAGGTCCCCTTAAGTGATTTCGTTTTGTAAAATAGTCACAAGTTTTTGTGCTTATTAGCAGCAGATAAGAATTTATGCCACTAAAACCTAACTTTAGCAGCAAACAAAAGTTTCTGCTACTGTATGGACATATTTAACTTATTAGTGGCAAATAGTTGTTGATAATGTGATTTAGAGGCAAAAAATTAAAACAGCCGCTATAAAAGTGTCACTAATTGTCACTTTTCTTGTAGCGCTCAACATGGATTATTGTACTAGTTACAATGAAGACCGATAAAATTGTATCTTACATTACAAACTTTTCTTTTTATTTCTATTTTTATTTTTCATTTTTTTTCTCTTTCTTAATATCAAGAGTATGGATAGCAATGCAAATGGTATGGGCGGAACATGGGTTTAAACAATCTAAAACCGAGTCGGGTTTGTTTGGATATGTGGCATAGTGGAGTACGGCGAGGTAAAGCCTCAAATCAACGGAGAATCTATATGATGGAGCTTAATTATAATATGATGTCATTTTGTTTTTAGTGGCTTCAGAAGAAATCTTTTTGAGGCTTTGTATGAAAAGTGGTTGGTTTTTTGTTATTTAATAGATTGACATTTTTTTTTTTACTTTTTAGTGTAAAAAGTAAAAGAAATTCTTTTAAATGTTGTATTTTTTACGTGACTCCTTTTAATTTATTATATCTTGAAATGACATTTCATTTGATTTTATTAGTGAAGTGAATTTACCAAACACTAGGAGGGGTTGTTGGCATAAAAAATATATATAATAATGGCCTCATAATGTGGGCCTTGGCCCTTGGGTCATCCAAACAACTCGCAAGTGAGACCCAGTGGTTTTTCACCCACTATTTAACATTTGAAGCCTATAGATATCAATGTCATCTTTCCTAAAGTCTATCGGCCCCAAATACTTGGCCCATTTTTCACTTTACAGCTTTCTGAATGGTTTGGAGACACCCAAATCACCAAAATAAAACCCCTAATTTTGGCTTATGTCAACTATTTTTGGGGTATATCAACAGAGTCCGAAAATCACAATTTTGGGACTTAGTTGACATATAAAACACATATTTAGGCTGGAGGCTGCTCCACTAAGTTTGAGACCTTTTAAGGACATTTCAAGGCCAATCATGGGCAGGATTCCAAATGTTAGAATTAGGTAATTGATATCTAAATTATTCATAAATGACCTAATTATAAGGTTTTTCCTTATTTGCGGACCTAGGCCTTTGGATATGGCTCATTTTTCCCAAAACGGTCCTACTTTAGAGCCATGAGAGCGCTTTTATTCAATTTTGAGTCATTCTGTTGCCATTTTGGAACAGCTAGGGAAGTGGACCCAGTAAGGCCTATTTGGCCCCATCGGCCCCAAAACTTAGAACTTATGGACCACTTCACCCACCCGCTTCTTTATCATGACCAGATGGATGCTCCCTCCAAATTTGGGACCATTCGAAGGTCATTTGATTAAGATATTACTATCAATGCAGAATCAGCCAACACGAACAAGATATGACTAGCCTTGCTGCCCTTAGCCTTTTCAACTTCGAGTCAAGATCCTGTATAGTTTTTTTCAATAAAATTATAAGTGGATCAACCACGTTACGGTCTACTATATTATTAGTGGAAAGCTTATCATTCACATAGGGCTGCTGCGCCATGCAAGATAGTCTTTGACCACAGTATCGCAGACAGTGATCGATCCGCTCGTCAAAAACCTAAAGGGATCTCCGTTCTTCCAGCCGCGGGTCTAGCTGACCCTTGCTAGACCTAAGCTAGGTTTTTTTTCTGTTTCCGGAAAAGCCTGCCAGACGAGTTCAAGTCAAGGTACTTGGTACAAGGTAACCTCAAAGTTAATTGCTTTGTTGCCATTCAATTAATGGTGTTGCCCTTTATCGCTTGTCCTTTTCTGACACTCTTATATGTCTGTGGTGAAGTCAATTTTGGGTTTTTTTAAGTCACATTTGACTCAATTTGATAAATGAAGGTGAAATTCAACCACGGCAGATCCATAGCCATTAAAATTGACCCATACCCTAATCCATCACAATTAGCTCTTATTAAGGGTTGGCCAATCAGGATTAGCCTGTAACGATCCAAGAATCTAAAGCTCTTCAGATTCTCAAGACATTCTTAAATTTCTAACAACACAATATAAATCAAATTTTCATGAGCAAAAAGGTTTAAAGACATTCAAATTCAATTGTATTTAAATCATTAAGTATATTAGAAGTTATGATAAATCTATTAAATAAAAGTGGAAATATCTAAATGTTAGGCTAATCCAATCTATGAATATAATCATTATTCTTCGCATTCTGGATCAACCACTCATGTCAAAATCCACCGACTGATTTCTGTCACTCCCCGCAACCTTTACGAATGCATTACTCGAAGTGGGGCGAACCACTGGTCAGTAACACTGGTGAATAGAATAAGTAAACACTAATATAACATATTTTCAATCATTCATATGAATATTTATATATTCAATAACGGTGTTAAAACAACATCTTAAATCAATTCTTACCTGAGTAATTTCTCACCACAAATATCAAATGGTTTTGATATCCCATACAAGTATATCTAGGTTTCTGTCAACAACTTAGCTTGTCATCCACCCTGATTGTTAAGCCTATTCTAATACTCTCACACTGGAGTATCAACATTTCTGTCAACAATATGACCTGTCTTACCACCATGATTGTTGAACCTACTTCCTTCAACCAACATCCACAAGAGAAGTTCTATACTCAGTGCTAGCAATTTGTATTACTCTATTTCAAACATCAATGTCAAGTTCAAAGTCAATAAGTTTATTAGAGGTTCATCTCCATCATAATTGGTAACATCATCTTACTCTTTTCTTTGGCCAGTACTATGTAACACTGGTTAGTCCTTGCCCCACTCCGAGTCGGAGTTGGTACCAAGCTGTGCCATTGCCCATATCTTATTGAGGAATTTAATTCTTCGTTGTAAAATTAACCAGAGGAATCAAGACATAATTAATGAATTCAAATTAAAATATCTTCCAGTGTATTTGAGTATTCAATAAATATTCCATATTAATTTACATCCTATTTTATCCCCAATTTAGATGTGATGATAAAAATTCAGTATTTATTACAATAAATATCATGTTGACTACATTCTATTAACAGCCCATAGTTACTGTTCTTACATATCCTTACTAGAATAATAGTAAAAGGGTTATTAAATATAATTGTATATAGCAGGGACCAATCTGTAATCTATAGAAACTAAGTTACACTTTTTGCAAGTCAACAAACCCATCTTCATATTTGAAACCCAGACTTCAAGCTCGGTAGAAAGAGGCTCTCACCTAGGCATCTTGGGATCTTGGGATGGTGGGACCCAACGGTCCAAATCACAAAGATACCTGCCCCTAGGGTCTCCCATGAGTCCACCTTAAGATGTGTGGACCTGATCTTTGATCAGGTGACCCATGTGGGCCCACAACTACTGTCGACCAAGACTCCTTTTTAACGGCCTACAATCTAGAATTCTCAATTCAGATTTGAATCTTCAAGATATTCATTCAATTTTTTTGCCTAAATCAAAGTTCCAAAAGCATATTAATCATAGAATTCTATTTCGCCAAGTGCCCATCCAATTTGATGGGTTCTAATGATCTCTTCCCTCTCATCTATGGTCGTTATGATATGGGGAGTTTTCAAATCTATATCTATAGGTCTAGTTGGGTTTCTTTTCAACTTGGAACAAATTCAAGGGGATCAACCACGTATTACACTTCAAATCATCAGGTCTGATTTATCATTATATGATCCATCTGGGCTCTCAATCAAATTCAGCCATTCGGATAGTTATTGTATTAACAGTGTAGTGTAGAGAACAGTACATTAATTGTTCAGATCTCAAATTCAACCTTGTATAATTAAAGTTCAAGAATTCTACTCACCTAATCTAGAAATTCGTTGCTCGAGCAGTAATCGGCTTGACGCCAGACATTCACTATGCACCCTGGTGTTGATCTTCCTCATCTCTTTCGAGATCCTCTCCTTCTTCTAACAATTTTCACAACTCAGGTTAGTCTCTCTCTCTCTCTCTCTCTCTCTCTCTCTCTCTCTCTCTCTCTCTCTCTTGCAATCGTCGTTGTTATGTAGAAGAAAAAAAGAGCAAGCTTTCTTATATATAGCAGTGTGTGGACGTCATGTACTAGGAATACTATTTGGAACTACAAAGGAGTTCCATTTGAAGTGTGATCCTAAGAGTCCTATTTGGAATTCTCATACACCTAATGGCCTTAATTTAGTCTAATTATAATTCTACTAAGAGTCCTAAGTAGGGATGTTACATAGCCCATGGGAATTACGTGCGTTGGTCTCTCTTCCATGGTCAACCACTAGGACGACACATAATTCATGACATTTTCATGATATTCATCTTTTTTGTGTCAAGTTGGTGCAACCACTTTGGGCCGCCCCACAAGTCATGGAATTTATTGAAATTCCAGCATGTTCTATGTGGATGGAAGGTTGAACTATCATGATCAAGCCTAAGAATAGCAATAGTGATTGGCGGTGAGGTAGAGGAGAGGATATATTTGGGGAAGTGGGTTTTTGGGCAGGAGAGGAAAACAAAAATAGGGTTGGCCTTATCTTGCTTCAAAATTGCTAATTTGAAGGCAATAGTCCTTGCTCGTGAGAATCAGATAACTTTCAGGCCGAAAGCCACATCGAAAGGCTTTCAGGCCGAAAGCCACATCAAAAAGCTGGGCTCGGGAGGGTTACCGCAGGTAATAAAAAAAAAAGTAGTGACTATGAGAGAAAGGGCCTTCTGGGAGATAGCTTGTTAAAGTTGCAGAGGAATAACGGAAATAATTAAAAGGTTCAGTCTCATCTGCTTCAAAATTGATGGGTTCACAGAAATAGTGATTTGGAATGGTGTTAAGAGAGGAAAGTTCCCTTGGAAGGTGGGTTTGGAATTGTAGATGAATAGAAGGGCAGCACTAGATGAATAGAGAAGGGAAGCATGAGAAAGGCAGGGAGAAGATGGTGGAAGATGTGGGCAAGCAAGAGGATGGAAGAGTAGAAAGTTTCTTATGATGAAGGTCATGAATGTCATCAGAGGTATTTCTAGATGTTTTCCGTTTGGGAGTAAGGCTGGTTTTGAGTGTTCTTGGACGGAGAGGAGAGAAGGTTGAAGGGAACACAGCAACTCAAATGAGAAGTCGTACCCATCCCTTGTAGGTCGGACACCAGAAGGCCTATTAGAGGGCGTCAGTGCCCACCCCAGCTTCTTATTTATATAACAAGCCAGAAATTCAATAGCATCAATCGGTGGCAAACAGGTCAAGACAGGGGTAAACAGATTGGTCCATATCGGTTGTGGATTATGTGGGTCAAACTGCAACAAATGCAGTTTGGGCTTACCTGACCTCTTTGAAAAAGAGGTTGAATCCAGGTCGGGTTTCAACATGCAGACACGCACTCCCAGTCAATCCTACTCTGTTTTCACCCGACGCTGCCCATTCGCTACCGCTACATGCACCCCATGTAGGGATGGCAATGCCCCGCCTGGAATAAATAATATTTGTGTACTTATTACCAAATTGATATACAATACTGTGGCTTATGCTGTTTTGAGCCTTAACATGAGGCATGTGGAAAGAAAGGTGTGTTCAATCTCTACTACAAATTCTCCTGCATTTTTATATATTTTAAAAGTTTTAAGCTTTAAATTCGACTTGACCCACTCAAACTAGGTAGGTTTGGTATCACATATAACTAACTCATCACTGGGCAGATCAGGTTTGGATGAGATAAATTTGAGACGGAACGCATTTGAATTTACCCCAACCCGTACCAAACCCACCTGTTGCCATCCCTAACCCCAAAAGTACGTTAGCATCACATCAAATCCAATTCTCCTATGAACCGTCTTGGGCTCAAATATTTCAGTTTTTTTAGAACTCATAAATTCACTGTTACGGAAAGCATTTTTATACAATAACCATGTCAATTCAATAAAATCTAACTGGGATCAATAAGAATGCAACACTTAACAAGCCAACTGAAAACAATTGAACAATATTTTGGGATGAGGTTGGATACAATTAATTACTCAACACTACTGAATATTTTTCACTAACCAAGAAGCCCAACTCCTGCACCCCGTCAAGTCCATAGCCGAGAGCCAATACAAACAAGATAAAACTCCATGAAAAAGCATTACATCACTACATCAAATTACCATGAGAAATGTCAATTGGCTCAGCCCTCTTTAGGTCCACCTCAAATGTCTGGAAAAATGCACCAATGGAATTCGAATAATTATGGACCTGCAACAGCAAACACAGTTTAACTCTTAAAAGTAGTAAAAAAGGGATGGCAAACAAAATAACCTTGTGTTTCTTCTCAAATGCAATGACAAAATAATCATGGAAAATGATATCAAAGAGGTGACCATGCAAAAACAAAATAAGCATGAAAAATGATATAAAAGAGGTAACCACACATGAAATCTTTTGGGAGCTGCTATATGTACTCTTTTTTCTCTTCCTACACAGCCATTTAAAAAAAAATTTTTTGAAGCTTTCCAAACTAAACCACCCCCCCCCCCCCCCCCCCCCCCCCCAAAACCCTCAAGCCGGCAGAGGGAAGCCTACCTCCCTTCCCTCTCTCCTACTCTTCCTTTTCCTCTTTCTTTTCCTCCTCTTCCCTTTTCTCCTCCTCTTCCTCTTTCTCCTCCTCTCCCTCCCCCTTCCTCTACTCTTCCTCGCCTCTCCCTCTCTCTCATCCCCACCCTGTTCAGCCAAATAGGGATACCTCTCCTCTCCCTCTCCCTTCATCTTCCTCTTCTTGTCCCTTCCCTCTCTCCTACTCTTCCTTCTCCTCTTTCTTTTCCTCCTCTTCCCTTTTCTCCTCCTCTTCCTCTTTCTCCTCCTCTCCCTCCCCCTTCCTCTACTCTTCCTCGCCTCTCCCTCTCTCTCATCCCCACCCTGTTCAGCCGAACAGGGATACCTCTCCTCTCCCTCTCCCTTCATCTTCCTCTTCTTGTCCCTTCATCTTCTTCCTCTCCTCTCCTCTTCCCTTCTCTCCCCCTTTCTCTCATCTCCACCCTGTTCAGGCAGAGATGAGAGAAAGGGGGAGGGAAGGGGAGATGAGAGGAGAGGAAAAGGGAGGGAAAGGAGATGAAAAGGAGGAAAAGAAAGAGGAAGAGGAAGATGGGGAGAGAGAGGGAAAGGAGACTCCCCTCCGCCGGCCGGAGGTTGCCACCGGCCTGAGAGGAAGGGGGGAGGAGAGAGGAGGGAGGAAGAGGGGAGGTTTGTAGGGAGAAAAGAAGGTGGGGGTAGTTTGGGAAGTTTCCAAAAAAAATTTTGTTTAAATGGCTGTGTAGGAAGAGAAAGAAGGGGAGTACATATAGCAGCTCTCAATCTTCTTTGTGGGGTCTAATTGTGGTCAATTCAAGCCCCATGTAACAATCATGGTGCATAAGTACTGGTCCAAATTTGACTGACCAGAGCATTTCTCACCACTAGATCTTTAACATAAGCAACTACCAGTTTCAGATGCAGATCTGACATTGCATTTGTCGGATAATGCTCATATTCTTCAAGTATTAGTTTGAATATTGTCTTGTAATTGGTAAAAACTCGATAAGATTTTTCTTCTGATGAAATCAAGAGATTGAAATGTTCATTACTTGATTAATAAACAAATTAAGTTTATCCACATTGTTACTGCATATTATATTTATTAATATTTTTTTAAATATTAACTCGGATCAAGGAGCACAATGCTTTGAGATTTGCAGCCCAAATCAGAGATGCCTCATGCTGGGTATCAAATTCTGACATGTACCTATAACCCAAAAAAAAAAAAAAAAAAAGAAGGTCATCATACTCATGCAGCCAGTTTCGAACATTTAGATGCTAGAATGCTACTACGATCATCCAACAACAATGATTACTTAACTAAAACTCATTCAGATGAAAACTTCCATTACTTAACAGTGATTAGTGGTGACCCCACAAGATGACCTCATCTTATTATGGTGCAGTCAGCTCTGTCAGGCCATCAACAAAAATATGACACCACCATCATCTTTGAAGCCTTACCCAATTTATCATGGGTTGGAATAACAAACAAATGTCAATCCAGTTAAAAGGAACGCTAGACAGCTTCCACACAGCTACTTAATACTAATGTGACATGTCTACAAGAGCAAGGTTGTTGGGCCCCACCATATAGATGTCAGAAGCAAAATTTAAGGCCTGTGTACTCATAAGGTAGACCAGAACATAAGAAAATTATAGATGGTTGAAAAACATAGTCAATGGTCAGTAACAAAGCTGCAGGGCCAGCTAGATGAGCAGACACCAGATTACTGGACCTGGAGATCTGCAAAGTAGGGCCCACCTGATGAAGGGTCAAGGATGTGTCACAGCTTGTGTCATCGTGTGGAAATTGGTGTAAAAAGAAAGGCAAATGATATAATGAAGTCTCATAATAAGCATACCTCAGCAACAATTTCTTCACATTTATTACCCAACATTTGTTGTATGGCTGCACCAGATTCTCTGACTGAACTGATCTTGTTATTCATATTATCCGCCTGTCATAGCAGAAAAAATAAAATAAAACAGAATAAGACGTAGAAAAGCTATGATAAGAGCAATTATAGTAAAAGAAAGTCATCACAATGAACCTACCTTTGCAACCATCGCTTCAACATTTCTTTCCCTTACTTCCAGATCGTGCAATTTTGATTCTATCTGTAACTTCACTTTATTTAGCTCCTTGATCGCCTCTGCATGTTTAAGATCCCTTTCCTTTTCTAATGCATTCTTCAAATCCACCGCTTGTTCCACTAGCAACATCAACAATAAATAACAGCTTAAAAATAGAAAAGAGGAATCATATTGTCCCATTCAGCAGTGCCATGAGGCCAACAGTTCTGTGCTTCGGACCCATAGGCCTTCCCAACACAACACCCCATGAATTAGTGCCCACCGAAATTACACCAATATGCATTTTGTAGATGCTGGGATGGATGGATCATGCAAATTTAGCACTCTCCGACTTTATCTTTTAGATTGGGACAACTTCGAGGCCCCCAAAGCAAATGCCCCATCTTCAGATAGTTCCCAATTTTGTATATAGGTAAGTCAGAGAAAAAGTTCCTTAACTGATGCTTCCAGCTGATTCCCACAGGGACAAAGCTTAGGAATGGCTATACATGCATAAGGTCTCCCCTGACACACTTGACTTGGCCAATGAACCAGCCATTGCAATAGTATCTTTAAGAGTGGAGACTGGAAAGGGGATCTCAATAATCCTTACGATGTCATTACAAATCACAACAATCCTTCTAGTGTCAATAAGGTGGTTTCAACTTCCTATAATTTCACAGAATCAAAACAGAAGGAAAATAATATTAGTAACGGAAACAACCTTTTCCTTGCCACTCAACTACTTTTGCTTCTAAAGACATGTCCAACACTCCCTCGTCACTAAGCTTAGCTTTCAAAACTTTGACTTCTTTATCAACAGCTTTGGCAGAGTTCACCTGATGAACACTAACCAATTAACCATGCACCTTAAGAATAGAATATTCATGAATTCATGCCGGTCCCAAGCCTGGGTAAAGGAAGAGAGTTGCGTTAGGTAGGTTGACAGCCAACATAAAACTTCATCACAACCCAAACATGAATTCTGAGAAAATGAGGATTTTGCTCAAAATAGAACGGAATGGAAAAACAGAATTCATATAACCGACCCCAACATAATTGGGATAAGGCTTTGATGATGATGATGATGATTCATTTTAATATAAAAAAAAGGTAGAAGAATGATTTCACTAATAATCTCTCTCCAAAAGTAATTGTAGGCTTCCTTAGATTGTCTAGGAGTTGCTGAGGCGGTCACTTAAACTGATGTGGGACCCATCACTTGACATCCAGACAATTTAGCAAAGGGCCCCACACAGTAAAGCAATAAGTCCATCTGAGGGGCCCATCAGCTGAATGATCTGAATCACTAAATGAAATGAAAAGCCCCACATGCAGAAGTGCGTACCTAACAAATTGCACTACCACAAGCAATGAGGACTACCTGGTATTTACTTCCTGTTTGTTTACATGAGAGAAGTAAAAAGTGGAGGTCAAATGATGAATAAAGTGAAAATGTCTGATTAACGTAAAAAGCACTAGAAGGCAAAGTGTGCAGCTCCCCAAGTTATTACACTTCGTTTAAGGAAAAAGAAAACGGAAAAAAAAAAAAAGGAACCAAAACTGTAGTAAAAAGCACTAGTGGTATCACATCGAAGTTTACATCTCCCCTCCCCCGTTTCCATCCAATCAGAAATGAAGTAAAACAGTCACATTACCACTTTACTTATCTCATCTAAACAACCTGAAGTACTAAAAAATTATGTCCTCTTTTACTCTTTTCCTCTCTCCTCCTGAACAAACAGGCCTAGGTTAGAGTAGAATTTCAATCAAAGGTATCCCATCCAAAACACAATTTTCTCATTCGTATACTATCACCAATTAAAAGAAAATAGACACTTTGTTGCTTTAGGAATTGTTTGCTTGCACCCATTTACAAATGTAAACATTACATATGTGTAATGTTTATGCATGCGCATGTTTGTTTGTGCCCATTTGCACATCACATGTGTAAATTTGATGTGAGAAAGCTGCATAAATAGAGCCATTTTAATATGGAAATTTTCACACCTAAGAAGGTGTGAAACATTTGATGCCTCCTTCTCTAGAGTGGCACCAGTACAATTTCCACACAAAGACAGGTCACGCTATCAAACTACATCATCACATGTCATGTTTTTCAACTTTTGTGGGCCCCAAACTTTTAATCCAAGCTGTTCAAATATTTTATTGACTCATAAACTCCAAATAGTTTAATTTCATTTCTTAAATCTTCATAGATTTTGAGGTATATGAGAATCTTACACATGAAATCAAAACCATTCAATATTTACTCAAGAAAAAATGATGCTTCCAAACAAACATGGCAATGTGCTTTACATGAGTAAATTTTACATGCATAATATTAACATATGCAAATTTTACACTTGTATATCCCTTTTTTTTTAATGGTTTGTAAACCCCATTTTCACATCCCATGTGTAACAAGACAAACAACCCCTCAAGGTCGTTCATTCCAGGGAAAGGAGACCTACTCCAAGAGAACATTCAAAATCTAAAAAATAAGCTGTGCAAATATGCCAAATAGAATCCAGTTGAAGGCAGCAAACCTGTTCTTGGAGAGCTTGCATCTCTACTAAGTGCTTGGATAATTTTTTGCAAGCCTGGAATTGAAACAATTGCTTAGAAATGAAGGTCAAAATAATAAAAGAATTAATACAAAAACATGGACATTCAAAAAGGTGGATACTATCATTCAAAATCACCGTTTCGAATTAAACAAGCCATAGGTAAGATGATTTCATGGGGAAAACAAAAAGGTGTTTTTGCCCATTAGAAGGATGACCAATCAAATGACACGTGCATGCTTTAAACCAATATGAGTGCTTCCAGAACCAGTATCCTCAAAGAAACGGCTACTGATAAACTAACTTTTTCTTTTCTTTGGCAGTTGGCTATAGATAAGACAAGCCACCAACATACGTCCAACAAAGATAACAGGAAGGCAGTTAAAGCTAATTCAACTTACCTTCCATAAAGATAGCCCAAGGGAGTCTCTTTTCCCAGAAGGAATGACTGACTATTGCAACTTAAGTCCTTGTCTTCTATTATTCAAGTGGAATTTTAGAATGCCAAGAGGTCTGTCAATGTGTGTGCAAAATTATTGGCTATGCAAGTGGTGGATAGATTTCTCCTCTCATTGTTTTCTCCCTATGATTTTGCTTTTGCTTCGGTATAATGCTGTTTTACCATTACTTCATTAAGTTGTAGAATGGTGTTCTTGCATTATGTCTGTATCTCTTCTTCATCTTAATGAAATCTCTCGTTCTGGATCAAAATATATATTAAAAAAAAAGTGCTGTAATGAAATGACTTCCCTAAAGCAAGATGCCTTTCTCATCAACTCAAGTGCCAGTAACATAATTGATATAGCCTTTGGAGTGCCCAGTAGGGAAAAAAAAAAAAAAAACTATATATCTATCAAATACCAATACCTTCAAATACACCTCAACAGTGGAACTCCTCTCCTGAAAGCATTGCATCGCTGCCCTTTCAGCATTCTTGGCCTCAGCTCTAACAGATTTCTTCTCCTCCAAAGCCCTCTTCAGATGAGAAAGAAGTCAAAATTAGTAGTTTGCTTGGGTAAATGATAAAGATTTGAAGCATGGAAAAGGTGGTAAGAAATTGGGGACAAAAGCTTCTCAACGACAATGTGAGCTTTGAAGCAATCTAGAGATGGCAAAATGCCAGATCAGGAGAAGTTGAAGCAGTCACGTCTACAACATGACAACAAACGAAATAGATTAAAATGCACTACATAATAGTATAATACATGGAAAAAAGACATGAAATCAAGAAAACCATAAGAACAGAGATTAAGGGCACATTTGTGTAGGAAAACTTTCCTGGAGATGCAGTGGCATTTTGTATCAGTGGGCCCTGCTTATTGAGTAGTCCATGGCTTTTCAGCTTTTTTAAAGGAGATTTTTGACAGGAAGTTTTCTGAATCATGTCAAGGGAGCAACCAATGGGGACACAAAAAATGAGGTATTACATGGTGCTCGATCAAGAGAAATGCTCTTTTCTTTTTCTTTTTTTTTTTAATATTGACTAAAATCCATTCAAAAAAGAAGAGTAGTCACTGACTATACCATATAAGAGCTCTATACTGTACTAAAAAAGACTTAGCAACAAAAACAAGCTAGGTCATGCAAAAGAGAAACAGCAGCTATACAGGGCTGAAACAAACAAAAATCAAGAAGCCATGGCAGCAGCAGGGGAAAGACCAGGTTTGACTTCCCAATCCTTCTTTAGCCAGACAGTCAGTCTCCCCATTAGCACTGCAATTAATATGATTGAAGGAAGCCCTCAATCTTGTAGAGATTCACCAGCCACTACATTTGGGATCCCACCTTATTCTCAAACCTGGTGGCTCGGTTGATTGGCACTCCTGTAGGCTCATCAAATCTGCAAGCTCGGTACTGTCTAAATCTTTGTGGAAGAAGAAGGGGTTCACCAGCCACTACATCTGTGGTTCCCACCAAATCATTAAATCTTGCAGCTGCTCGCTCTTTGGTCAGTGATTCACCGGCCACTAGATTGATGAAGAATCTCTCCAAAATCTGCTCTAAGTCATTCGCTTCTATAAAAGTGTCTGCTTGCCTTACTGGATGCCCACCGAATAGTCCAAGAAGAATATCTTTTATAATTGCACTCATGAAACTTGTTTATTTTGAGCTCGTGGTCATATTCTATATATTAAAAGCTTAGCTATTCATCTCATCTTCTATATAGTATAAGCTTAACAATTCATGTTCTATCAAAAAACAAATGTGGGAATTTGTGAGAACTATATCAATATAATTTGAGGAGGAACATAAATGTGTTCAGTGATGGATACACCACACAGGGCAAAAACAAAGGGCTGGTCCATAGACAGTCTTTTCATGAAGAACTGGTTAGGAATTTTGAACCTTGAAAGAGGACTGTCCTAATTGATTAAAAGTTCAAGCAACTGACCATGAATAACAACTGTTTGGGGAAATTTAGGCAATGCAGATAAGGCTCTGACAAATTCTGTGTAGGTTGCATGGAACTAAAGAGTATATAATACCTAGCTAATATTCCGATATGGTTGAACTAAGGAAATAAAGGTTCAGTTTAAGAGTCACACCATGGACTGCTTATATGTTGTATAATATGTAAAGTTATGGGTTATGCATTTTTGAGGCATGTACTCTAATAAATTTATGTGTTATAATTAAGCTATATGTCCCAACCAAGGATCAAAATAGCAATAAAGTTGACATAGCGGCTGGCCACTAAAACGCTACGTAGCGGGCGCTGCCTAGCAGTAGTGGTGTGATTTGAAAAAATTGACCAAAAATACAAAAAAAAAACTACAAAAAATCCAGAATGTTGTAAAAAGCTAAAATATGTGTTTTTTTTTCAAAAGTAACTAAAATAAGAGGACGTAGCAGTCCCCTTATTATGTGTTTTTTTAATCTTGTGGGTGTCTTCTATCTCTAAATTCGAAGCAAGTGATGTTAGGGACCCAACTTGAAGAAGACTTATGGTAAAAATGGAAGAAGACAAGTAAAAAGAGAGAAAGGAAACCTTTTGGAGTCATCAAAACCCAGCCGCTGTGTAACGGCGCTAACACTCATAGCGTAGCAGCCCTCACCGCTATAGCTAATATAGCGGCCACTACGTAGCTATTTTGATCCATGGTCCCAACTAAGATAAGTGTTTTTTAGGTTAGCATTGATTTTGATGAAGTTTTCTTACTCTTACAATCCGATATTGAAAAATATTTCAAAAGAAAATCAACTTCTAACCTACTATCTCCGACTCCTTTAGAAAATGATAACAATGATCAAGTGTCAGCATCCTCAAAGAAAGGTCATGTAGAGGTTATCTTTCACCAATATATTCATAGACATGGGTATCAAGAGATGCTTTCGCCGACTCAGTGCATTAGCTATCACGTTATCTTTTTCTGCTATATTTCAAATGCTGAAAGTGAACTCCTGTACATAAGCACACCATTTAGGACGATTGGCACTGATCTTTTGTTCTAGGCATAGATGTTGCAAAGCATCGTTATCAGTATAGAGCATGAATTCTTTGCCAATCAAATAATTTTTCCAATGACGAAGTGTCTATACGACGGCATAAAATTCAAGATCATAAGGATAATACTTTCTCTTAGCATCAGAAAATTTCTCACTAAAGAACTCAAGATGTCCTTCTTGGCTAAAAACACCCCCAATGCCTACACTAGAGGCATCAGAAGCAATTTCGAAGACTTTTTCAAAATCAGGAATTTGTAGAGCCAATGCCTCTGTAATCTTTCACTTGATCTTGTCAAAAGCTCTAGTGGCTACACTGATCCACTTAAATTCACCTTTCTTCATGCATTCAATGATAAGAGCCATGATACTGCTGAAGTTTCTAATGAATCTTTTGCAGAAAGTAGCAAGGCCATGAAAACTACGAACTTCAACAACGGTTGTAGGAACTGGCCAATCTAGAATTGCCTTACCTTTTCACAATACGTTTGTATTCCTTGCGCAGAGACAATATATCCCAAGAAAATAACAAAATCACTCATGAAAGTGCACTTCTTGAGATTAATATAGAAATGTTCCCGACAAAGGAGTTGACAAATTTTATCTAAATGTTAAAGATAATCCTCTGTACTTTTTGCTATAAATTAAAATATCATCAAAGAAAATACTGACAATTTTCCCAATATAAGGCTACAATGACTATGTCATGACCTGCATAAAAGTACTAAGAGCATTGGTTAATCCAAATGGTATAACCAACCATTCATAAAGGCCATCCTTTATCTCAAATGTAGTTTTCCATTCATCACCTGACCTTATGTGGATTTGATGATAACCACTCCACAGATCAATTTTTAAAAAAATGCATGCAACAGTCATCATATCTAAGATATCATCCCAACGAGGAATAGGAAAGTGATCTTTTACCATGATTTTGTTGATTGAATGGCTGTCTCACACATAGGCTAGCTACCATCTTTCTTTGGAGTGAGAAGCGCAGGTACTCCACAGGGACTAAGGCTTTCCCTAATATAGCCTTTCTATAGCAGATCATCAACCCATCAATTTAACTCAGCATGTTCTGTAGGACTCATCCGATAGGCAGATAAATTTGGTAATGAAGCTCCTGGAACAATATCAATGGCATGTTGGATGTCCCTTAATGGTGGTAGTTCTTTCGACAATTTTTCAAGAACTAATTCAACATATTTTTGCAGTAGAGGCTTCACTTCCTGTGGAATGGATGTGGTAAAAGTGTCTCATGCAACCTATTCAGTAACCAAGGCATACCTGACGCCATGTTCTTTGCTTTCTTCTTCAAACCTTCTCATAGTCAAGATAAAAAGTACAAGAGAAGATACATGTAGGCGAAGGTTGAGTTGGTAAAGAAAGCAACCTAATTCTGTTGATTGAAACTTTTTAACCTTCCAATTGAAAGTTTAAATTTTGTGCTCATGATCGGTGATGACTTTAAGTTTCCTTAGCCATGGTCGCCCAAACAGAATGTGTAACGTTCATCGGAATGATGTCAAATCAAATATTGTCTTCATAATTGCAAATCTTGAAAGAACTAAGCATTGTTGATGGACAGGAATAGAATAATTGTCGACTCATTCAACTTTATAAGGTTGTGGATGCTTCTTAGTGGGGGTAGTTGGAGCTTTTCTACCACTTATTGGGAGATAACATTCATTGCACTGCCACTATCAATAATAATATTACATGATTTACCTTTACAATTGACTGAGGACCGGAAAATAGAAGCATGATTCCAGTCATCACCTTCCTCCTTCGAATCAGCTACATTAGACAATACTCAAGAAAAAGTAGTGGGGTGCCATCATCAGCTTCTGTATCTTGTAGTTGATCTCCTATATTTTCATAGGGAGGATCTGAGTCGAACTACTATGTGTCTATACGCTCATCATACTAGTCATCACCATCAAGCTCATTGGTAGGTATATAAATTTCTATGTGAACATTCATTTGCATAATGTCCCCATTGTTTGCAAGCATGAGAGACATTTTCTCTTTTATCTATTCTTCCGCAGGTAGGATTATCATTCTAATTTTGTTGCATCCGCTGATTTTGCTATAGAATAACCTGTCTTTGTTGAACAATTGTTGTGGTCTTGGAGGCACTTGTTGGGCTGGCCTCTGAGAATGGGGCCGAATGGCCAATAACCTTGCACTTGATTGCGATTATAGGTAGATTCAAAGCCTCTCTTAATGGAAGTCTCCCCGACTTGAAAAGCATTGCGCCTTCACAACTGAATTTCGTGTGGAGCTTTCCGGGCCTTATTGAATACCTCATCAACTCTTGGATTGCCAAACACTACTACCTCCAGTCTAATATTAGAACGCAATCCATCTCGATATCTGAAAATAGTCAAACGGTCATCTATCTTCAAGTTACAGCGAACAATATATTCACGGAACTTGTTTGTGTATTCTTCCACTAATAGATTACCTTATTAGAGACTTAGATACTCTTAGTGAAGTATATCCATAATCCATGTAATCAAAAGAGAAAAAATTGCTTTTGAGTTGATCTTTCATATTAATCCATCTAGTAATAGGATGACCTAAAGCAAGTTCATTATTTTCAACCCCATACCCCAATATTCTAGCAAGACCCTTGAGTTGAACCTTCGTAAAGGCTATCCGTTGTTCATCATTCATACCATACCAAGAAAAATAATCTTCAAGAGAATTAAACCAATCAACTAAGTCTTCGAACTAACATCTCCAGTGAAATGAACTACATCAATTTTAACTTTCTTTGTGATGTCATTAGGTAGGGGTGTAACACTGGGACCCTGCATGCCTCGTTCAACAAGGAGACGCTGTACTAAATTGCGTATAGATTCGTAGGTCTTTGGTATTTCTGGACAGGCGAGTGTGTACACTTGTGACATAGTGGATGATCCTTTTGGACCCAAGAACTACTTGTTTTGCAATTCAGCAATGGCAGCTTCCACTAAGTGTAGAAGATTCATAAAATCATTCATATCCTAGCTCAATTTATATATACACTCATCCCGTTCTTTGTCTATGAGAAAGTGCTAGGCATGGTTGGCATTTTTCCTATGGGTTTTAGGTCGTGTCGGACCTAAACTCAGACCCATTGGAACTCTGGCTCGAAGTAGAGAATTAGCACTTGAGACCAGTGTTGCTTTTTTCTCTCCCTTATCCACAATAGTGCAGAGATGGGAAGAAAAAATGAAGGATCTTACATTCAAATGAAGAAACAAAGGGCAAAGTCAACATCAAGGACTGATCCTGGGCGAAAGTAGTGGAGACAGAATCGAGATGAAGTCAACGAGGTTGAGGGAAGGATGAAAGCAAGAGGCTGATGGAGAGGTGGCTGTGGTAGTGCAATGTTGCTGCCAGGTACGCCCTTGATTCTCAGATCTCTTCTTTCTTTTTTGTCTCTCCTTCTTCTTCTTCTTCTTCTACTAATTTTTTTTCTCCGTTGGGACTAGGGACTAATGACAAAGTTCGAAGTGGCTGAAAAGTCCTGGGGTAGACAATGGGACTTAAGGGTTGGCCTGGGCTAATGCATGGAAACGGGTTGCTTTTGACGGTCTCGTTATGGTTGGGTTTCGGTAATACGGGGATTCAGTTGGGTTAGGAGGGTTCATAATTACAGTCAATGGAGGTTGAATGGGTTGGGGGAGCATTTGATGGTGGCAAAGAGGCTTTGCAGGGGCTACTAGGGTCTCGGGTTAATGGTGGAAGTCGAGAGTTGATGGTGAAAAGGGGTGATGAGATGAGATGGGAGGATGAATAGATCCGAAAAAGACATACGTCTCCCCAGCGACCGGATCTCAACTCTATTACCAATCTAGTGCAACCCCAGTCCTCAATCGAAATGTAGACCAATCTCCCAAGAGATTGATTGAATCCAAAAATAGATTCCAACCTACGGCACAATAAAATTCGCAGCAGACACCATATTGAAAGAAAACTCTCTTTATTAATTGAATCTGCAAGTCTAATTACAATGGGACCCATCTATATATAGGTTGGATTGTTTCCTAACAATCAAACATGTTAAAAATAAAATAGGAAGCTATCTAATATTAACCAAAAATAAAATAAAATAAAAATTACGAAGCAAGTCTACTAATTTAGAAACCATCAAACTAAAGGATAGGGATCTGATCTTCAGTAGATCATGGATTAGGTGGGGCCCATCAAGGTTTGCGGGCCTGTAATCAAAGCTGGATCTTGGATCGGCCTACCTCAATGAGAAAGATATCGTTGTAAGTGGTTTGGATTTTAATTAGGTGGGCCCATAGTGGAGCCCATGAACCTCATTAAAGCTCAAAGTACGACCATATGTGAGAAAAAAGAAAAGGGCACATGTTAAAAGGGCATTTGCTCCTTTCCCTTTCACTGAGATAGAAAGAAATTAAAGATGGCAAAAAAAAAAAAATGGAGAGGAGAGGAAAGGGAAAAGGAAAAAAAAGAAAAAGAAGAGGGAAAGAAAGGAGAACATGAAGAAGAAACCCAAGGTCTATATTGTGACATCCTGGAGTCCCACATCGACTATAGAAAGGAAAGTGAATGAGTTTATATATAGAGCTTGTACCCTTACCTTACATGAGACCTTTTGGTGGGTTGAAACCCACCAGAAACAAAACCGTGAGGCCCATGGGCCAAAGCGGACAATATCATGCATAAGGCCACATGTCCTCATGTGGATCCATCTAACATCACCAAGCGATGTGGGACCGAAGCATTCCACACCGTGTCCCCTGCGGATTCCACTTGACTCACAGGCCATCCAATGGTATTATTGCATGGGATGGGACTCCATTTATCCTAGAGATGAATCCAATCTAATATTTGGTTTGCATCCAGATAAATGGGGTACAAGGGAAAAACAACCTAAAATATATCTTCCCAAACCCACTCAAGTCCAATCCAAATTATCCCACCTCCCCAGTGGGATTATTTAATTCAGATTACTAGGTATTAAGTCACTGTAGCTTGAGGACTTGGATAGCATGATACCGGATACTAAAAATGCACACAAACAAGAGATAAGTTGGACCAGGATGCAAATAGTTGCCTATCCCCCCTTATCCGGCTTTCAAACACATCCAATGGATATAAAAGGGGTTTCCTCTCTAAAATTTGGGGACTTCCAATTTATTTCAAAATCTCTCAATTTTCCCCAAGTTTAATGTGTCAATCTTCCCCTTCATATATTAGGTATATGGTTTGATCATAGTATTAGTCAACAAAGCATCTAGAGATAAATCATCCACCGATATAAGGTCGCATCTTAATCTCTTTTTTTTTTCTTTTTTTCCTTTTTTTTTTCTTTTTTTTTTTTTGTAAGTAGCCTGACTCAAACTTGAAACCTCATGGTTGTGACAACTGAGCACCTTATAACTGTGTAATGGACTCTTATCTTCCCTTGTAAATCATCTTAAAGTAAACCATTTCCATTCATGTTGCTGGGCATTATGATAACAAAGAGTGGCTGGATTCAAAAGCCCTTTTTTTGACAACTTAGTTAGGTGCCAAGGGAAACCAGAGTTCACCCATTAATACGGTGTCCCATAAAGTTTATACAGTTGATGAATGAAATGGTATAGAATAAGGCTTGATATTAAATGTGAGCCCCTTAACATTATTCTATTTCATAAACGAAAAACAGCTCTGCCATTATTATTCACATTGTTTTGGAAGTGCAGGCTTTAATGTCTTGATTGTAGAGTTTGGATTGGACCATCATCACTGTTGCAATCAAAGATGATCATCAACCCTTGGTCTCCTTCAAGTGGTTACATCAAAATAAACAATTACTGCCAGTAGTCCAATTTTTGCAGGGACAAACTGGATAGGATCAGCACATAGGAAGGTCTTGCTGTAACTCCCACCCACCATAGCGACCAACATGAGGCAGTTCAGAATACTAAAAGAGCACCTTCAGGTACAGTTTTTGTATAACTAATCAGACCCCATCACTCCATCCACAAAAGGGGAATAATTGATAGTAACAAATTGTACCGCTCCTTTTTTGCAGGTATACAACTAGAAACAACCGTTCACATGTAAGCTCAATACGCTTACTTGACAGTAGCAAGTCCATATGTTCAAAGTACAAATACCTCTGCAAGGACCTAAAATGCAATATTATTCAGAGAATGCACAACAATAAAAAGCCTCCACTTGGGGCAATGGGTACAAAGGGAGGACCCTAAAAGCCAGCTATACTTGGAAATCAAGTATAATGCCATATACTTCATTTAGGGCCCGTTTGGATACATGCAGAATATAATATTTTCAGATTTAAATAACAGTAAAATAAATACTGTAGAATGTAATACTGCAATATTATAATATTATAGAATTGTCCTTGTTTGGCATTTTTTGAACAATTCTACAAATTTTAAACTAAGTCGTTTGGCTATTACTAAAGATTATAATATATGCTAAAACCAAGCCATCACCAATTTAAAGACAAACAAACAATGATATGTAAATTTATAGTTTTTTGTCTAAGGTTCATGAAGAAAGGAATCAAGATGACTACTGTAATCCATGATAAACAACAGGCGTTGCTGCCAACATGAATGTGTGCCCCACTTGTGGTGGCCCTTGAGATGGGTGCGTCACAGCCTTTTGCATTTCACGTTGTGGCAAAGAAGAACTCCACTGTTTTATTTATTTATTGATAACGGAAAAACTTTGTCGCCTTTTGCTATGAAAGGATTCTTGGCAAAGAGATCAAAGTTCTAGAGATGGATGCTGGTATGGATTTTGGTTTGAAATGAGTACAGATAGCTTGGGCTGAATTTGTTGTAAGACGGTGAGAGGGTATAGCTAGGGCCTTTTGTTATGGGGAGTAAGAATTGTAAAGATGATGGCGGCAAAGGTTAGTGAGGTGTTTGTGGTTTGGAATGAGAAGAAGAGTAATGGGAAACCAGAGCTACTGTTGTGGTGGCTAAGATGAACGTGAGAGAAGATATGTTTCTTATGTAGGAGTAGGTATCCAAGGAGGAGAAAAAAGATGGAGAGGAGGAAAAAATTTATGGGACGGAGAGGGAAAGAGAAGAAGGAAGAGGAAACAGAAGTAGGAAGAAGAAAAGAGGCATGATTGCAAGAGATGCCGCACTCCCTTGTCAAATATCCAACCCATCCCGTTAAATCAAATAAAATCTCCTTGCAAGATTCTTTCCTACAACATACGGATGTAGGGAGAAATCTTTGAATATTTTAATAAAAAAAGCAGATATTCTGTCAAGTTATCAAGTTATCCAAACAGCTCAAATTTAAAAGCCTAACAGAACTTCCTTAAAACTATAATAATCTTGCACATTCTTGTTCATCCAAACAGGCCCTTAAACATGATATAAATCATCCAAAACAAAAGACAATTTTATATGAAAACAAACACACCTGTAGTTTGTCTGGTGATTGAACAATTTTGGACCGCAATTTCGAATTTTCCTGGGCACTTTTTACTAATTCAAACTCAGCACTAGATATCTGCAAGAAGACATTAATGTAAACTATTGATGGGGGTTAATGAATATCGCTGGATAAAGTTGCATACAGCTAAGATAACACAATTTGCTGAACCATGCAGTTTTTAAAGGAGCAACAGAGAAAGCTTTGATAGTTTGCCTAGCAGTTTACATCCCCAATAAAATCGCATTGAAACATCAACTGCACAACAGGAGTCCTACAATATAGAACTGATAGTGAAGAATAGGGAAAAGAAAAGGATAACAGTAAAAACATTTACTACAGATAATCCATGCAGTGTATATTAGGTGCCATGCAAAGAATCATTAAGAACAGCAACAACAATGTGATGATTATGCATTGTGGCAGGGTTCACTTAATGATGGATAATAGAAGCGGCACCAAAAGATGGAAACATTATGGTTCACCATTCTACTACGAAAATTCATGATATCCCCCCCTTAACAACAAAAAAATAACGGGTGGGGCCCACCCACTAATAGAATTATTGTGGCCATTACCAAATCAGTCAGTCAGTCACTCTGGTAGGTACCATTGGCAATTAATGATGGATAAAAAAAATTCTTATTGTAGCCACCATTGGCAATTGTTCAGAATCAGTCACTCTGGCAGCTGTATTTACGACAAAGGTCCATGGCCATATCACCTCTGAAACCCTTCTACTCCACTTCATCTACTGTCATTCTTCTGTTTAAATAGGGAAACGCGGCTCCATGATTGAAAAGCCTACCTTACCATCGATTTCATTGGTTTTGTCGTTCACCGCTCGAAAAGAAGCCTTCAACGACATCTGTTGTTTGTTGAGGCTTTGGATAGTCTGCCGCAGCTCTTTGACCTCAGCTTCCACTTGTTTGATTATAGGTTGCTCCATTTTGCTCATCTCTTCGTGGTTCGATATTTCCTTGTTGAGCTGCAAGGCCAAACGTTACGCAACTTATTTCGTTAATGGTCAATTCAATTATCAAAAGCTTCCCCTTTTCAATTACCTCGGAGATCTTGGCTTCGAGCGCTACGCGCTCTTCTTCCAGCCCTTCCATTTTTTCGACTATCGGCTGTAAACTATTGAGCTTATCTTGACTGCGAAAAGAAGAGAAAAAGAAGAAGAAGAAGAAGAAGAAGAAGCTGGGCATTGAACTGATAGATACCAAAAATGCTATCTAAATTTGATCGTCTCCATGATTTCTTTGATCGATTGTTTTAGAAGCACTCACTTGTAGAGGCAAAGATTGATGATTCCGCTGAGGAAGACGGCGGTGCGGTCGCGCCTAGGGGAAAGGAGATCTTTGAGCGTGAAATCCATGGAACAGGAAGAGGCGATCAGATCCGTCATCTTGTGGTACAAATTCAGGATGCGGATGGAGGTGAAGTGGCCGTCGGGATTCTCCAGCAGCTCCAGAGCGGCGAAGTCGGCATTCGACAGATCTTCCCTGGAATTAGAAGAGAGGGGATTAGGGTTTTAGGGAGAGGAGAGGAGAGGAGAGGAGAGGAGGGCGTACCCGAGGGGGTCGAGGTGGGAGAGGATGGCAGTGTAGATGGAGGAGACGATGTCGAACGTTGGATTGGAGAGATCTTCTGGTTTGACGGTAGCGATGTGGAGTTGAGAGAGGGAGGAGACGATCTCGCCGACAGAGAGGACGGGGAAGGAGTAGGACGACATCTTTTGGCGCTCTTTTTCCCGCCCCAAGACACCTGTGGGGGGGGCGGGTTGTTGCCTGTTGGGGTTTTAAATGGTTTTTGTTGTTTTTCCTCCTCCTTTTTTTTTTTTTTTTTTTTTTTTGTCTTTTTTTTTTAGGATTTTACCGAAGAACAAATTCCACACCAAGAAAGTTATCAAATTTCAATATTGACCAAACAAGGCCCCAAAAGAGAATAGTCCCGCTCATTTCTTTATTTCTTAAGAATTTTTACCAAAAAATAAACCCCTTTTGTCGTTTTGAAGATGAAAATTATTTTAAATTTCAATATCGATCAAAAAAGCTTGGACCGTGGATAACGAGCCGCTCGTTGAAGAGCATGACTCCCATTTTCCTTCTTCTTCTTCTTCCTCTCTCCTCTTCAGTCAATCCCCTTGTTTTTATTTCACTAGCGTTTGCAAAATCATTTTCTTTATGAGACAGATGATGGTTGTGATTAGTGGCTGTGGTAATAAAAAAGGCTAGTTTCGCCGCTCAGTTGAGTGGTGTTTATGTGGAGGGGTTTAAGGGGAGAGGGTAATGTTTTTTTTTTTTTTTAAGCTGATTGTGTGGAGAAGATAGGTTGAGACCTATCTCCCTTGACTGGGGTACCAAACAAAAGGGCTTTTGGGTGTGGGTCTTTTGATAATGAAGGAATGAATGAATATTTTAATGGTCTTAACCTATTTAGGCTTGTTTCACCATATATAAAAGAAAGAAACAATGATTTTATGGGTTTTTATTAGAAGATGGAGAAGGAATGAGGGATTTGGGGAATAAAAGCTGCTCTACTCAGTCAGTGAGTGGATAGTTGAAAGAAAATTATCTAAATACTTTAATCTATTTTTTGCCGTGCAATGCTCTATGAAGCTTTGTATCAAGGGATGGCCCGTGTCTAAGAAAGAAGACGAGGAGGAGGAAGAAGGAATGGTGGCAATATTGCGGCTCAAAAAATAAAAAAATAAAAGTGGCACAAGGGCCTTTATTGTTTATATTGAGATTTGAGGGCCCTTTTGATCTTTATAAATTCAAAGAAAAATTTTTCAATAAAATCCTCTTCTTATTTTGTTGTTTTGCAGAGTGGCATATCATAGCTCACCTGTATGAGTAGGTATATCACTACTCATTTCTTTTACTTCACTAGTATACATGAGTAGAGATATCCTCATTCAAGGCCTTTTTGGTTAATATTAAAGTTTAAGAACCTTGTTTGTATTCACAAAGTCTAGGGGAATTTTTTTAGTAAAATCCTCTCTTCTTCTTCTTCTTCTTCTTCTTTTTTGGTTTAGTCGGAAGGGTCTCCATAGACTTGGTGAAGACAAAACAAAAAAGTCCTGAAATTTCTAACAACCACTCCCCCCCCCCCCCCGGTTTGCTAAGCAATATCATAGGTCACCTGTATGAGCAAGAATATTGCTACTCATTCCGTCCGTTTCACCTGTATATGCAAGCGGGGATATCTCCATTTCAGGACCTTTTTTTGTTGATATTGAAGTTTGAGAACCTTTTTTGTCTTCACAAAGTTTAAGGAGAATTTTTTTTTTGTAAAATCCTTTTCTTCTTCTTCTTTCTTTTCTTTTGCAAAATGACCTTGTGGTTTGAAGAAAATTTTAATATATGTATACTAACAGCAAAGGCCTGTGCTAAGCTCAGGCCCTATGATAAAGATATATCAAATTTAGGGATATTATTAAAATTTTAGAATAAGAAGAAAAGCGGTTTGGCATGCATCCAATTGATAATATGTTAATCTAATGATAAAAAAACATGTAAAATAGACTGAACCTAATAAAAATAAGAAATAAAGATCGGAACCTAGCTAATTATCATACGATACCATGCTAACCATAACAGACTCTATTGATTGGTTTATCTTACAGCCAAAAAACTTGATTGAAATCAAGTATTTATATTTTTCAAAATCATAGAGATGATTTGTGTACTGTAACGATCCAAAAATCTAGAGCTCTTCAGATTTTTAAATCGTTATTTTGATTATAATAATAATAACTTTCATAAGGTAAATTCCAAGAGCAAGTCCAAGCAAAGATGAAAATTTAAATTTCAATATTAAAGTCTTAACAAGTCTTTACATGTTCAACTAGAAAAAAAACAATAAGTCTAAGAAGGTATTCCAAAATAGGGCTGGCCACATTGAATAATCTAGGAAGTGCTTTGATCTTTCAATCAACGTTGCATGCCAAATTCTTTAAGCTGATCTCTGTTATTCCCAGATCCCCCTATGAATGCATTACCTGCAGTGAAACGAACCACTAGTCAATATTACTGGTGAGTAGAATTTCTAAATCAAGAGAGAGCAATTAGCAAAATGTTACATTATAGTTGTTCTATCATATCACTTTCATTTATCCATCCTCATCAGTGTATTGATAGAATCAAATTCATCACACAAAGCTTCGAGATTCATATGTTTCTTTGAAAAAGAAAGTTCATAGGTTTACCCCAAAGAATAAGTTCATAATTCTATTCAACAACATTGTTTAAGATTGTCAAATTGAATTTTCATAAGGGATTCATATTATTGTCGTGACAAAACTGCCACCATCCTCAATTCACAGTAATTGATTGAATGAGGAAATTCATATTTATGTCATGACAAGACTGTCACCCATCTTAATTCATAGAAGTTCTTATGTTCCCACAAGGGGAATTCATATTCTTGCATGACAAAACTGTCACCCATAAAAGAACTCATATTCATGTCGTGATCAAACTGTCACCCATCTTAATTCATAATAGATGTTTTGAACAAAGGAATTCATATTCGTATCGTGATTAGTTTGTCACCCATCTTAGTTCATAGAAGTCCTCATATTTCCACAAAGGGAAATTCATAATCTTATCGTGACAAAATTGTCACATTTCAATGTTCCAAGATCGAACCAATACCAATGTAAAAACAATCATAATTCTGATTTCAATTATAATTCATAGGTTTTATTATAAGTACCATCACTTTTTCTATTAGCCAATCCCACATATGTCATATTAAAATCTCGCCCCACTTTGAATCATTATTGGTAATCGCGTATGTGGCGTTGTCCATATATCCTTTGAGGTCCAAGTTATTCATATTTAAGGCACATTGATCAACTTATAACCTGTAATATTTAACTTAAATCATACTTAAATGTTTTGTACACATCCTTATTTCCAGTCATAATGACATCAAAATCTAAGTTACAGAATTCAGAATTAATGTATAATCATAAGATGAACAGTAAAAAGAATACTTACTCAATAGCAGTTGTCAGTTATTCTTATGAACCTTAGGAAGGTAATAATAGAGAGAGGTCTTCTAGTAAAACTAGGGAACTGTTTATATTATCCAAAGGATTCTTAGTAGGAATTAATATGAAAGGACATCCTCATCATAAAGAGATGTTCTAGAATTCCAGAGATTATTAACATCTTCATTCAATATTATATCTAGCAGAACAAGGTTTATTTAGAACTCTAATCAAGGAAGAAAAACTACATGACTGGGCTATAGTTAAAAAACTTAGAAGAGGGACCCAGTAGTCCAATCCTTCTGGGACTACCACCCACGCAGTTGCCCATCAGTCCCCTACCAGATGTGTGGTACTAATCATAGATCAGGTGGGCCACATGGGCCCACAACCCACAGATAGCCAGGCTTCTTTTTAACGACCAGAACTAATATTAATCCTAGTTTTGTATTTCTTCACATAAATAAACATCATATTCTATGATAAAATAGTCCATAAGAAGTGTATCAATCATAGGATTCAATTGGCTAATCATATTTAAAAAAGAATATGAGGTTGAGCCTTTATTCCCCATGACAGATATGTCGACAGTTTTTATAAAAACATTCATTCAGATCTGATGTTGTTATAATGGACACTTCAATGGTTCAAATCAAAGAGGGACTTCATCCCTGTCATCACCCATCATCTTCAAAGATGGAAATGCATCTTGTTCATCAAACATAGTCATATTTAATAGGATTTTTGGATATCAGATTTGGCTCAAACTTAGAAGAATAGATTATGAAAGACTAATTATTTGATAGAATCACATTCTATTGAAGTTCTACTCATCTTGTATAAGTGATGAGTGACCTCAAATCAATCATCAAAGAGCCCTTTGCTAAAATTCTTTTGCTTCAGATTTCAAACTTCAAAACATTAGATTTCTTCTCCTCTTCCATAAGAAAATGACCAAAGAAGAGAAAGAAGCTCTATTTATAGAGTGTTGGACACCCATGAAAGGTCACATAGAGAGCCCAACAGTCATGGCTTTTGGTGAAAAACAAAGAGTCACATGGAGAAGTCCAACAGTCATGGCTATTGGTGAAAAATAAAAAGTCTCTTTGTGAAAATAAATAGTCACATCTTAAGTGGATTTGGGTCTTATATCCAGATTTGAAAGGTTAACCCAACAGCCCAGTCCAAATCATGAATTGGGCTGGTCAAATTTGGATTTTTTTTCTATTCTAAGCCCTGTTGGCCCAATAAAAAAAATTCAGGGTTATTGCATGTAATTAATAAGATAGGAAACAAAACTGAAGTTCATATTAAGAAGAAGGATTGAATTTTGGTACTTTATTAATTTGACTTTAAAATCTTGTGAAAAACTTGAGAGGCCACTCTATATACAGGTTTGAGTTTACGTATTTGGTAAAATTGACTTTAAAATCTTCATAATTATTTAGAATAATGAGAACTTTTAGGAGAGCAAAATCAATAGAGATTATGATTAGTTTATTATTAAGGTCATGAAAATGCATCATTTTAGCATGAATTAGTTTGAATTAGGGACTTAATTAGGATATTTGCATTAATTTTCAGTTATTTTCATCATTTTAAGTACTTTCACCTATGCATTGAAATTCTCATAAATTTTTCACATCTCTGCATTAATCTAGAAATTTATAATTTTTCTACAAAGAATACCAATTGCAGTAAAACTCTGTTTGGACAAGTCTCACTTCAATGTGGGCTCTTCAGTATTTTATGGGTTTGCTTAAAATGTGCAGGAATATGTGAGCAGATCATGTGGGGCACACACACCATGTAAGAAGTTTGGAAAATTGGCTTCATGAGGACCCCATACACATGTACATATATGCTTGGATGGTCAAAGGAGGGTCCGACTCTCAAGTTGTTGAAAGAATTTAAATTTGAATTAAGAAAAGAAAGCTAAGTGGAGAGAATTCAAGAAAAGGAAAGTCAAAGAAGATGAATTCAAAAATGGAAAATAATCATATTTTTCTTTGGACAATATAGATTAAAATGATTATAACTCTCAAACCAAGCATTGGAATTGGACAATCTATTTACCGTTGAAAAGCTCTTTTCGAGTAAATGTCCATAGCATCCAAGATTACATCAATCGGAGCTGAAACGACAAAGTTATTACCTTGGGAATTTGGCTATATATTTTTAGATGGGATTGCAAAAAGATTTAGAATTTTTTTTGTATTACATACCTTTGGGTGGGGTCCATCTCTCCTCAAGTGAAGTATATTGAAGATTAAAGTAGGGTTCACCATCCTTGCATTAGTTTTTCAAAGATAATCTAAGAAGATTTAAAAAAATCCTCAAGAAATTAGAGAATGAAAGCTTTATTAGGAGATTTACTTGCACATGAAAGGAGAATATGCTAAATATGGAAACCTTGTATAGAGATTGATTTCTAAAGAAAAGCAAGAAACAATCTCTCTAAAGTTGCTAAATCCTTGCTAACTTGTAGGCCAAGCAAATAGACCTTTCACAAAGAAGATTTTATAAGCTACAAAAGAAGAAAAAAATAAGGAAACAAAGGGGCTCCAAACCTTATAAATTCAATGCCTTGGACGTCTAAGCTCTCATCCCTCTCTCTGTCTTCACTTCTCTCTCCTCTCTCTGTTTTCTCATCTTCTCTCTCTAGTGTAGAAAAACATTAGAAAATTAACTTAGGTACTCTGAACTCTTGTTCCAGAGCTAGGCTACAAGAGTGTTGAGAGAATCCTTGTACTTACCATGATAACATCAATGAAGTTTATTTTCTTTGTAATGGAGGAGTAGATTTTCGGGTCGGAGCACAACGGTGAAGTTAATTGATTTTACTTTCAATTTATGTTTTTGATTTATTCTTTTAAATGTCTCTATAATGCATACTTAGAATAATAGATCCATCAGCGTGCCTCAGGCAAACCTCTGTATTATATTCATATTAAATTATTTACTGATCAATTATTCTTATTTTGATAAAATATGCTTAAGCTTATATACTTTTGATACTTTATTCCTACTTTGATAAGTAATGCTTAAAATAATTTTTACTTTAATGAGGTAATAGAGATCTTAGATTTTTTTTTATTAAAAGTTGGTTTTTAAAAAGAAAATCTTTTGGATAAAAAACATTGAGTTGTTTCTGATCTGAGTTATTTTATAAACTAAATATTAAATTAAATTACATAGATTGGTTATTAAATTCATTTAATGGATTTTTTGTTACTGATCTACTTTTATCATCATTGTCATCAGTTTATTTACATAGCAATTTTATTTTGATTTCTCATTTATATCTTGATTTATTTTGATTCATATGTCTTTTATTGTTATTTTAAAAAAAATTAGATTTAAAACAAATAAATTTCAAAAAGCGCTCCATGTGGGATTGACATGTATTTGCCATTGTCTCAAAGGGATAATTATGCACTTGCAGTTTTAAATGATTGAATTAATTTCACATCATTAATTATTTTATTGATGGGCTCACCAAAAACAACTTAGCACTCTTAGTAATTTAGCAACAACTCTACAAATGAAATAGATTAAATCCCATACCCTGAAAAAAAAAATACACTGAATGTATCCATATTAGAACATAAAAAGTTAAAAAGATAAAAAATTACAAATATTATTGATTTTATAATGAAGTTGAGACAATGGTCTTTGAGAATGAAATGGTGCTTTGTGAGTGTTGCAATCCATAAGCATTGGTTAGATTAGATATACCTTCATCCTTCTAAAAGATGCACCATTTTAAAATACCTTCCCTTTTTGCATGTATCTAAACCCTATAAAAATTACATGGATAAAAAAAATAGATTTTGAAGAAATTTTCTCTTAATGTATCTTGCCATTAATAGTAGGGGTGTACACGATTCGAATTAAATCGGATTGGGCCTAATCCGTTACCAGTCTGTTACCTATGGATTAACAGTTTGTAATTCGTAACCAATCTGTTGTCCATTAAAAACCAAACCAAACCGAACCATAGATTAATGGTTTGGTTTAGTTAAAACCATTCAATCCATTAACAGTAGTACCAACTGCTTCCTCACTATTTTATATGAAGAGTGAATGGCTGAGGTTGAAAGTTGAATGATAAATGACTTAAATGTTGCATTTTAATAAATTTTTATATAAAAATAAATAAATGTATGTATTTTTATTTCAACGGTTTAGATCGGTTTAAATTTGTAGATTAAAGGTAAAATTCGTCACAAAACCGTTACTAATGGATTAGGATTTCTTCAATCTGTCACCAAACTATTAACCATCAGATTAGTTAAAAAACTGAAGATGGATCGGTTTTACAGATCAACAGATTTTTTGTACACCCTTAACTGATAGGAAGATGAGTAAGGACTTTTGACGCCTCGCAGACACCTCCGCCTTATCTCACCATAGTTAGTGCATTGCCTCTCACCTTCTTCCTTTATTAGGGTCTAGTTCGAACAATGAAGAAATGGCCGGGATGATGAATTATAGAATTGGCATGTTGAATAGTGATAAAATGAATCCCATCACTTCTACTTTCATGGGTTTTTTTTTTTAAATTATTTCCACAAGAACTTTTGTCTTATCCTTTTCGGATGGAGAAAGAGGTGACAATTGAAATTTTAGACCCTTTCCAAATGGGTTTTAGGATGAGAGATAGCTATCAATATAAGAAACATAGAATGGAACAATCATGTTGAATGATCATTTCAAATTTGGATTTGTAGACTACAGTTCAGACACTATATAATGGAAGAAATAAATGAACTAGTAAGTAGATCAATCAACCACACAAGAAGAAGATGTGCAGATTTTTTAATGTATAAAACCACAACTAAGTGAAAAATTATGAGTCCACCAAGGACCAACTATTAAGCAATAATGAATAATTACAAGATATATTCACAACTCCTATTTAGTCACTCCTTCGACCTAAGGACCAAGTTCTTCTTGCACAACTCTTTGCCATGACTTTCTTTCGCCATACACTACTCTCCGCTTGATCGCACTACACTTTGAATACACAAAATGCTTTCAATCTTCTACAAGAGATGTAGAACCAATATTCTTTAACTCAAAACTTTAATACAATCTTCCTAATGGAGGCTCTAGAGAAGTAGGTTGATTACCAATGTGTAATCTCCACTTAGAATAATGAGATATGTATTTTAGGGTTGAGAGATGAACCTTTTAAATAACTACAATTTGTGCCTAAGATGTAGAGTCATTGTAGAACTCAAATTACTAAACTTGGCACAAATAGGCAAAAATTCCGCATAAGGTCAATGGATTTTGGTCATCTACCTGATCGATCGGGCAATCATTTGATTGAGTGGACAATGTTTCTGTCTGATGAAAATTTCAATGAACCTATTTAATTGTAAGCCATCCCAAATCCAATTGATCCGACCTCTATTCGATCAATCAAATAGGTCTTTTTATCGTTTTGCCCATCTTGCTTTAATTCTTCATTTTATCTCATTCGGCGACATGAACCTTAGTCCATTTTATAAGAAATATAAACTTCAACTCAATAGACCAACAGTTCTATTTGACTCATGAATTACCCAATTACAAAAATTCTTGCATGTGATACATTGTTGGGAAGGCCACTGAGACATTATTGGTAGAGCCTCATGATGACATGGGTTTTTAGTTGTGTGGATATAAGGTGGGCCACTACAATTAGAGAGTTAGTGGTATGTGTTGAAGGTGTGACTTAAAAGCTCATTTGCATAAAAATGTAGAAGGTGGGTCCACTATGTTTAAGTGTTTTTTGGTCTTGGCCATATGAGGAGGGGTTGTTATCAGTCAAATGGTGAGTGGCCCATTACAATTGGAGTATTAGTGGTATAGATTTAAGGTAGAAATTAAAAGACAATAAGAAGACATTAATTTCATTTGGAAAGAAATACATAGGGATGTCTTGCAACTTTTCGAAAAACCTAGCGTTAAAAGAAGCCTCTCGTTCAATAGTTTTCGGGGCGCAACTTGGTGGGTCAAATTGGACCCAGTCTAAGCAAGGGAGCCATCAACAGATTTATCCATGAAGGCTCTTTCATATTATGGAGGTGCTTTCATCGAAGAGTTGGGCCATGTGGGGTCCACAACTAGTTTACTCCAAAGTATCTTTGACGACCAAATCTGATTTCAACATTGATTTTTAATTTATTTTTAGATTTCATGCCTTTTAATACTGTGCATGGTAATAAAACATAGAAAAGCAACATTTGCTTTCGTTTTCTCCTCTCTTTCTTAGTTATATGATGTATATAGATTGAGACGACTCTTAGATCAGATTTTGGGTTTCTTTTTACTGCATTGTTTCCTTCATAGTTAATTATGAATTTTTTTTTCTACTTGATTTCTATACATCCATTGTTGTTAGACCCCTTTGGTTATTGGTTGTTTCACCGATTGGCACTTCGTAGGTTTGATTATGTCAAATCGAGACTGCGTCAAGTATTAGATGACATTTTAGTCATGTATTTCTAAACACAGAAATTAAGATAGGGACTCGAAGATAAAGATGCCAATTCATTTTTTTCTTCATTCATATAAAAACCTGAGATTTTACAGTGTCACATATTCTGTAAACATAGAAGTTCAGAGAGAACTGAGAAGTCAAAGAAATGTAGAATTATTTTTTCATTCATAAAAAATGAGATTCTACAACTGCAATATCCACTTTCTCACTTTGCATGGAATGCAAATAACAATATAAAAATTGCAGGGACATGGGTCAAAACTAGAAATCATGCTTCATCTCTTGATGAAGACATGATCCTGGTCCTTCACCTACTTCAAACCTTCTATTCACGGACAATCTCTACACTTGTCAATTATGGCAGTGTGTCATTGCAAAACGGTGACTCGCTGCTCTCACTCTTATCTAAATTTGTGCAGAATCTTGCTGTCTTGTCCGCTTTTTTTCAGCAAACATGGCCTTTTTACAGTCTCCTTGTAGCCTTCCTAACTGCTTTCAGTTACCAAACCATCCGGGAGTGGCTGCATGTTGGTTACCCATTTTGTTGGCCACTCACCTTGCTACCCATTTTACCAATGAACTAGCAATAAAGTCCCTTGTTAAGCCCTGGCAAAAAATTAAAATATATTAAATTTTATATATTTCTTTACAATATTTATGGAAAGAGAATAAATTTAAAATAAACAAATATAGTATTTATCTAAAATAATATATATTTTATTTAGCATTTGAAAAATTCGATACCAAAGAACTTAATCAAAAGTAAGTAGTACTATAAAATTATCATCATCATCATCAAAGCTTTATCTCAACTATGTTGGGGTCGGCTATATGAATTCTGTTTTTCCATTTCGTTCTATTTTGGGCCAAATCCTTTGATAAGTTAAACTTCTTCAAATCTGATTCAATGACCTCTATCAATGTTTTCTTTGGCCTACCTCTACCTCTTGATAGGCCATCCACCTGTATAGCCAAATTTTTTCTCATTGGTACCATTACCAGCCTACACTCAACATGCCCATATCATCTTAAACGAGTTTCTCTAATTTTATCCCCTATTAGTGCTACCTCTAAATGCTCTTGAAAACGCTCATTTCTAATATTATCTTTCCTTGTTTTACCACACAGCCACCTAAGCATTCTCATCTCCGCTACATCCATCTTCTGTATATGCATCTTTTTAATTAGCCAACATTCTGTTCCATATGTCATGGTTGGTCTAACCACTATACTATAAAATTTGTCCTTCAATTTCGTTGGTATTCATCTGTCACAAAGCACTCCAGAAGCTAGTCTCCACTTCAGCCATCCAGCTTTTATCCTATGCTCCACATCTTCATCAATCTCCCCATCCTTACTAATCATCAAGCTTAAATACCAAAAAGAACTCTACGTGGTATCTCATGAGTTTCAATTTTGACAGTGGTTTCAACACTTTGTATATATCCACTGAAGTTGCAATCCATATATTCTGTCTTTGTATGACTTATTTTAAAGCCTCTAGATTCTAATGTCCACCGTCATCTCTCGAGTTTTGCATTTACACCATCTCTTGATTCATTCGCCAATACTATATCATCTGCAAACAACATACAGCATGGTATTTCTTCTTGAATATGCACAGTTAACTCATCCATAATTAATGCAAAGAGATAAGGGCTTAAAGCTGATCCTTGATGCAAACCTATAGTCACGAGGAGTCCACTTGTTTCTCTACATGTGGTTCTCACATTTGTTACTGCTTTTTTATACATATCATAAAAAATTTCAATGTAACCACTGGGGACATTCCTTCTCTTTAAAACCCCCCAAATTAAATTCTTCGGTACTCTATCATAGGCCTTTTCTAAATCAATAAAGACCATGTGTAGATTTTTCCTCTTTGCTCGATATTTTTCTATTAATTGCCTAAGAAAAAGATAGCTTCCATAGTTGACCTCCCTGGCATACACCTAAATTGATTTTCAGCGATCTTGGTCTTTCGTCTCAGTCTTTGCTCCATTATTCTCTCTCATAACTTCATAGTGTGACTCATAAGTTTAATCCCTCGATAGTTGGTACAATTTTGTAAATCTCCCTTATTCTTATATATAGGTCTTACACTGCTTCTTTTCCATTTATCCGACATTTTCTTTGTCACAAGTATCTTATTGAATAGTTTACATAACTAACTTACCCTAAACTCTCTTAAGCATTTCCATATCTCTATCGGAATATCATCTAGTCATGTAGCATTTCTTATCTTCATTCGCTTTAATGCTTCCTTCACTTCCACTCCTCTAATTCTACGGAGAAAAGTATGCTCTAGTAATGAAGTATCCTCTTTAGCTCTTGTATCCCCTATATATTTTTCATTTAAAAGTTTGTTAAAATATTCCTTCCACCTTTCTTTAATATCATTATCCTTCACCAGAACATTTTCCTCATCATCCTTGATACATTTGACATGATCTAAGTCCCTACTTTTCTTTTCTCTTATTTTTACGAGTTTAAAAATATCTTTCTATCCTTCTCTTGTTTCCAACCTATTATAAAGGTCATTGTATGCTTTGAACTTTGCACTACTTACTACTTTCTTAGCTTCTTTCTTTGCCTTCTTATACAGCTCAAAATTTTTCATACTCTTAGTCCCCTAACAAACTTTGTAGCAATGTCTTTTCTCTTGAATAACTTTTTGAACCTTCACACTCCACCACCATGTTTCTTTTTTAATATGTCTCTTTTCTTTGATTCTTCAAGTACCTCCTTTGCAACCTTTCTAATGCAATTAGCCATTTGATTCCACATTACTGTAGTTTCTCCTTTAAGATTTCATTCTCCATTCTCAATCATTTTGTCCTTAAATATATTTGCTTTTTTCCCTTCAAATCTCTCCACCTTGTTTTAGGGTTCATTTTGTTTACTACCGCTCTCTTTTTACTTCTAATGCAAATATCTAAAACTCTAAGTCTATGTTGCGTGGTCAAATTCTCTCCTGGGATAACCTTGCAATCTTTACAAGCTAATCGGTCCTGTTTTTTAATTAGAAAAAAGTCTATCTAGCTCCTATTACTCCCACTTTTATAGATAATTAAATGCTCATCTCTCTTTTTAAAGTAAGTATTTACTACTACAAGATCAAATGTCACTGCAAAGTCCAATATAGTATTTCTGAATTCATTCTTTTCTCTAAATCCTTGCCCTCCATGCACTTTCTCATATCCTTTATTATCTTTTCCTATATGCCTGTTTAAATCTCCTCCAAGAAAATCTTATCACTATTTGGGATTTCTCGCATTAAATCATCCACTCCTCCCAAAATTGTCTTTACACAGTTTCCTCTAGTCCTACTTGGGGAGCATATGCATTGCTGATGTGGATTATGCCTTCCTCTAGTACTAATTTAATTACTATAATTTTATCATCAAACCTCTTTACCCCCACAATTTTCTCTTTCAAATCCTTATCTACAACTATACCAACTCTATTTCTTGTATTACTCTTTCCTGCATAGAAAAGCTTATACCCATTCGTGAGCTCCTTAGCTTTATTCCCTTTCCACCTTGTCTCCTGTATACAAGCCATATTAATTCTTCTTCTTTTCATTACCTCAACCAACTCCATGCTCTTGCCCGTCAAGGTTCCTATATTCCAAGTAACAAGTCTAATTTTTTTATTCCTTCTCTTCCTCTCATGGATTAACTTCTTTAACCGCACTAACTTAGAGTTATGCGGTAACCTTTGCACACTTTTCACTGCAGTCGGTCGATGCTGTAATGCATCACTTAAAGCGGGGAACGCCCTAGCTTTATTGCGAAATATTGTTATCTTAGAATTTATGTTTGGGTTGTGACAAAGTTTTACGCTGGCTGTCAACCTACCTAACGCAACCCTCTTCTTTTACCCGGGCTTGGGACGGCAACAAAATTTGGCAGAGTTAATACTATAAAATTATATAAGCTACAATTATATTTGGAGTAATTTTAAGGAAGGAAAATTAAAAAAAAAATATAGAGAATGTGTTAAGTTAAAATAGTGTTCATCTCATCTCTTAAGAAGTTACTAAAATGTAAAATCATAAAATCAATTTTTTTAAAAATATATATAGTTGTTATATTCTTTAAAATTTTATAACTTATGATGTGTGTTATTATTATTAAAAAATGATAACTCTATTTAAATGTAAAATGAATAAAAATAATTTTAAATTAAAGAAATATGAACTACGATAATGCCATATTTAAATGTTGGAAATTGGATAAAACATAATGTCACATGAATCCTGGAAAAATGGGATCTTGAGTTTTATTCAATTTTAAGAAACCAAATTTATTCTAAAGGAAAAAAAGTATAGCTAACTTACATAAACTACAAATAAAAAATGAACTTAAAAGAGAGAACATTTAATGGTGTTCAACTTTGAAATATCTAGGCCTCACGTATACCTGCCACTTGATGGTATCTTGAGTTTTAAGTATCTCTAAAATTATGTATATCAAAATTTATTCAAAAATAAAGACTTCTTAAAAGAAAAGTGGTATAAATATATGTGTGATAATGAAATAAATATTTATTTCTTTGATTGGCTTAAACTAGTCATGAAGAAAAGATATAATAGTGAAGATTTATCCATAAATATGATAACAAAATTAAGTTCATCATGGATTATAGCTTCCATCAGTTCTTTGCCCAAAGAACTGAAGAATCTATATATCCTCCTTTACATCAAATTATTTATAAAGACACCTCAGCCGTACCCATAAAAGATGTTGCAAAAACCCAAAGAGATAAAGGAAAATTTGACTTTGTTTACAAATCAGACTTATGTCATATTTTAGAACAAAATAATTATACAAATATTAACCTTCATACTATTGGCCAACAAACCAATAGAATTGAAGATAAAGTAGAAACTATTTTCAAAATCCATGAAGCATCCTTTTCTCAAAAAGTAATCAAGACACAAACTTTAGGTTTTCAGGGTGAAATCCTAAGGGATATAAAGTTAGAAAAGAAACCTTTAAAATTTTCTGATGAACTTTTTAATCAATTATCACACAGTTTTACCAACATAAAACTTCAAGAAAATAAAGATAAAAAAGCTGAAAAATCTATAAATGTTTTAGGCTCAACTTCTAAAAACTCTAATTCTGGCTCCGATTCCGAAGCCATGGATTCTGAAGAAAATTCTCAAGAAGAACATCAAGATGATCAAAACCATCAAGACTCTCTACAACTCAATAAAATATTTAAAAGACAAAAACCAATTGTAACTACAGCTAAAACAAGAAATTATTATCCACGACCAACTCCAGTTGATCTCCAATTTGAAGAACAAGCTACTTTAAATGGTCTTAAATTTGAAAGCTCATCAATATATGAATGGAGTGTAGACGGATTATCTGAATATCAAATCATCCAATTATGCCAGCAGATGATGATATATGCTTCTACAATCATAGCTGCCAGCAATGATCACAGACATGCAGTAAATGCAGTTGTCCTTGGATTTACGGGACAATTAAATGGTTGGTGGGAAAAATATTTATCAGATCTAGAAAGACAATCTATTCTAAATGCAGTAAAAAGAGATCCATCCGGAAATCCTATCCTTACCCCTCAAGGACAAATGATCCCTGATTCCGTTTATATGCTTATTAGCAATATAATTAAACATTTTGTTGGAAATTATATGAATGTAGAAGAAAAATTAAAAACCTAATTAATCGATTTATCATGCCCAACATTATCTGATTTTCGTTGGTATAAAGATGTTTTCTTATCAAAACTTTATACAATTGATTCAAGCAATTCAGAATTTTGGAAAGAAAAATTTATATCAGGTCTTCCTAAACTTTTTGCAGAAAAAGTTAGAGAAGAATTAATAGCCGAAAATTATGGAAATTTGAATTATGCTATGTATACATATGGAGATTTAATCCAAAAAATTAATAAAGTTGGATTTTCATTATGCAATGAAGTTAAACTCAAACGGCAAATTGAAAATCAAAAAAGTATCAGCAAATATGAACTTGGAGATTTTTGTTATCAATTTGGCATGGAACCTTTAATTAGTCCTTCTAGCCAAAAGAAAAAGAACAATTTAAAAAGAAATTACCAAAAAAGAAAATCTAAACAATTTGAAACACCACGATATTATCTGCCCTCACGAAGATATCATAAAAAATCCTTTCATCGCAATCCTTATAAAGAAACAAACAAATCTTTTACAAAAGAAAAACCATTTTCTTCTTACCAGAAACAAAAACAAAAATAAATACAGTGCTATAATTGCAAAGAAAAAGGCCATATAACCCCTGATTGCCCACAATTAAAGGCTAAAACCGAAAAGGAATTAAAAACTATTTTAAAAGGATCCTCAGTAACATTAGATACAGACAATTCTTCTGATACATGTCATTGCAAAATATTTGATAGTGAAATTCAGTATGAATCTGCCTCTTCTTCTTCTTTATCCTTAAACATGCTCTCTGCCCTAGAAGAATTGGTATTAGAAATGTTTAAAGATCTTAAAGATGAAGACTTAAAAAATAAATATTTTGAAGAAATCCAGACCATAAATAAAGGCAATAAAAATGGAAAAGCTACCTTACATACTCTCCCTGAACAATTTAGTATTAAAACTGTCCTAGACAGATTAAGGGAACAAAATGTTCCTCCTCACCTAACAATTCCAGACCTGCATAAAAAAAATTAATAATAAAAGGCAAGAAATAAATTTCTTAAAACAAAACTTAATTGAACTTCAAGACCTCAAACAAAGAGTTGAGAATCTTGAATTTCACATGCTAAAAACTCATCAAGAAAATAATGAAAAATTTGAAAATGACAAAGACGATAATGACATTGAAAATCAAGAAAACCTCGATGATAGTTTAAAAATTTTCATCAATTCTTTATCCAGAAATCCATTTCAAAAATGGAAAACCCAAGTTACAATTCGGATCAAAACATTTTCTATTAAGACCCTGTGTCTACTTGATAGTGGCGCAGATGTCAATGTCATAAGAGAAGGATTAATCCCGAGAAAATATTATCTAAAAACAAAAAATAAACTCAATTTAGCTACAGCTAATAAAAAACTCCATATCAAATATAAATTAAATGATGTTTATGTCAGTAAAAATGAAATATACATAAAGACAAATTTCTTTCTAGGAAAGGATTTAAACAATGATGTTATCCTTGGAAATCCTTTTCTACAAATGTTACAGCCTTTTCAAATTGATTCTACAGGCCTTAAAACTGTCATAAAGAATAAAGAATTAATTTTTGAATTTGAATAATTAAATCCAGTCCCAAATAAAATAAATTATCTCTCTAATGACTTCATTTCCAATTTTGCCATTTAATCCCATATCAAGGAGTTAGAAACCCAAATTCTGATGTGTCATAACATCCATCAAAGAGCACTGTTATCTGTTTATGCTGATGAAAAAACATCCAGAATCAACCTCCTGGAAAAAGTTAACACAACCCTTCCAAATGATATTGCTGCAAGAATTAGAGAAAAAACTCTTTCTTGTCAGATCAAGGAGCGCTTAAAGTTCAAAGCGCAATATATCAGCTGGGCAACTGGCTTTCCCAAGTTGTTCCTGCCATCACATGCAGTAGACATCTCTTATATCGAGCAAGGCTTAGTACAAAGATTTTCTTTATCCAGAGATGATTTTGAATTAATACAGCAGCTCCCTGCAATCGTGCGCCATGCTCTTCGCAGTCTTGGAGTCACAAAAAGACAGCTTCTTATCACAATTTCATCAAGTTTGGGAGAAAGATCTGAAATACGGTTTTATTAGCCTTATTAATTATGGAGCATCATGCAGTTGGAAGAAGGAGATTTAATTTGCAAGAAATTCATTCCTTCTTTAAATGATTACGAACATCATGAACATCTTCTTTTTAATTATCCACCGCAGTGGTATGAATCTCATGAAGTTGCTACGAGGGAATATAGCTTAGAACGTCTTCAGTATTATGATCCAGCCTCTGATCAGTATCAAAGATTTCTCAATTTAAGAGGACATCTCGAATTTGCAAACACATATAGATATGTTTGGTGTGACGGTCGGCGAGTAGTCTGTATTGATGACGACCTTGCAGAACAAACTATAGTTATACAACATCCTTCTAAATCTGGACATCATGCATTAAATCAAATTCTCAGTGCCTATGAAGATATTTCTTTTGATATTCTAGAAGCCACTCGTGAAGAATTAATCCAGTTATTCTATGGTGAAATGAGGAATAATAACTGGAATTCTGAAGCCTCAACTGAAGCAGAATAAAGCCACATCCATATTATCAAGCCACTCAATTTTCCACAAAGTATCTTCTACAGACTAAATTGAGCTTGTTTATCAGCACTATTCCCCACGTTGAAAGCATCGGAAACATCAGCGGTCTCCATAAAGACTATGCATGACACCAGTCTCCATCAAGACTATGCATGACATCATCCAAGTACAGCAGCAACCACGTGCTTCCTTTAGTTCTTATCGGCAACATCAAGCCTCTTTGAATTAAAATCAAGAAAAAAGTACATCCAAAGTCAACAATTACGGCTTGCTCTATGAAGTTATCCACCTATGCAACGAAAAAGTCAACGATTGCGGCTTGCTCTATGAAGTGATCCGACAACCATAGCCACTATTGGTACTAACATGCATATCCATAACTGTGCGGAAACGTAACACGTATGCCGTCGTGCCAAACACATGGAATCTACCAATAATACTACCTGCAGTAGTTTACCAGCCCACAGTAAATGAAATATATACACAGATGAAATTATGTTGTAATGAAATGTAAATTCAGTTTGTAATTACTATAAATAGGCACATCCGGTTATGTGTAAAAACAACAGTTGGAAACCAGTCCTATCAAAAAATCCAGCCATCTCTTCCCATACACCCTCCACCTTTCCGGCTCATTTGATGGCTGGATTTTTTGATAGGACTGGTTTCCAACTGTTGTTTTTACACATAGCCGGATGTGCCTATTTATAGTAATGACAAACGGCATTTACATTGCATTGCAACTAGATTTTATTGGCATTTACATTTCATTTGCTATTCATGCTCACGCTGAATTTAATGTTTGATGCTGTAAGGCTGCTTGCGAATCTTCTTGTCTGCTGTAGAATCTCCATGGAAATAAACGTGGCTCTATCTTGACGCATAACTTTGGAAGCTTTTGACACGTGTTTACGTGATTGCATCGGAGATGAAATGTTTTTTGTCTTCATACTTGATAATTTTATCTCATAACTTGTACTTTCTGTAGCTTGAAAGTACTTTACTCTTTATTTTATGCAAAAGAAGCTTTTGATGTTGGCCGTAGCCACTTTTGTTGACCAGGGAGTACTTGTTTCTTGAATTTTTTTTTCAAAGAGGCTTGATAGAGTCCGGATGAAAAGTGCCGAGAAGTCCCAAAGCAACACGTGGTTACTCTTGCGGGTACGGGAACTTTGCTTGATAGGGCTGCCCGTCTTCTGGATGACTGTTGGAGATCGGCATAAGTGCATCAGGCATCAGGATACTTTGTGGGAAATTGAGTGGCTTGATTAGGCGGATGTCCTGTAGAGACTTATTTTTTCCCTTTTCTTCGGATAGAGATGAATCCTTCATTGTCACTTTTTATCTCTTCTGCATCGGTATCTGCTTCAGGAGCAATATTTTCAAAGGGATTATCATCAGCCCAGAGATGATGTAGCTGGTGACCGAAGCTTAATGGCGAGTTTTCAGAGGATCTTTCTTTTTTGTATTTGTTCCATAATTTCTTTTTAGAGGTCTTTTTTGAGCTGGAGTAGATCTGCCGCTGCAAGAAGAGCAAGAGAAGAGGCTGAACATGGAGTTTTTTGTTTGTCTGGAATACTGGATGGAGGACTCCTTTCTTTATCTTTTTCAGGAGTTCTGAGAATTTCTGAAAAGGATGGCTTTAGAGCTTGATCAGTAGAATATTGCTGCAAGATTGTCGTATAATCAAATTGATGCTAGAATTTGATATACATAACTCTGGATAGAACGGTGGACTGAAGTCCATTTCTTTATAAAAATTCCATTTCAGGATCCATGGGATTTCATGCTTGCAATAGAATTGCATGGTGACATAAGGTTCTGTTGCTAGCTGTAAATATTGATAAAGGCTTTTTTCTTCTGTTTTGAGAGAGGCTTTATATGATACAGAATAGGATTCATAAATAGGAAGAAGAGCTTGAGGAAGGAGATCTTTAGTGGCTCCGTATGGTATCCAAAATTGTGTAAAAAACCACATAGGTATTTTATGGACGTTGGATTTAAACCGAATAAACCAGGAATGCTGGAAGGATGGATTTTGATAACAGAGAATGGCTTCCCAAGCGGAAATATAGTCATAATAATGAAAGATGAGGTCTGAATCAATTCTTTGAGGCATATGAAGAGGTTGTCCCCAATCGTCTACTGAGAGGATATGCATAATCTTGATTTTTGAATATAGGATGTTAATATGGGATGGTACAACATTTAAATATGAGTTTTTAGAACCATCAGTATGGTCTATAGTGCAGCTGCCAGTTCGGATAAGGATTTGCTCATATGTTTTATAATCAAGGGGTTGAAAAAAAAATGGTCGGGAGCGAATAGAGTCTGGATAATATGTTCCATAGGAAAGATTTCTGTATAAAATGTGTCATCTAAAGTAAACATTCTTAATGGTGGTTTTGGGATAAAATATTGGTTTTGAGACGCTTGAGGTTTTCTGGATGTAGAGCTTGATGGGTTTTGAAATTGAGGAATATTAGAATTATGGGTTGCTCCCCATCTTTCAAGATAATTGCCACTGGGTTTTCTGGATATAGGTGGATAAGCTTTATCAGTAGGGGACCTAAAAGGTCTAATCTGCTAAAGCCTCATTCTTTTGTCCCTGTAAAAACTCACGAGATAAAAAGTCATGAAGGGAATTATTTTTACCTGCAATATACTCAATGTCAAAATCAAATATAGCTAATAAAGCTTGCCAGCGAGCAAAGATTTGCTTAGCAGCAAGATTTTTAACATCTTTTTCTAAAATTTCTTTAGCAGATTTACAATCTATTCTTAATAAGAATTTTTATTTAATAAATCACTTTGGAACTTCATTATACTATTTACTATAGCGAGGATTTCTTTTTTAATAGTTGAATAATTCTGTTGTGTGGATGTCCAGGTTCCGGAAGTGAAACGAATGATTTCTTCTGTTCCAAGAACATTTTGTTGGAGGAGAATTCCACCAAAACCTACGTCAGATGCGTTGGTTTGAACTATTTTTAATAAATCAAGATGAGGGATAGTTAAACAAGGTAAATTTTGGACTTTTTGCTTAATAGTTTGGACAGCTTTTGTATGGGCAGGTGACCATTCTACCGGATTTTTTATTAAACGGAGTTGTAGTAATTTTCTTTCCTTGGCAAGATCTTTATAAAAATCAGAGACGTAATTAAGGCATCCAAGAAAACGTTGTAATTGTTCTTTATTGAGGATTTCATCAGGAAATTGAGAGGCAAACTTAATGACTCTTTGAACTGGAGAAATAGTTTCTGTTTTAATTATAAAACCAAGGAATTGAATTTCTGTTAGAAAAAGCTTCATTTTCTTTTGAGATAGAACAAGTCCATTTTTGATAATAATCTTTTTGAAAATATTTAGATGCTTCCAATGGTCACAAATAGATTTTGAAAACACAAGAATGTCATCAATATAGACAAGTGTAAAATCTTGATATGGATTAAAAATATCATTCATAATTCTTTGAAATTCTGAAGGAGCATTTTTCAAGCCAAATGGCATGACGTTCCATTCATAATGACCAAATGGGACTGTAAAAGTAGTTTTATATCTATCTTCAGGGGTAATTTGAATTTGCCAAAATCCGGATTTAAGATCAAATTTAGAAAAAAGGAAGGCACCAGCTAGGCGATTGATTAGATCAGTTTTATTTAGAACTGGATATCTTATGGATTTTAAAACTTTATTTAGCGGCTTATAATTGATAACAAGACGGGGAACACCGCGTTCTTGTTCAGGCGCTTTATTTACATAAAAAGCAGCACAACTCCAAGGGGATTGTGATTTTTGAATAAGCTTTTTATCAAGAAGATCATTGATTTCTTTTGTACATAATTGGACAAGATCTTTATTCATCTGAATAGGACGAGCTTTGGTAGGAATTTGAGATTCATCAAAATTATCAATATATGGAAGAGAAATTGTGTGGTGTTTCCTGTGCCAAAAGGCAAAAGGAAGGTAAGAACAACATTCTTTTTTAAGAGATTTTTTAAATTGTATTAAATCATTTTGAAATTCTGGGTTTTGTAACCCTTCTTCTATTCGTAGAGAATTCAGATCTTCTTGAAGATAGGCAATTTGTTTTTCTTTATATGAATTTTGATTTTGTATAATATTGATCTGTTGCATGGGAGTTGACTCAACAAAATCAAAAAGTAAGTCTTTATTGTCTTTCATAGTTTTAAGGCCTGATGAATTAATTTGAAAAGGCTGTAGTAGTTGTAGAAAGGGATTCCCTAGGATAACATCATTATTTAAATTCTTTCCTAAAAGACAATTAGTTTTTATGCACGTCCCATTTTTACAGATATGGACATTATTTACTTTATAATGAATATGAAGTTTATTATTAGCCGTTGCTAGGCTGAGTTTATTTTTGGTTTTTTTATAATATTTTGTTGGAACTAATCCTTCTCTGATTAAATTAACATCTGCGCCACTATCTAGTAAGCAGAGTGCTTTAATAGAGAAGTTCTTGTTTTTAATTGTAATTTGAGTTTTCCACGGTTGGAGTGGATTTTTTGTTACAGAATTTACAAACTTTCCCTCAAAGTTTTCTTGTTGCTCTCTATTATCTTTATCCTTTTGAAGTTCGAGATTCTCAAAATGTTGTTTAAGTTCTTGAAGTTCATTTAAATTTTGTTTTAATTCTTTTAATTCTTGCTTTTGATTATTAATTTCTTTATAAATATCTTGCAGAGATATATGAGGACGAGTGTTTTGCTTTCTTAATACTTTTTTCATGTTAAGCTGTTTAGATACACTTGGAATAGAAGATTTTTCTTTTTTCTTTTCTTTGGTTATTTTTTGTATTTTCTCAAAATATTTATTTTTTAATGTTTCATCTTTGAGGTCTTTAAACATTTCTAAAAGCATGTCTTCTTGGGCTGAAAGAGTGTTTAAGGAAAACAAAGGAGAAAAATACGTGTTATCAGACAGAAATGAGGAATTTGTATGACATAAGTCTGAGTTATAGACAAAGTCAGATTTTCCTTTATCTCCTTGGATTTTTGCAACATCTTTTATGGGTACAGCTGAGGTGTCTTTATAAATAATTTGATGTAAAGGAGGATGTATAGATTCTTCAGTTCTTTGGGGAGAAGAACTGGTGGAAGCTATAATCCATGATGAACTTAATTTTATTATCATATTTATGAATAAATCTTCACTATTATATCTTTTCTTCATGGCTAGTTTAAGCCAATCAAAGAAATAAATATTTATTTCATTATCATACATATATTTATACCACTTTTCTTTTAAGAAGTCTTTATGTTCTGGAGAAATATGTTTAAAGAAAGCTTTTGTCAAAGGATGAGCGGCTAAATTCTTTTTTAACATTTCTTTATCAATTTTAAAACTTTCAATAACATTTATATTGAAATCAGCTTCTGAGGGATTGTATGTATGAGATGGAGAAGCTTGATAAGAAGGATAAACAAGTCCTGTAGGCCTCAAATTTATCTGAGGTGGTTCCTGTATGGAAGAAGATCCTATAACAGAAGGAGGATGAGAATATGACTTTTTAGAGGGTTGATACACTGTAGGAGTTGTATTTCGAAAATCTGTTTGGAAATTTATTTCAACACTTCCATCTTCATGTTCAATTATGTTTTCAATGTCTTGATTTTCTTTAGGTTTTTCTGGTTGAGCATTTTCTAAAAGCCATTTACCGGATAAATTAATATCATTCCATTGGATGAGTTTGGGAATATTAACTTTATTTTTTAAATTGGTTTGGAATAAGGTAGTCATACCTCTGGTTTGATTCGAATAGGCTATGCTTGGGACCACTGAATTCATAAGTTTCTAATAAACTCTATAAACGAGGGTGAGATTTTGATTATGAGGATTCATATCAAAACCTTTTGTCTGGATGGCTAAAGTGAGGGCTTCATGTGCACCTGGATCTGTAAGCGAAACAGAGAAATTGGGAAAACAGTTGAAGAAAGTAGGGCCATTAGCCAAACTTGATTCAACCATTCCTATTAATGAATAACTGAATTTTTTATGTCTTTTATCTTGGACATACATGAGAGCTTCTGTTCTCAGTCCAAGTCTTGTTAGAGGCTTTAGAGCAACCTGCACTAAGCCAAAATGAATATAATTATATGTTTTAGCATATTCTTGTATTTCTTGGGGCTTAATTAAAGAAAGATGCTGAATATTACTAGTAATGGATTCAATTCGTTCAATAGTTTTTATTTTATAACTTGATTTTAATTGAAAATTTCCCACTTTATAAACTTCATGTTTTTAAACAGTTGGAATTGTCTAGTCACAAATAACTTGATCTAAATCATCATAGCTAATTTCTTCACTATTTTTAATAGACATGGAAGATAAGGAATTTGATGATGAGGAAGAAGAAAGTACAAGCTTCTTAATAAGCTTAGCCATAATTTGTATTACCGAGTTATTTTAACCAAATCCACCACGAGTATCTAACGCTTTGAGGATTTACACACCAACAACACGCCTTAAAATGCCTTCACACGGCTTAACAACGGCGATAACAATGGCTACCTCTGCGCTCCGGGGGAATATGATTAAAATTTCTCAATAATAACAAACACACAACTAAGTATTAAGACTTTTGACTCTCTTACTTCTGAGTCAGCAATTCCTTAAACAACAACAATAAAACACAACATAACCAAAATAAGTGAAGAAATACTCACAAAGCAACTTTATTGATAATCAAAACTAATTACAAGTGGACTTGATGACACTCCCGAGGCCGAACTTGGCTCCTTTTGTGCTGAAGAGATAGAGTACTAGGGTAACTATGCAAAATCATGACTTTGAGGCTATTCTAATTTGGATTAAGTTTCTAATTTGAATTTTAGCTTTTGTTCTAAATTAGGGTTGAGCAAAATTGCAAATCTCATTGGTAAGCCCTTATGTATGGACAAGGCTACGGCTAAAGGATCTCGTCTTGCGTTTGCAAGAGTTTGTTATGAAGTCAATGTTTACTCTACTTTACCAACAGAAATCATTATTGAATATAATGGAGAAGAATTTTACCAGCAAGTTGAATATATGTGGTGTCTTTTTTCATGCAAAACTTGTAGGACTTTCAACCATTCTGATCATACTTGTATTTTGAAATAGAATAAAAACCAAAAACAAGAATGGGTTCCTAAGAAGAAATCTATTGTGTTACCAAAAGTTAATGATCTAGCCAATTCAAAAGATGTGTTGCCAAAGATGACTAAGATAGCTAGCCTTAAGGATAAACATATAATAGACAAGGAGGGATTTCAGTTGGTGAGACGTTCTCGACAGTCTAGTCCATTCAAGGGTGTTGGAATCAATTTCCTCATGCAAATAGGTTTAAATGCTTATCTAATCTAGAGGGTGATTGCACAATGGCAAAGGAATAGATAGCAAACATTAATGCAATGGTTACTGAAACACTCCGACCCAACTTAAGCCGGATTAGTGATTAATTAAGTGTAATCTTGTTGCTAAGAGTGTTTTGGTTTTGCTTTTCATTGGTCTTGAACTATGGATAGGTAGTTGGTTGAGTTTGACCTGGTTTAGATAGTTCGAGCCCTTTTCCGTAATTTCTGCTTTTGTTGGATCTTGTCAGTTTTGCGTCATTTTGATGTCAACGCGTGTATTTCGTGGAGCTTGTTAATCTTCGTAATTGTTCTAGATCCAAGTGACTTCGTTTGCTCTCGTTGGATCGTTAATTGACTCGAACTGTAAATAGAGGTAATTGGTAGACTTGTTTACAAATAGGACTTCTTTTATCTTATAAATATCCTACCTACCACCGTTCTCTCTCTTTTCCTCAATGATCTCTCTCTCTCTCGTTCAGCTCTCTTTCTCCTTCTCTTATTGTTGTATTGTTTACGTGAGGAAGGGAGCCATGTGTCGTGATTTTCGTGTGTCTCCAGCGGATTGAGCCAAGACAACGACTGTAGTGTGTGTGTGGTTTCCACTTGTGAGGCAAGTATAAGCACAAGTAGCTTGAACACTTATTGGTAATGTTTTGATTGTGTGTATATTTTACTCTTCTTGTATGAATCATTGTTAGACAGCCCTATTGAGTGAGATTTGTTAGTATCTTTCTGTATTCAGTCGAGAAATAGCCCTGCTGTATTTCTGTAACTGTTTCAGGAAATTGACTCAGTGCACTCACGGCTAAACCATGAATTGTGCTACGGTTGAGCCGTGAAATGGCTTACGGCTACACCGTGACCTAGCCATGACCTTAACCGTAGATCAATACAGGGTGACATTTGAAATAACTGAGAGTTGGCACATTTGTTGCTCTTCTACGGCCCAGCCAGATCTAAGCCATCTATTGTGTTACGGCTAAGCCGTAGAGCAAGATACGGCTGCATCGTAGAGCAAATTACGGTTAAGCCGTAAATGCGGATGAATAGTTGGGGGACCTCGGCTCCGCCGCAATGCAGATTACAGCTACGCCGTAAGATGCCTACGGCTAAGCCGTGTTCACCTACGGCTACACCGTGTGACCCTGAGAAATGAATAAAAGGAATAGATTTAAGGAAAAGACTTGCTATGACTCTCATGCTAGAATGTAGGCAACCCGAACATGCCCAATGGAATGTAAAAATGACATGAATGATATCGAGGGCTGTGTCTCATTCATTTATGTTATCCAGTTGTTTAGCATCTTCCCATGGGTGTTGGTTTAAGGAACTTTGGTACACTTTCGTAGTAAGATGCAACACTCCTTGATGGAACAACTGTGTATCGAATACCTTAAAACTACATCAGCATGCACGGTTAGAAACACTGGACAACTAGATTATGATTGGCTTGTAATTGACCTTGATTCGTCATAGTAAATCCAATTTGCATTGCATATTGATTTCGGTTTTGTCCTCTTATGTTCTGCGCTGGACCTCTCGATTCTGTGGGAAATGTAGCTACATCCCCAGAGCGAAGCCCGGGCAAGGACACTTCATTACTGTGTATTGGTAGTGTTCATGTGAAGTGGAGTACTTGAGTTTTGTTATTTGTACTCAGTGATTATTTGTTATTTGTACTCATTCGTTAGTGTTTATTCGCATTCGTTATTCGCATTGTTATTCGTATTGCTTATCAGTCTGTGATGCACTACTATTGTTCGTTTATTGTGATAGATTGTGATATGAGATTCGCATGTGATATTGGTTGATGTGCATTATCTGATTTGATTGTGATTGAGATTGTCTATATATGGCGCTACTCAGCCTCAGCTTCAGGATACTTGACGGGGTTAACTTTGGCTTAGTGTGTGTGATTGCCTCTGCAGAGTGCTCGTGTCCTGAGCTTCCGGACCCCGGGAATTAGAGACCCATTCGTACCTTGGCCCGGTCGATGGTGTCCTATTTGTGTGCTCTCGAAAGGAAGAATATGGTAAATGTAGTAGCCAGTTCGAATGTGTATTTCTATTGATGATTCTGACAGCATGCTTATTCCTATGCACGATTGCCTAGTATACGAACATGCTCACTATGGATCTTTGCGTTACTACTTTTGCTCATTGATAGATACAATTCGTGTTATCTTCTTGTGGTTTATATTTTGCTAAGTCTTTGTACTTATGAGTTGTTCTTGGTGTTGCAAGCTCAAATCCCTCTTCCGATCCTGCGTTGGTCAATCCGACTCCAGGAGAGGCTCGCGAGGCCCCCTCCGGCCTAGAGGAGTGGACGTGATCCATTCTTCCGAGCGCGGTTTGCATCATTTTGTTTTTCCCTCCATTGTGTTTGAGCTTATCTGTGGGATTTTTCTGTAAACTGTATTTTGGGTCTGATTTATATCTGTATTTTGATTTTGTGGACTAGTCTCTCTATTTTGTTGTACATTGTTGTAATCAGTCCAATCTTTTGTAATCATTGTGTCTTTTATTGTCTGGTGGTATGCCTTGATACTTACAGCTTCCGCGTACACTTGTTTGCACGTATGATTGATCCCTTGTGTGTGTACATTTGGGCGAGGTCTAGGTGTACATGCACTGGAGTACGTGTGTCATTGGTTAGGTTTTCTCTAACTCTTGATTTCTGGGCTCGGCTTGTGACAGTTACTGATGGAGGTAAGAGTACTTTTGTTCTTATAGATGGAAGTCATGCTTCTTCTTCGACTAATATTTTAGCTGGTTTGCTAGGATCTAATCATTAAGACAGAACCAATAGCATTGTTATCAAGGGGAAATCCCTACCTCCACCAAAATTGTGATTATATCGTTCCTTTTGCGGATTGCTTCTTCCACTGCATGGAGTTTGGCAAAAAAGATTAGAGGATGTACACCTTTCCAGTAGTTATAGATGTAACTACAGGTAATGCTATTTTATATGATTCTGGATCCCAGGATGTGGGTTATTTTGTGGTCTTAGTATTATTTTTTGATTGTTTTAAGGGGTATGCCCTTCAAGATCATCATTCTAGATGAACTTTTTTTGTATCTTATTTTTTGCTTAACAAAGGGATTACTAACCTTCCAAAAATAAAAAAAAAGTATATCTGGCTTGTTGACTCAACCTATAACATTCCAAACCCAGTTAAGCATGTTTAACAATTAATTAAGTAGGTTATTAGTAATTAATATAGAATTATTATAAATAATGATGTTTAACATCTAATTAGGTTGGACTTAGTTTATTATTGTCTTATTGAGTCTAGTGGGTCAAGTTTTGGTTATGAATAAGTAGTTTGGGTTGGGTTTGACCTTAATTAGATAGATGAAAGCCCTTCTTCAAAATTTTAGAATTCATGGTCTTACATCTTACACGTATAATATTGATATCATCATGTTTGTCTTATTGAGCTCATCAATTTTCATGTTTGATATGAATGCATTCGACTTCATTTGAATTAGTTGGACCTTCGTTTGACTTAAATTGAAAATACACTAAGGAAGGTAAATCTTCTTATAAACTTCAGAAAAATTTTGATGTATAAGGGAGCTCAACTGTAGCCATTCGACCCTTGTTCACCAAGGGCCTAGCTAGGAGCTCATTCATTTCCTTTTCTTCCTCAAATTCTACTTAGATGCATGGTGAAAATTGTTGCATGTAAGGATTGAGCCTCCAAATCCTAATTCCATCATCTTTGCTTCATTTCCATCATCACTTTTTTTTTTGGGCTATATTGCTAGAACTTCTCTTTCCTTCTCCCATCAGTCATTGAGGGTGAGAGTTCTGGTTTTCTTAGATTTCTGAATGGTTATAAGAGTCAAGAAGACTCTTATCTCAAGTATGCACTCATTTTTCTCATTCTTCCTTACATGTATGGTATTTATGGCTAAGAATAGTGGGTTCTTCTTCTCAAATTAAGCTAAGAGAAAGATTAGTGATTTGAATTTATAAGCGAGGAAAGTATAAGCTAATTATTGTTGAATGAAAATTGGTAACTTGTGATTCTTATAAATCTATTGAACTCTAAATTTGATTTTTCAACCCTCTTTATCCTTGTTCCAAATGCATAATGGAATGGTCTACGTAAATGGTGAAATGTGGATTTGCAAGTGCTAGATGGTTGAATTGAGTGAGGGCCATTACATTAAAATGAAATGTAGACATGCAGTTAGAATCCCAGCATCATGGGTGACGAAAAGAGTTCTGTAACTACTAGCTCCAGAAATTCTAAAGCTCATGGCTAAGCCATAAACTATTTCACTGCTAAGCCGTATAACCATAAAAGCTTGATGAAAAAGAAAAGTCGAAACTTTTTTGTTACGGCTAAGCTCACTACTAGGCCATGAAATGCACTACGACTAAGCCGTGTCCAAGCTGTAAGCCATTTTCAACCAAGTTGTAAGCCATTTACGGCCAAGCTATAAATGCGAGACAAATTCTGTATATGCCACGGCTAAGCCGTAGGTTATCCACGGCTAAGCCGTAGGAATCCAGAAGACTTAGGAAAATTAGGAACATTCAGAAGACCTTGTAGGCTCTAGTTCTGTCACGACCTAAGCCCAAGAAATCGGGGGTTAAGTTTAAACCTAACCAGTGACACAGGCACTCCCATGCATACACACTTAGACCTCGTCTAAATGCACACGCACAAGGGAAAACACACGTGCAAATACAATGTACGCGGAAGCTGTATGTATCATTGCATAAGGAAAAGGATACATGAACACACGACATATCAACAAAAGAGCATAAAAGATCACATTAATTACATAATATACAAACAAAAGAATCCCTATGGAGTGAGGGACAGTTAAGCCATGACACAAAATGTAAGACGTAAACAAAATGCCTAAGCTAAGAACCAGATGCATCTCACACAACAAAATGAGACCTTTACTCATGCCACACTGCTTTCTGTTGGAGTGATTAGATCCACTCCTCTAGCCCTGATGGGGCTTCTACGGTCTCCTTTGGAGTTTTACCGACCGACGAGGGGTCGGCAATGGAATCTGAGCCTGCAACACCAAGAACAACTAGTGAATACAACGATTCAACAAAGCATAAGTAACAATAAGGTAACACACATTGTGTCTATAAGAATAAGTAATAGATAAAATTGCATAGAATTTCAATTTCGTATACTGGGCAAATTGTGCATTTGAATAAAAATGCTATAAGAATCAATGCATATATACACTGTACTATGTGGCTATTACATTTGCCATATCCTCCCTCTAGGGATCTATACATGGGAGACCACCATCGATCGAGCTAGGGCACGAATGGGTCTTAGGCTCCTGGGGTTCGAAAGCCCCAAGACATAAACACACTGCAGCGGTAACATACATACTACGCCAAAGTCAACCCCACCAGGTATCTTAAGGCTGGAGCTGAGTTAGTGCCTGATCATATTGAGTCAATCATATACAGGACATTAAGTAAAACATGCATGTCATTTAGAGAATAAGAACAATGCTACATTACGTTCAATTCATACAATACTCAAGTCAATATCTATAACCATAGTAATTGTTAAGAACATCACAAAAGGACATAATAATGAGTTTTCAAGCCATACATAAAGAGTGGAGGACAATAAGCATCATCCAATATGCTATGCACTTCAATGTGTTAGAATCAAGATAGTTTACTAGCCAACCCTAATCTAGTCATTCAGTGTTTCTAAGTGTGCATGATGATGTAGTTTTAAGTTATCCGACACACAGTTGTCTTTCTTTTTGTGTTGCATTGTGTCGAGAAGGTGTATCAAAATCCCTTAAACCAACATCCATGGGGAGGTGCTCAACAACTGGACAACACATATGAATGAATCGAAGCCCTCAAGACCATTCATGCTTTCCATGTATTCCATTGGACGGGTTAAGGGTTTTCTACATTTCCACATAAAGGCCCTATATGGTCTTTTCAATACCTACCATTTCTTGTTTTTCAATGGTCTCACAGCTTAGCCGTGGGTAACCTACGGCTTAGCCATAGGCATCTTACGACGTAGCCGTATTATGCACTACGGCTCAGCTGTAGTTCCCCAGAATTGTTTCCGCATTTACGACGAGCTACGGTTGAACCGTGCATTCTCTTATGGCTGGACCGTAATTGTTATATGGTTCAACTACGGTGGGGTACGGCTTAGCCGTAGCACACCATACGGCTTAGTTGTAGCTGGACCGTAGAAGATTTTTTTAAATTTAAGCTCTTTAGACATCAAGCTGTAGCTTGACCTACGGTTGGGTCACGACTAGCCTATAGCCTGACCGTAGTGTAAAGTTGAAATTTTCAGCTCTCTAGAAAGTGAGCCATGGACTTCTATGGCTTAGCTGTAAGCTTCAGAAGTTCATGTTTCTGAGCCTTTATAGACAGACTAAATTTGAACAAAATTTGCAAATAGAGAGAACAAGAGTGTAAAATTGGACACAGAAGGGTTGTAAAACACAAACCACATGCAAGATTAAGACGAATATTAGCAATCATCGTGTACAACATGTGTTCATCCATAAAGTGCTTATACTTGCCTCAAACAAGCTGTTCCAGTTATGTGTTGTCCTTAGGCTCAAATTGGACGTCTACTGTCGCCTTAACATCCATTCATGCAGTAAGAAGAAAGAGGGATTGAGTGCATGTGGGACAAGAGGAATTCTAGACTCAGAGATGCTATCATGCTTTCAATTCTTACCTTAGATAAATTGTGTCACAACCCGAGCCCAGAAATCGGGGGTTAGTGAAAACCTAACCAGTGACACACGTACTCCCGTGTATGCACTCATAGACCTAGTCCAAGTGTACATACACAAGGGATCATTCACACGTGTAACAAAGTGTACGCGGAAGCTGCAAGTATCATCGCATAACACAAGATATACAAAAGGAACGATGACTGCAAATATTAATAGTTATTTTACAAAATGTACATCAAAGTGGGAGATAACATGGATGACCTAAAACCCTGAGTACAATGTCAATGCAATACTTAGAAAAGACTCGGGTGATGCCAACCGCTCTCAGGAGGATGGATCAAGTCCACTCCTCTAGCCCGGATGTGGCTTCGTGTGCCTCTCCTGAAATTTGGTTGATCGACGAGGGGTCGGGAGAGGGATCTGAGCCTGCAACACGAAGAACAACTAATAAGTATAACAACTTAGCAAAGTATAAGCAACAATAAGTTAACCACATGTTGTATCTAACAGAATCATGGACAATTAATCGTAAATCATGTATAGAGATCAATATACATATACTAAGCAATCGTGTATATGAATAAGCATGCTATTAGAATCAGAAAACAAATGTACTGGCAAGGTGGCTACTACATTTATCATATTCTCCCTTTCGAGAGCAATCAGTACGAGAACACCATCGACTAGGCCAAGGTACGAATGGGTCTCTAGTTCTCGGGGTCCGGAATCCTAGGACGGTAGCACTCTGCAGAGGCGGGAAACAGTCTATGCCGAAGTTAACCCCGTCGAGTATCTCAAGGTTGTGGCTGAGTAAAGCCAGTCAGACAAAATCAGTTAAGTCATATGATGCACGTCAATCAATATCAATAGCAGTATCAGTCGGTCGAGCAATGCAATACAGTATGCAGTATAATACGTGCGTCGCATGAGAATCAAGCATGAACTAAAGTCTTGCAATATCGTAAAACAATTGCTAATCAGTACAAGAATAAGAACATGGAATCAGCAGTTCTACTCGGGATATACCATGGACAGTGTCCTCAGGGAATAACCAATCGTTTCCCTAGCGCAGGATGCGTACCATGTGAGTAGGAGGGCAAAGCCGAAGTCTACATGCAATGCAAATCAGATTACCACGGTGAATCAAGGGTGTTTACTAGCCAACCCTAATCTAGTTGTCCAGTGTTTCCAACCGTGCATGCTGATGTAGTTTTAAATTATTCGATACACAGTTGTCTAGTGTTGCCTGTAACAGAAGAGTGTATCAAAGTCCCTTAAACCAACACCCATGGGAAGGTGCTTAACAATTGGACAACGTGCACATGAATGAGTCACAGCCTACAAGACCATTCATGCGTTCAAGGTAATTGGTTGGGCAAGGTATAGGGTAGAATAATCCATGGGGAAGGGCCTATGAGGTTTCTTCATGAACTTAGGAAGTAACATAGAAGGTTCTATGGTGTTACAAGAATAAAAGAAGAGCAATAGATAAGCATAGGATTCAATTTAACCCTAATGTCTCTCGGAGCAGAAATGTATCAGGGCCGATCGGTCGGTCAGCACATCCGACTGGTCGAATTTTGGTTCTGGGAGTGCCCGACCGGTCGAACCCCAGTCCCGATTGGTGGACAATTGGGTTCTGTACAGAACAAGACACTTGTATTTCATGCTTTCTATGTACAAAATTGACGTATAACAAGGCCATGCTAGACCAAGGGCTGTCAAACACCACACTCTTACGAGAAAGAATAGAAGAATATAACACTCAATGTATATCAACATGTGTTCACCCAGACTGTGCTTATATTTACCTTAAGCAGATTATTTCCTTAATTTCGCTGTTCTTTGGCCCAAATGATCCCGGAAGTAAACTCCTAAACCAGGCAGGCTAGGAGGAAGCAAAAGAAAAAGGGTGCAGGCAGAAAACCACGCTCAAAACTCATACGGAGACTGTGACGCGAATACTCACTGGAGATGAACCGAAAGAAAGGTGCAAGAGCCTTGTCCATGACAAGAAGACTAAGAAGAAGAAAGCAAAACAAAAGAGAGACATCGGGTCGAGAAGCTACCGGCGAACCCACGAAGAAGACAAGCAACCGATAGACGCTAATTTCCCCTTTTCTCTATGTCGATTGCAAGGAAAGAGAAGAAGACGAGAGAAAAGAAAGAGAAAACAAGAAGAAGAAGAGAACGAGAGAGGGAGAGTGCGGGCGTGAGAGCTGAGAATAGAGAGGAAAAGTCTGTGGTTCTTCCTTTAAATAAGATAAGGATGAGTTGAAATTACATATAAGTCCAGCAGTTTGGAACATTTATAGTTTGAGTCAAACGGCGACCTCACGTAAACAAACGACCTCGTCTGCATTTGAGTCAGTTACGGAAGTTGACGAGCTCGACGAAATACACGTGTTGACGCTGAGATGACGCATAAATGACGAACCCGTACAAAAGTAGAAATTACGAAAAAGGGCTCGAAACTACTTAAACCACGTCAATCTCAACCTATCTACCTATCCATGCCCTAAAATAAAACAAAAACAAAAGCAAAACACAATTAACAAGTAATCCGTTCTTAATTAAGTACAAATCCAGATTAAGTTGGGTCGGAGTATTACAAATTGTGGAGTCGATGCAAAGCTTTTTCCAACAAAGTAAAGAGACAACTGACGAAGAAGTCGTGAGAGGAAGAAAAGTAGAGAAGAAACAAAGAAAGAAGGAAGAACTAGCGTGAAAGAGAGAAAGCTAAGATGGGTCGGTGCATGCATCTCCTTTTTATAAGATAAGTATTGAATACTTTGTAAGAAAGTCCAAAGGTTAAAGATAATTATAGTTCGAGTCAAATAATCGTCCAACGGAAACAAACGAAGTCGTTTATATGCGAGTCAGTTATGAAGATTAACAAGCTTGACAAGCTACACGTGATGACACCAAGATGATGCATGAATGATGAAATCACACAAAATCTAGAATTATGAAAAAGGGCTCCTGCCTACCTAATTCAAGTGAAACTCAACCCAATTACCTATCCATAACCTGAAACGAAATTCAAACAAACAAAATAACAAACATGAAACTAATTCGTTGGAAAATGACCAAAAAGAAGAATAAATAGTCCATAAACCGGATTAAGTTAGGTTGGAGTGTTACAAGTTCTCTGGATCTTTTAACCTAATCATTTGGCCCAATGAAAAATTACTTAACATGAAGTGTCTTGAGCACTGGGACTTATTCATGCAATGTTGTTTATTGGTTTAACACCTACTTATGGGTGTTGGTTTAAGGGACTTTGATACATCTTCTTTACATAATGTGACACTAAATAGAAACAATTGTGTATCAAATAACTAAAAACTACATCATCATGCACGTTTAGAAACAATGAATGATTAGATTAGGGTTGGCTTATAAATTACCTTGATTCTACTAAATTAAATTGCATGGCATATGAAAATCTTCACAACTGTTCTCTATTATTGAAAATGCTTATGAAATGGTCATGATATGAATTGATTCTAATTTGAACTTTCCATCATATACAGCTTTGTTATTATTAACATTGAATTGAGTAAGAATGAATTGAATGCATAATGAATTATCTCTCAATGTAATGAATTGCACCATTTACTCAAGTTCAATTACACAATTCGAAATGGTCTGACTCTACTTAGCTTCAGCCTTATGATACCTGGTGAGGTTGACTTTGATGTAGTAGATTAAAATGGTGCCACTGTAGTATGCCTTTGGAGCTTCCGTACTCCATGACCGTAGGGACCCAACTGTACCTTTGGCCGGGACGTTGGTGTTCCCAATGTAAAGGTCCTTATTGGGAGGATATAGGAAATATAGTAGTCAAATATTAAAATATTTCTCTTAATTGATTCTTATATCATGCTTTAATCAATGCATAATATGCCTGGTATACTAAATTGAATTTTATGATAAACTATTAATGATTTTCTTAAATACAATGCGTGTTCCAAGAGGAGGCCTTAGGCCTTAATAAGTGGACAGTAGAAGCGATTTGACTGATCCTCTTATGGAGCACGACATGATCACATTAGGGCCTTCTATTTTGGGATTTTGGAAGCTATAGGATTCATGATATTTTGCATTAGTTTTTCTATGCATAGCTCATGATTTCTCATCTTTTGGGACAATGGATATCTTTTGTTATTGTCCATGACTTTCATGTCTTTTCTGTACAGCATGTGTTTAGGGTATATGTTATTGTATAGACTTGCTTATATAGATCTTAGATATAGTAAGGTAGTTATGTTTATGTTAGTATGTGATGTTTTCATGAATTGATATATTGGAAATATTTAACTGTTCGAAAAATTTATAGGTGATATTGACAGGCTTCTGCGTGTAAAATATAGACAAATGTTCGTTAAAAGTACCTCACACGTGAAGGATGTGAATATCCCTTGTGTAATTCCGCTTTGACTTGGTTCTGGATGTAAATTATATGGGAGTACGCGTGTCACGCCTTGAGGTTAACCCTAATGTGCAAGGATTCTCGGGCTTGGGTTATGACACAACCTACTTTTCGTGACTTTTTAATATGTTTATTAACTTAATCTAATTGTAGGTTATTTGAAACTCAAATAAAGAACAAAAGAAAGCATTTGTTTATATAAACCTTTTAGATTAGTCTAAGCCTTTCAAGGATGTATAATGTCAAATGAATCAAATATTAAAGAGTATTTCTTTACAAAAAATAAAAAATCATTGTAAAAATGAGAGGACATTTAATGGTGTCCTCCTTCGAAGAATCCAAACCTCACTTATACCTACTATTTGATGAATTGGTACCCATGCAAAGTTTATGCTTGTAAATCTGATATAAACCATTAAATTGGAAAAAATAGAAAGAAAAAGAAATGACTTCTTGTAAAGTTGAAACTTTAAGGCCATAAATGAAGGGCTATTATGGTTTGATTATAATTATTTTGCATGAGATTCCAGGCCATTCCATGACATCCGTGTTGTGTTGGCTTGACTAGCCATTTTTTTTCTTTTTTGAAAATTGAATAGCCATCATTTCCGTTTGGGTTGGTGACATGCCTCAAACCTTCGATCTAATATGCAACCCATTAGGGTAAACCATCCTGACCAAGTAGCGATTGGCTAACCGCCATTACTTGAAGTATAGATCCTTTAACGCTCTAAGCTCAGATAAATTTTTACTTCTTTGCTAATGCAGATTGATGGATAAAAGTCAAGAGTTTCTGTCCTTACATTTCTTAACTCCGCCTCTTCTACACGACATCTTCTATGTAACTCTTTAAGATACCATAAAACATGGCTGTTGTTTCAACATAAATTCAAATAAATTTGTATGAGGATGGAAAAAAGAAAAAAGAAGAAACCAACCATTAAGTAAAAAGTTACTAATTCATTATGCCAATTTTATGTAGCAATGGAAAAAGGATATCTGCACTAATTAAAGAAATTTTAGAAAAAGAGAGATAGAGAGAGAGAGATGTTGATGAAGAGAGACAGATGTTGATGAAGAAAGCTAGTGGAGCAAATTATTTTAAGGATATGATGTTGGTTTGTATGCGTATAGCGATTGAGGCAATTAAAGAGTAGGGATTCATAAATCCTTGAGGTGGGGATTTTAGTCAAAGGATTTTGAGTTATAAAAATTGTATTAAGTGTGAGGTGATGAAGAAAAATGTATGTTAAGAATTGCTTCATGATTCGTTGAAAAAGAGAGAGATATGTAGATGAAGAAAGCTGGGGGAGCAAATTATTTTGAGGACATGACATTGGTTTATATGGCTACAGTGATCAAGGCAATTAAAGAGTAGGGATTCATTATAAGTTGGACTTGCAATAACTAAATTCTTTAGTGGTTACCATCTAAGGAATGAGTACTCCTAACACATGCCCTTGGACCATACATTTGTAAAATACATTGATTCCATTTGGCAATATTAACTTGATGACTGCCCCATAATATGATTGATGATTACATATTCTTATGGTGTCCCTCAATGTAATGACCTTTCATAATCAATCAAGATTGGTCATATGGCTTAATCCAAAAAATGGCTTAGAGCTAAATATGATCATGGGGCCTGACATGACATGGCCGCAAAAGTCCATATTAATCATATTTATTGTCCCTACACGCTCTCACATAAATCTAAGAGAGTTTAACACGATAGAGCAAATTAATCGCATATGCTATGGGGCGTGATTCTATCCATAAAGTGGTTCCCAATTATGCGCTTGGGAGTGGGTCCAATGGCTAAATGGACATAGGTCACTCTGATCAAAATTGGACTTGATTGGGGCCAGGCCCAAAACATTGATGAAAATATATATTCTTTTAATCTCCCTAGCAGTATCAATAAAGGCCAACAATTACTTTTTACTACAATGAAGGAAGGTTTCCGTAAACATGATACAAAGGGCCTAATTTTGGTTGCTTGAAAAGATTGACCTTAAGGGCCTGCTTCATTGCATTGAAATACATAGGATTTGAACACAAATAATTTATATTATAAGTGGTTAAAATGAAGATAAAAGGTGAATCTTTAGAAAAAAAGAGAGCACCAAATGAACTTTCCTTTCTGGTAAATAGATTCAAAATTAGATGGAAAATGGATAGCCAGCCAATATCCTAGTAATTGAAAACATAAGAAAGTAAAGGTTCTGTTCACATCTCCATCGTATATTATTCTCCCTCTTCTTTGGTAGAGTTCATACCATCATGAATTCCTAGGCATTTATTTCCAATGTATTTTAGTGCAAGCAAATGGGATCTAAAGTTGGTTTGTTTGCACTCATTTACAAATGTAAATGATGCATATGTCTACTTATTTCACATCTTCATATATTGTAAGAGCCCGCCTCGACCAATTATGTTTAATAGCTAATTAATTATAATTAGTGATAATTATTATGTGTGTAGTTAATTAATTGTCTTTCAGCATAGTAAATTGTTGTTGTTGCTTCTTTTTTTTTTTTTTTTTTGGATAATTTGGGCCAAAGTCTGGTTTTTAAGAGTTATTGAGCTTCTTGTCTAGTAATTTTTTTAGGAGATGTAGTTCAGTGGTTTTAACTGTTTTGGTGCTTCAAGTCCATTCTGTTTTTATTTATTTTATTTTTTAAAATTTCGTTAATCTCTATTCTTCCCCTATTTTGATTTTTTGCTCAAACAGCCTTTTAATTGTGTTAGTGGTTTAAGACCATTCTATTCTATCACTCAGATATCACACACACTTGGCCTTTTGCTCACATATCAGTTGTGTCATAACCGAGAACATGCAATATATAAATTAGGAACATTAAAAATTCTGAATGAACTTGTAAGGATCATCAGTTGGAGATTTTTTTGCATGAATATAATGAATAAGAACATTAATCAGCCGTCAATTTTTGGTGTACAAATTGAAGAAACAGGAAATTTGTTAGTGTACATGATACAGGTAAATATTGATCAGGTGTGTCAGAAATAGGAACATGAGACATAGGGACATTAAGAATTTTGAATTTTCAATGGACAAATTTAAGAAACAGGAACATGTGTTAGTGTATATAAGAAATAGAAATGTTGATGAGGCGTGTTGGAAACAGGAATATGAGACATAGGGATATTAAGAATTTTGAATTTTCAGTGGACAAATTAAAGAAACAGGAATATAAATTAGTGTAGATGATAAATAAAAGTGTTGATCAGGTGTGTTGGAAACAGGAACATGAGACATAGGAACATTAAGAATTTTGAATTTTCAGTGCACAAATTAAAGGAACGGGATCATGTATCAGTGTACATGGTAAATAGGAACATCAATTAGATATGTTAGAAACAAGAATATGTTTGAAATTGATGAAACAAATTACAAGATTAAAAAAAAGCACATGTGGTTGTGGTGTGTGTGTGTATGTAAATGTGTATACGTATCTATATGGAGAAAGAAGAAGAAGAAGAAGACATAGAAGATCTCTTCAATCTGTAGATCCGTCCCGCACAGATCCAGTCATGGGCCATTTTCTACTAAATTCGACCACGCACAAACTCTTTTTTCCTCCTCCGCTTGTTTGCATAGACTTACAAGCAATGCCATCAAGAAAAATAAGCTGCGTCTTGTTCTTTCTGTATAGAGAGAGAGAGAGAGAGGTGAGGTAGAAGGACGAATTTTGTGTAGGAATGATAGAGAGTTGCAGTTGGCTAGGAGCGGAGGAGGCGAGACAGCGATCTAGGAATGAAGCGGAGACAGAGTTTTGTTAGGGTTAATGCATAGTTGTAATATTTTTTATTTTAAGTGTCTAGTGCTGTCTTTTATGCTCAAAGTAAACTGAAACATTTAAAATTTTGGCACGTGGACTTCCAGTGAGACAACTTTAAAACCTCCTTTTTTTGTCTTTTTTTTAAAATTTTTGGCATGGCCCTCCAACCTCTATTTAATGCTGACTAGTTGAGACCACTAAAATGGGCATGTGCTTCCCAAGCGCGCCGAGGAAGGCTCGTGCACAAGCAACTCCATCATCTATTTTCCCTCTGTTAGGGTCTCTCTCTCTCTATATATACAATGATGAGTAACCTGCCGACCTTCCTCATAGTTGATCATTCGTAAAACCCCGGATACACACAACCACTTACTAGACATGTGTTTCGGTTTAGGCCTTAAGGAGGTTTGACCTGGTGACCTCCAAGGTCATTCTAGACTTCTCCACCACTTGAACATTTTAAGTGTCGTTCCATCATTCTCGAGGCTTTTGACATTATTTAGTTAGGTTCATAATATTTGATATTATAGCCGACCTTTATGGCTCAAGTTCAAGTCATGAAAAAAGGCTAATTAAAGTAGAGTGAGAACTGTCTAAAAAAATGAAAAAGGATACCTTCCACCAGATTGATATCCCCAGACTTGGAGGGCTAGCTGAGGAGAGTGTGAGCTATCTCAAGAGGGAAAAAGGGCTACCTACCGCCAGACTAAGAGCTACTGAGGATGCCAGCTGCAGAAGCATGGTGGTCTCTTATATCCCATATGATTATAAAACTTAATTTGGCGCATTACATTAATACGGACTTTTTTGGTGTATTGGTTAGCTCCATAACACTCTCTAAACCCCTCTTAATGTGTCCAAGCAGCTCCGCCGAATGGGGAGAGCAAATGTGACTGAAATCTGCTCGTGAAAACGGAGAGACAATCACATCACTATCCTATTAGCCGTGGATTTTATATCCAATGGAAGAGTGAGAAATGTAACTCCACTTCTGAAGAGGTCTAGAGGGGAATTTGAAAGAGTAACTCAGCCTTTTAAGCTCATTCTAAAGAGAAAGGTTTTGCACTGTATGTAAGAATCTCCACTAAACACATCATACTTTGTATTTGAACTTTAAAATCCTCTGTAACGGTACGTCACACTTGGTAGCAGGTGAAAAGTTCGTAGATTTGAGAATTCTTCAGTGTCTTGGAACAGGGGTTTTCTTACTTATTTACGATTTTTATGTCTGAGAATTCCTTAGGTTACATTTGGTAACAAATAAGGAATCTTTACATTTGAGGATTTTATACCCACACCTTTTCAATTGAGCATTTCTACAACCTATTGGGAGGCTTGACTTGAGAATCCAAAAAAAAAAAAAAAATGAGGTTCACAATAGCTCAAATCCTTGGGAATTTACAATTTCCAAATATGAATATTTCATGCCTTTGTGGAAACCAAAAATCTTTTTTCCAGCGGATTTGGTTGCCAAATGTGATCTTAGAACATGGGAAACAGTAGATGGTGAATTCCACTCAGTGTAAACTTCAATGTTGCCTGCTTAAACCAGGTGATTTAGAAAGCCCTTCAATGTGTAATTGGGTAAAACCCTTCAAAAACCCTACAGTATTACTCCTTTAATTTTCTGTTTAGAGGCCGAAGCTCTTATTCTAAACAAAATAGAAATGCAATTAGCGATTTATCAAAAACTTTAAAAGCTAAACTTTAAAAACTAAATCAGTTCTAAAACATGAATTAAGATGTTATTTTTAGAGTTTCCAAACGCCCTCTTAAGAGCGCAATGATGTTATGCACATTGAGCTTATTGCGCACATCATGTTCCCGGACCCGTCACGCCCATATCAGCTAGACCAGGCCCATTAGCACATTCCACACACACATGGGATTTTACTAGAAATAATGATCAGTTTATGAATTTAAAGCATTAGGATTAAGATTCGAGATAGATCCTATAAATCCTAGTTGCTTGAGATCAACCACTGAAAGCACTAAAGATGAATTACTGATTCGATGGTAAATCACCCATATAGGTCAGCAAAAGCAGTTGCTGATGGTAACCTTTTTTACACTCAAACCACATTCTCAAGACAAGGGTAACTCGTCCTCCATTTCTGTTAAGGAGTGCCAGAGAGGAACGAGAGCAACTGGCCAAAGCTCAACAACTTATGAAACTTCTCCCTCTAAAACCATGGCCATTTGGTATGTATGAATGTGATATCCTCGAGTCCTACATCGAGTATAGAGAGGAAAGTGACTGAGCTTTTATGTAAATCTTGCACCCTTACCTTGCATGAGACCTTTTATGGGTTAAGGCCCACTAGAGGCAAAACCGTGAGGCCCATGAGCTAAAGTAGACAATATCATGCATGCGTGTGGGGTGGGGGGTTATAAATGGTATTAGAGAAGTGGGCAGGTTTCTATATGGGCGGACAAAGAGGAAAGTGACTAGGCTTATATGCAGAGCTTGCACCCTAACCTTGCATGAGGCATGTCAAAAGCAAAAGCGTGAGGCCCATGGGCCAAAGCAGACAATATCATGCATGGTTGTGGGGTGGAGCGTTACAAATAGTATTAGAGTAGTCTAGTGCAAGTGGGTGGGTTTCTATGTGGGCGGGCTAAGAGGAAAGTGACTAAGCTTATATATAGAGCTTGTACCCTTTACCTGAGGCTTGCCAGAAATAAAATCGTGAGATCCATGGGCCAAAACGGACAATATCATGTATACTTGTGGGGGTAGGGTGTTACAAATGGTATCAAAATGGTCTAGTGCAAGTGGGCAGGTTTTCATGTGGGTGGGCCACGAGAAAAGTGATTTAGCTTATTTGCAGAGCTTATACCTTTACTTTACATGATGCCTTTTGATCGGTTGAGACCTACCATAAGCAAAACTGTGAGGCCCATAGGCTGACTCCACATCGACTATAGCGAGGAAAGTATTTGGGCTTATATGTAGAGCTTGCACTCTTATTTTGCATGAGGCCTTTTGGTGGATTGAGGCTCACCAGAAGCAAAACCGTGAGGCCCATGGGCCAAGGAGGATAATAATATTATACATGTATGTGGGGGTGGGGTGTTACAATGTATGTCTATTTTGATTAAATTTTGCTCATGATACAAGCTCTAGGTTTTGATTATTTTGAATTTGTTTACAAAAGATCTAATGCTTTCTTATGACTTGCTACTCCAGGATCTATGGTTCCAGTTATGACAAGGATGGATAATTACAACCCAGACACTCAACAGTAGTGCGATCGGCCTTTCGTACGCTTGTTTTTAACAATGTAATTTTCGCCTACAAACAGATTGCATGCTGTTTATATGCAATCCTAAGTATTTTTTTTACTTGAGGAAATTACGAAAAAAATCACCTTAGTAGGCCACCAAAAAATGTTCTCACTAGCGTTTTGCAAACAAAAAGGACCCTATGGGGCCGTTTTTGTTTATTTTTTTGGAATTTGTGTGAAGTGATGTTGTCACTCCACAGAACATTTTTTTCTTCTTCCCCATTCCTCTTATCTTTACCTCTCCTTATCCTATTTCTTCTTCACCCAATCTAACCAAATCCAATCCACCTCTCGCCATCATCTTCCCCTTGTTTCTTTCTCTTTTTTCTTCTTGTTTCTCCTTTCTTCCTCCTTTTATTTTCCAGCAAACTGAAGAGTGCCCATCTCAAGGTACCCAACATGGCGATCGTGGAATAGGTGACGAGGACGACAGCAACGAGTAGGTCGAGGGGGTTGTAGCCATCCTTGAAGGTGGAGATGTGAAAGCAAAGGGCGTCAAGCGTGGAGAAGTAAGAGGTCTAGGAGCGAGCGAGGCCAATGGTGCAACAGACAAGGCTCTTGATGATGTTTCTGATGGTAATGAAGTCGACGAAATCGCAAAGCTTGACTCTGAGGTAGGAGAATGACCTGTCGATGACCGAGATCTCTACGGCGAACTCAGTGTAGCAGAATATGGAGATGCCAGAGATGGTGTAAGAGAGGAAAAATGCTCTAATCACTACACCCTCCCTTCCCTCTTCAAACGCCCTAATTACTCCCCACCCCACCCCCCCACCCCTAGCCAGCCCAATTTTCAAAGCTTGTGCAAGCGTCCAAGACCTCTAGATGGGTGATCAAATGGAACGTGAAAGGTTTTCAACGAAATGCCTCTGAGAAGCAAAGTGTTGTGGACAGTCTTGATATTCTGGTATGCGAAGTGGGGTGAGGTTGAGGTTGCACATGAGGTGTTTGATGAGGTGTGGCTGAACGATAGAGGGATTGAGGGTGTTATGATTTCTAGTTACATACAGAATAACTGTTTTAAGGAGGGGTTGGTGATGTTTTAGTTTGTTTGCATTTAATTCGTAATGGAATGAAACATTGTGTCTCATTTATGTTGTTATCATTGTTATAGGTTATGCTAAACCTTTATATGGATTGTACTTAATTGTAACATTGATAGTTAACTTGAATGTATTGAACTTGATTGTGGATTTAATGAATGTGAATTTGGAATATTATTGTATGTCATGAAATTGGTTGTGGAAGGAGTTTTGTATTGTATATGACATGAAGTCTATTCATTTTATTTGATGTGGAGTTGTGCTAAAAAAAGGCAATATAATTTGTATTGGACATGTGTTGAAAGAAGGCAATATAATTTGATGTGGAGTCTATTCATTATAGTATGATAAATCACATTATGTAGAGAAAAAGGCTCTATCAATGTCTACAGAACCTTACATGGGAAAAAAAGTTTGTATTAACAATTGACAACATCGTCACTTCATAGATCCTTAAAAAAAAAAAACACATGTTAATAAGTGACGACGTTGTCATTTCACAGAACCTTACAAAAAAAAAAAAAAACTGAGTTAACCAATGATGACGTCGGCACTTCACAAAACCTCAGAAAAAAAAAAAAACCTAAAACAATCCAGGATACACTTCATTAAAATATATTTCTACAATTTCATTTAAACATATCAAAGGAACACAAATTGCAAAAAAGTACACACCCATCATCATTAATGAGCAACGCCGAACTCCATTATACATATTAACAAGAGTAGTCACAAACCTCACACTCAACCTCAACCTAACTCTCTCCACATACGTATGAATCCCCAACCCAATATCAAAAGCTCCCAACTCGCTCTACATACCGATAATCCAAAACCATGTATCATTTTCATACATGTGAAAATAGACAAAGAAACAGTGCATAGAGTCTTTAAAGGAACAAACTAATACTCCACAAATATTCATAAACATGAAAATGGATAAAAAAAACAAGGCAAAGACTCCATTTGTGGTTCCAAACAATAGTTACACCATCTACTCAAGTTCTACATTTAATATTTGAACACATTGAACGAAGGGGGATAACCCCTTCTCAACAATCCATACCACTGCATCCAACCATAGACATTGCATCAAAATGCATGAATCTCAATTAGATTTTGATTCGATATCAGTTAATTATTGGTAGATTGAAAAGAAGATAAACAAAATACTAAACAAATGTGGGATGGCGAGATGAAATATACATTTTGTTGATAGAGAAAACAACGCACCAACATGTTGCAGATGAACAACCTTGAGATGATTTAACAAAGGAGGAGAGCTTTGAATTGTGGAAAATGAGATAGTGGCTTGGAAGAGTGGGTTTCGTGCTCAAGATCCCTATGAAGCTTTTCATTGAATAGTTGGCAACCATTTTATAGATGAAACGGAAGGGGTGGAGGTAGTGCGCGATAGAGGAGGGATGGGTCGACGTGGCGGGTGGGACTGGAGTGGATGACCCTCCCTTCTCCGGTAGCGTCATCCCCTCCAAGCCCAAATGCTACGTTGACCCCTCCCTCATCTTTGCTGCCTTCTCACCTATGCCCTTCTCCATGACCTTCGTCGAAGAAGGCCCGACAACCACGCCACCCTCCACCTAATGTCGTTGGAGCATTGTTCCAGCATTTGCTACTGACGACAACCTTTCGTTTGTCATTGGCAAGGAAAAACAGGGAAAATGAAGAAAAAAAGAAGAAGACGGGAGCAAGAATAAGAAGAAAAGAAGAGGCATATAGGGAAGAAGATGAGTTGCTGGTCAGAGGCAGAGAAGAAGAAGGGAAGGAGAAAGGTGAAAAAAGAAGGCAAAACAAAACAGGAAGAAGAAGGAAAACAAAAATATAAACAAAAAACAGCCCCATGGGGCCCTTTTTGTTTGCAAAACGCTGGTGGGGACATTTTTGTGTGGTGGCTAGCTAAAGTGATTTTTCCCGTAATTTCCTCTTTTTCCTTTGTAACTAAACAATGTTAATTTAATGGTATTTACATTCAGTTTGAGCTATAGAAATTGCTGAAACTAAATAAATCAGATGGCTCTTTGAGACTGCTATTTTCATCCCATGCCACAGATAAAATTTGTACACTGAAGCTCCTAAAATAACCCACCTTGTCAGTGAGTGCAGTTTATGAAGATAATTGAAAAAATTACTTGTCTAAATTTTTCATGATGTCTTCCCATTGAGAAACATATTCTTTCTTTTCCTTTTTAGAGTGTGTGTGCTTACAACTTGCAATTTCTTTGGTTCTCAGCTCCATTTTGAGGAGACGTGTAGCTGCTTTAATTGCAGTATTCTTTTATGGGGGCTGATCTAGCCCATGTGTCTTCTTCCTCTCTTCAATATACTATCTTGCCTTTTAGCAAAAAAGAAAGATGACAAACATCCCGAACTGTGATATAGTTTGATAAAATTCTTTGATTTTTTTTGTTCATTAGTACTTCTTATCATTGAGTTTTATCCCATCAATGTTTGGCTAGAAATGCTGAAGAGAAATCATAAATGAAAAATTGAGGAAAAAACTCAACATGTGTTGAATTGAGCTATTATTGAAGGATCATCAACTTGAATGCCAATTTACACATTGTTAGTAAGAAGACGCTTAAGAAACAGAGCACATATGCATCCACCTTTCATCTCTAAGCTCTGGTTTCTTCTCTAAGATAACCCTCTCCCAGCTCTCTCAGTTCTGCTTCTTCCCACCAGCCAAAATGCGTGAAATCTGCAGGCCTCTGCTGAATGCTTGATTGAACAGCAATCTCGTTTGGAACTCCGAAACAAATGGGAACCATGCGAGAACAGCCACAGGTGTGAATAAAACCAACCCCATCATGTACTCATACCCCCTTGCCAGAGCTCTGACAGAGCTCCACATGCCCAGTCTCTTCATCACTGATTTACATGCTAGTGATATCTGCTAACCAATATAACGTGAGACTTTCACATTTTTATCTTAAATTTCATTAGCAGAAATAAAGGATCTCAAATTTCTGTGAACATATTGTAGAGAAAAAAAGATACATTTAGGAAAACCATATGGTGTGATATCACGTACATGTATATGTATGCATTCATTATTTGAACTTTGAAGCACCAAGATCCTATCAACCCATTACTTGTAAAAAAAAAAAAAAAGAAAAGCAAATTTGGTTTTATGCCCAAGTTCCCAAGTGCAAATACCAGAAGATGCTAGAGAAAAGGTTGCAGAGATAGCATCCTTTGAATATGATGTATTTATAGTCTATCCAATTAAAAAAATGCTGAGGAGCGCAACTCTTAATTCATGAAGTGGACGATGCCCAATTTTCCCATAATATGAACAAGGAAAATAAATGGCCGATGAAGGCCCGATCTGATTGCTCAGATATTTGAACACAGAATGCATCGCATAGGAATATCCTTTTGAACAAGTTGGATTGGAAGAAGGTACTCATCTTTTAGCAAATGAGCATGCAAAATATCTTTTTATCCTATAAGAATGAAGATGTAGCAGCAATATATAACAGGATGAAAATAAAAGTTAAGTCATATCAGAACCAGTTAAATAGGATTTCTGAAGTCAGATGATTTGAACACCAAAATAATCAAAATCTATCTATTGCAAATGCATGGCATGGCATGAGTATTAATACCTGCAACAATGCCCACCCTGTCGGTAAAAAGGCCAGAACGCTGAGAAAAATGTCAGCGACTTGAAGATTCAGAACTGCAAACAAAATGCCGAGAATTCCCAAGCACGCAATAAATAGGAGAAGCTTGAGTAATCTGAACATCAGCTGAAATTCTGCACCAAACTTCTTCCTACCCATGGACACTACCTGTGGTTATATCCATTGGTTTAAGCGATGAAGTTTATGGAAAAATTAAATGCAAGTTTATTAATTGATACTGCAGTTTGGAATTTAACAGACCTTCAAGATCACCATCACAGCAACAATGACGATCCAGGACAAAGCATAAATCTGTTCACGGAAGAAAATTAAATTAGGCTGATAAGCATCCCATTGAAAGGGTGCTACTGCATGCATCCCAAATCACAAGATGTTTGTATATTTTGGAAGAAGAGAAGCATATCCATCTGTGTGTAAGGGAACTACAACAAAAATCACAAATCACATTTAGCTTGATACTATCTTTCTAGATTGTCATGCTCAAATCAAGCTAAAAGTGCTCAATAATTTGGATTAGAGCAGAAAAACACATAATTATATCGTCCAGACAGTTGCTCCAATTTCTACATCATCCCAAACACATAACTGAAGAGATGATCATCCACTCTATTAACTATTCAAATTACTTGCAATTTGGGCTCATCCAAATGTGTTGTAAGGACGGAAGTTTACAATAATCACAGTTGTTGAAAAGAGAAAAGGATGGTTGGTTACCATGATGCTTTTACTTCCATTGGCCACGTGCAAATGATACACAATCCCATACTGGTAGAGGAAGAACCGAATAGATAGAATAATCTCCCAGAACCGTCCAAAGAAACCAGAACATTGCAAGTGCTCCTGCTCCTCTTCCCACCATGACTCCCAGCTTTTCGTTGCTGGAACACCAATACCCCCGTGGCTACTTATCCATTTTGTCCAGTCCTCCCAGTCTTCTACTATCTTCTGCCACTCAAAGCCTGAAGGGTTGAAAAGAAAGGGTGCAAATAACCAAGAAACCACTAGAAACCACATTGATGCCGAGAAAAGTATGAAAGAAATCGTGTCATGTACTGCACTTCCAAATATCTGATATACTATCAACAGTATCATTAGTTCCAGCCCTTTCACAAAATGGCTCCTAGAATACATCCGGTAATTCTCAGCAAACTTTTCATGCCGGACCACAAAACCTCTCCCAGTGGCTCTGTACTTTGCCCCACCATGCAAGACTGTGCGACCAAAGTAGTGAACCTTTGTGCCAAGAGAGAATGTGAAGAAAACAGGAGCTAGCTGAAGCTGCATGATGATTATGTCTCCCAATGCAGTTCTGAATCCTCTTTCTAATCCCATTTCCATAACCATTGGCAAGGCCATTAGCAAACCTATCTGAACAGCGGACTGGGATGCCATCGCGGCCTCCAAAGGATTATGTCGTTTAGAGCGTGCAAATTTCATAATAGCCTTCTCTACTCCACTTAGTGCAAGATACAACCTCCCATACAAGAAAACATAGACTACAAGAACAACAATCTGCACAGCAGATAAATTCTCTCTGAGACCAAAAGAAAAAAAGAACGATGAAGTGCTGACGTGACAGAAATCTAGTATGCATGCTTGTGCTGTATCAGAGTAAATAAGCCATCAATAAGGGAAAAAAACAAAATAATTAATCCGGAAAATAGAAGATTATATGCGATAAGCACAAACGGGGGAAAAAAAAAAAGAGAAAGCAACGAGATGATATGGATATCAATTTCCATCTGATATCTGTATCCATATCTTAAAGAGAACTCCAGACAGATGGGTTGATTCATACCCGTATCTACATTTATAACTGTTAAACTATAACTTACAAATATCCTGCAATATCATTTCTAGTAAAGTTTCAACATAGCAAAATATTGGTAATCTAAGCATATACAATATACAAGTATCCTACACTGTTCTCTTATTTTATCTATTCGAATTCATTCCAATTGCTTTCTTAATGCATTTATTTCAATTTGGAGTTATTTTACATTTTTCTCTAAATATCCCAATATATTATTCTTATTAGAGCATAGAGTTGATTACATTATTTCATTAACATTAAAAGAAACCTATGAAATGTTTTTTTTTTCTTTCTAGTTCCATGTTGAAATCTTATTCTGAGTTGAGATGTAACAGAAAGCAACAGAAGTTACCATTGAGCTGACGTAAAAACCGACTGTTGTATAATAACATGACAGCATACGGAACATGTCGAACCTATGTCCTAAACGATATATATCTCTGCTAAGTATCTGCTCCCCATTGCCGCAGGCCACTTTTGCTTCAAAAAGTGAGATTTGATTAAGCCCAACATCACGTCCTTTCCCAATTTGGATGTACTCATGATGAGTGATATTTCCCCGTCTCAAAGTGGAGTTGAAACCTGGGGATGAGAAGGGTAACCAAAAGAAAAGTAAGTACCCAGCATCCTAGAAAGCTTTACCTTGTAAGATGAAAGGAACATTACCCGCAAAAATGTCTTCACTTAGATTGACTACCCGAGAAGCTTTGCTAATGCCTCCTCTGGTAATGTGAAAGATCCTATCAAAAACATCTGGATGTCCATAGTGGAATCGAACTCTGTAACAACCCAAGGAAAGTTTGACCATAAGTGAGTTGATATTTCTGGTATCTTAGATGGTATAACATCTACAAAATTCTAAATTGTGCAATAAAGATAATGAGACAGCAAGTGGATGGCACCGAACATTTCATCATATTTCTCCTATTAAAAGAAGATTTCTATTAATTATATCAGCCTTGAAGCATTTACACTTTCAAACAGTGCCCTAGTGGCAGACATCCTGATCTGGAAGTTGAAGAGCTGAGCCCCCATCAAACAACCTGGACCCCCCTGAATTTCATGGCACTGGCTATGACAACGTGGACGTCTGTATGCGGGAACGTCCACAGGAGGAAACTCCTCCAGTGCCTTCATATACAAGATGTAGTATAAGCACACAGATGTCATCGGAAAACTTGGAATTAAATCTGGCTGCCAATACTGACTGATTCTCATCATGGATATACATAAAAGTACAATATACAAAAAGACCAGGGCAAAAACAAGATAAAAAAAAATGTTTTGAATCATCAATGGAGAAGAAAGGCATTACCATTTAACTAATAGGGTAATTCTTTTTTTTTTTTGAAAAGGAATGAATAGGGTAATTCTTAGTGATTAGCATATGACAAGAATGGTGTTGTTCACCTATTTCGCCCAGCAAGGATGGACCATGCCTCAAAAATCACATTAGATGGATGGTCCTCATCCATCTAAATATACTGCCAAATTGAATGTGAGCTGCTCGTGGATCTTTACACTTAATTTCAATATTTTGCCTTTATCAGTCTTCTAAAGTTCATTATATAGTCTATATGCAACAACTATCAGGGTAATCCAAGCTAAGGTAGGACCGTGAAATGAATGGTGCAGATCTTAGTTGCAAGAAATAGAAAAATTAGTAAGATATCCAAGACAAATGTTTTCTTGTGCATTTTAATTTTCTACTCATTTTATTTAAAGAAAACATAATTGCATTCATAATATTCACAAATCAAAATAATCACTTTAAGCGACTATGGTACATATGAAGAGTAACAATGTATTGCACATTAACAAATACATAAAAAAGGCGGGCAGCAGATCACTCTGTTCAGAATATAAGATTAGGAAACTCAAATCTCATAAGAATTACTTTTCCTGCATTACTTCCTGTAATTGGATGCAAAAGCCACTGTAAACCAGTGTTCTTAGAAATTTATGGGCATCATGCTTTGAGGCTCACCTCCGCGAGTTAGGCCCCAAACATGCCCCAGATTCAATTCGAAGGCGTGACACCTGTGAAAGTGACCACATGACCCAGGTCCCTTATCCACATGAGCCCAGGCAATTTATTGTTGATATCTTCTCCACTTGTGTGATGGTATAATTACCATCTTAGGAGATTTAGATATAATCTAAGTCAGTTATATGACAGATACCTTTTCAATGCAATCTTCTTCCTTGCTGCGCATCTGATTACAACACCTAAATGTATGAAGCTTATTTTAAGTGTAAGCCAGAGATGAAGCATGTGCTTCAGTCGCACCCTGTATCGGTGGGTATACACCTCATAAACATGTCTTGTTTTCAAGAAGAAAATGGACGGAAGATTGTAATTTTAATAATTTTTAATGTTTTTTACTTTAAAATTAATGTAACTAGGATGTCAACCCTACAAAACTCATTGAAAGGAAAAAGCAGTATGAGTTTGACTATTTTTGTGAACTTATGGGCAATATGTTGGGGATTATACCTCATATTGGGGGTGTACACTACTGGGAATTTAATATATAGTGCAAAACTAATGTAATCGTCCAAAATTTGTTTTATTGTGAGGGACCATAAGGGCTGTAAATATATTGGGACTCAAGGGTTTAATTGTATTTGGATTTTGGACTCAATGACTTTTAGAGAACTTATATAAAACCAAAGAGGTCATACGTATGAGAGACACAAAGAACCTCTGCTTCTGTTTATCCCAAGGTTTCTGCCTCTCTCTTCTTCGTCTTCTCTTTCACTAAAATCCCATCTTCTTTTTACTATTCTTCTTATTCTTCCTCTAAATTTCAATTTGGTAATAGAGCAAATTTCTTTCGGAGAAACGAATTTCTTAGTGTTTACCTGGCTATGTAAACTCTTCTCGAGATCTAGGGCTATTTTTTTCTTAGGCTTCTCTGCAAAGTTTGATTCGGTCAGAGATTATTTTTGCTATATGTGATTCTATAAAAAAATCCAAACAGTGGTATCTCTGATATTGGGCTCTTTCTTGGCAGAACAGTCAGAGGTCCCGCTTTGAGTATTGAGTATGCAGGGAAATCTTTCTGAATGCAACAACCCGATCGCAAGCCCTTTGACTGGGATCCCTATTCAACTTAAGAAATTCAACATAAGAAGTCCATTCCACTGGGGTTTTGAATTCCTCTTTCATTTTGATAAAGAGATATCCCTATTTGAATGAAGAAACTCAAAATAAAAAATCCATCTGGAGTTTCTTAGATTTGCCCTTCATTTTGACTAAGGGCATCTGGAAAAGATATATTTCCCTTTAAATCCAAACAACTGGGTTTCTGGGACTCCTATTTTGTCTGGCAGAAAGCAACAAGTATCGCTTTGGCAGTTGTTCTGCTTTAGGGACCAGTATTTCAAATCGACTTTGTTCGACTGGGTTAACTTTCAGCCAGAGCCTTCAAATATTTGTATTGGATGCTTCGGCCGGCTCAACTGGGTTTCTGTTTGACTACAACAGCAAGTAGTTGCTGATCAACTCGTCATCCAATTGATGAGTTTTTAATTTTTCAAAGAGCCACTCAGGTATACTCACTTTCAAATGCAGAAGAAAGTGGAACCAGCAATGGTGTTGAGAATGGTAGTGGGGTTGTCCACAGTTCTCAAACCAATGGGAAGGCTGGAAAAAAAAGAGGAAACTCAACAACAATATTTTTGGAAAGGTATTTAGCAACAGTGGATTTTAATCGGACCAACTATCGAAATGGCCGCAGTATGCCAAAATTACCAACGCTGGTCAAAGCAAATTTGGGTATGTCAATGGGAAAATTAAACCCATTCCCAAAGATAATCTAACATATAGTGATTTGGAAGCCAAAGGTAGTGTTACTATGTCTCGGCTCCTTCAGTCCACGGAATAGTCAATCTCTTTGACATTCATGTTTTCAAAATCAGTAAAAGAGAGTTGGGATGGAGTGGCTACTTCTTACCCACAAGAGAAGAGCTATGCACAAATCTATGAATTGCAGATGGAGTTCTCAAAATTCCAACAAAGCAATTGGATTGTTGGAAATTATTTTGCAGCTCTGAGGGGTATGTGGGAAGAACCAGTCACTAGCAGCCACCTCCAATCTTGAATGAGTGGAAACTGGAAAGAATATGATGAGTATCAATATATCTATGATCTTCTTAGTTCTTTGAGGACTAAATCTAGAACATGAGTTTGTTATGACATATTTTGGCCTCGGAATCTCTGCCTCTTTCGGAAACTGTACTGTTATTTAAACCTAAAGGAAGATAAGCGACAACTTGCACCGGAGAAAAAGATAAACTGGTCTGTACTCACTGTGAAAAAATAAGGCCTACCAAGGAAACATGTTGGGAATTAATTGACAATCCACAGAAATTTCAGAATTGACAAAACAGTAGTGCAGAAATACTTATAATGCTACTAATGTGGAAAGTAAGAATGAGCTTTCTCTTGTTGATTTGGGAGAAGTGGTTAGTGCCCTTAAGAAAGAGTTAGGAGATCTATATAGTCGTTCTTCTTGCAATGAGGAACCATCATCTCCCGACAAACTCCACTTGGTTCAGTCAGGTAGACATGCAACGGCTAATAGCTCTTCCACTTATTACCTTGGGTAATTGACTCAGGTGGAGCTGAACATGTTTGATATCTGAACCTAAGTCTATCAATTTAATAAAACTAAAGGATGGATCTCATCTTCCCATTAAGGAACAAAGTCTTATTACTGCTACTCCTACTGTCTCATTGCATTCTACTTTACATGTTCTTGGAATGTCTGGTAATTTATTATTTGTTGGTCATTTAACTAATACTCTAAAATGTTTGGTGACCATTTTGTCAAGAGTTGCTAACCATTGCAACGAAAATGCCTAGGCATTAGAGTTGTGACAAACAATATACTTAACACCCCCCCTCAAGCGGGACACTGCCTGGACTCAAAGTACGTGCTGTCATAGAGCGGCATGTGGCCTTTTGCCCTCCGCAACTGCACCCGCAACATAATACCAAAGACACAGCACCGTGGATATAAAGCCGGGGACTTGTGGTAGCTCTGATATCATGTACCAACCCAAAAAGCTTAAGCTGATAGGTGGAAGACCCACACAAGTATATGAAGCCATGTCAAACCCATTACATGGGCGATGTGGGACGTGGGACTTTTTCATGACACTGCCCCTTACGTGCGGGCCCAACAGATTCCATGGAAGGGCTTGCCTCGTGGGCTACGCAAGAATGACACCCGCTTAGATTCCTCGAATAAGAGGTCATTCGAACCCGAAAGCCAACAGACAGGAGGAGGTAACATGCCTACCAGGGGTTTCGAACTCGTGACCTCTGACTTTGGTACCACTTGTTTTTCTAGTAATACCAAAAGCTCGAGCTGTTAGTGAAGGGCATAATAATGTATATCAATACTTTTATCCTACTCAATGTGTTTTTCAAGACTTGACTTCAAAGAAGATCCATTGATATCATCATGAAAATGGATGGTTGTACCTTTTGGATATGCCACATAAGTCAGATGCTACCTCCTTCCAGTCAAAGTCTTTTAAAGGTGAAGTTTTATTCTGGCATTGTTGTGTTGGACATGCACGTTTTCCAGTTTTGAAATTAGCTTGTACAGATGAGTTTAGGTCAGTCGAGCGTTTTGAGTTACAATCTGAAGTGTGTCAGTTAGCTAAGCATTGTAGACATTCTTTTAAACCAAGCAATAATAGAAGTGATATTCCTTTCTAAACTTATTTGTTCTGATGTATGGGGTCCTGGGATTGAAAAAAATTGTGTCTGGATATGAATATTTTGTAACTTTCTTTGTCAAAAGCACCAGAATGACCAGTGTTTACCTTGAAAAACAGAGATGAGGTTCCTAACATGTATGAACCCTTTCACAATCATGTCAAAAGTTTGTACAATGCCAAAATTCAAGTCTTATATTCAGACAATGGAGGTGAATATGCTTCAAAAAGGATGTGGACCTTTCTATATGAGGAAGCTATTGAAGTTCAAATCTCCAGCATCTAAAGACCTCAATAGAATGGGATTGCTGAATGAAGTAATGAGCATAAGCACTTCCTTGAAGTCTCCAAGGCCCTTTTATTTGGCATGAATGTCCTGAAGAAATACTGGATAGAATCTATTTTAACAGCAGCATATATCATGAACACACTTCCTACTTGTCTTTTGGGTGAAAAATCTCCTTGCCTTAATCTATTGGTGTGATATACAAGACCCTATGGGCCCCCCTGGATTTGTGCAGCCAATTAACTATCAGATTGTGGGCCCTATTTTTTGTTATTTAGATATTTACCATTAGTTATGGGACCTTTTGTTTAAAATTTCATATGTAAGCAGTAGGACCCTTTTGGTGTCATAGAAATTGAGAATACAAGTCAAATAGTAAAATGGATCCCACCTAGGAGTAGGAGGTGTGAACCAACTTCATAGCAAGGAAGGGCAAGGAGGGGACTTAGGGAGTGCTGCATGTTTCCTAGTTGGGTACTAGGACATGCACGGCACTCTTATGGGGAATAAAACTCTTGGTCAACCTATATACATGGAGAATTTTCTATGGCCTTATTCTATCCCCTTTCTAGACTTCTGAGAAAGAGAAAAGCCCTAAAAGAGATCTTTTGCTTGGCATCTAGTATAAAGCACAGATTTTCACGAGGAAGTAGGTAGCCAGCAGCGATGCTAGTAGTGGATGTCCCACTCCAAACGGCACATCGCGAACGCGGCGATATTCTATAGTAGGTGAGTGGATCTCCTCATCTAAATAATCAAGGGATAGCTTTCCTCAAGTTTAGGCCACAAGGAGACAATTCTGATTCCTGAATGAGTTTCAATTGTTTTCATGATTGATAATATGATATGATGATGATGAGGCATAGAGGCCAAGAAAATAGATGGCTGAATTCAACTGTAGGGGTTGAATGGTGGTAGGCTATGGCCGAGCCCAACTGAAGGGTGTTCAACCAACCTACAAACCATAGGGGGAGCACTAGATCTGCAGGTTCCATGTAATACAGGGGCCTTGTTCAATGTTGTTGCTTAATTCTGTGTCTAGAATTAGAGTTTCATGTATTTCATTGGTTCCAGGATTCCTTCATCACAGTCATACTGTTTCTATGTTCTTGGTAATTATATATAGAGCCAATTGAATAAAGATTGAGTAAGGATCCCAAGAATAGGGATTGAACAAGACTACATTAAAAAGATCAATGCAAATCAGATTACACCAATTAATGTGCAATGAAAAGGGTCGATTGCATTTTTTAACATCCTAGCCATGGTTGAGTCATAAACTATTAATTGGCCTGGTGCGCCAATAAAGGAATCCAATGATAATCGTTACACTGCTATTTGTGTTAAGACTTCATGCATAATCCATAAACCGAAATCTGAATAATTGGGTAAAGCCTGTCGAATAACCAATACCGCATAATAGTGAAGAACTGAAGATGGACAGAATTGCAGGTCTGAAATTATGAAAAACTGATGAAGGTTGATCATGCACACCACCTGTTTGGTGATTTTTTCATGGGTACCTGGTCTGATTTTATGAGATTGGGTGCATGTCTACTCAAATATGTGTGATGATCTTGAATGAGGATGGATATCCCTAAAAATATCAGTTTGGCTGGACCTGAATCTGGTTTGGTCATGAGTGTAAATTTGTGGGATTATATAATGTGTAGTGACTGTTAAGCATCACCTTAAAGTAAGGCTTTGAATACCTATTACAGCCTCCAGTACACAATATTCATGTTCAGAGTAATAAGTAGATGGAATACAAGGTCTGAATGATGAATCTGAAACTACACTTCACAATGCATATCACATGTTTGATAAAATTTCTTTTATGAATTATAAAATGATTTTTGATGGTTAACGTTGATTTATATGCTGTCGTAATGACCTTACATGATGATAGATTGATGCAGTCTCATGAACATTGATACGGGTTAAGGTATTGTAATTAATCCCATGCTATGGAACCTGAAACTTTAGATGTGAAGTGGGGCAATTACTTTCTATCATGAGTATGAGATTAAATGAATATCTAAATCAAAAGATGTAGAATTCTATGTGAATGATGCTAGCAAAATGTATGATCATAAGACCTCAAGAGTCGGTCCAACGGAGATGAGATGAGTTAAAAGAAACCATGGTTCTCTTAACTACTAGCACAGTGTGAGGTGATGATTTCGAACTTTGGGTCTATTGCTGATGTGATGATTAAGGACCTTTATGGTCAGGATGTGTTGTGTGTATCATATGTGTGAAATATGGATACAGGCCTGAGATGGCCAATGAGAAGACAGGTCCTTGAGGGACATAAGGAATGGGAATGGGTGTCTATGAGTTGTTCATTGGTGGCGTGGTGATGTTGATGAGTGCTAGGATGCTATGATGCCCAGATACGGCATGGATACGTTAAGGACAACGCCGCGGACTCGGTAGCGACATGGATTTCACACGTAAAAGGTGAAGTATTGGATACAATATGACATTTTACGTTGCCCATTTTGAAGTATCTGTGCATCATAGTTAGGATGCAGTTAAGAGATAGACCATGGGATGGACTAATAACTTAACTTCAAACCATACTGATTTGAATACATATTCTATGATCATATTGTTGATTCATATGATGCATTTTGTGTATCTTACTTATCTACTATGCTACATGATTGCTAGAATAGGAAATTCATTCACTGGTGTGTACTAATGTTGGATTGCCCCCTTCAGGTAACTGCGATCTTGGTGGACAAGAGAATGGCGACAATTAGCCCTTAGACTTTGGCATGCGTGGTTAAAGAGAGTGATTCAAGAGTTAATAGTTCAAGGGATTAGCCTTATATTAAAAGTTAAATTTTCTACAAACTGTAGATGATGCTTTTAAGGGGCCGTTTGTTAACTTAACTGGTAGAGTGGAGTGATATGAATGGTTATTTTAAATGATAAAGAAATGAGAGGGTTAAATCAATCCAATGATTAGATTTTGTTTTTTTAGTGAAGAGAGAATGTAACTTTTTGACTTTTTGTGTTAAAAGTAGATATTTTTTGTCAGTTTGTGAGATGAGAAAGTAACTTTTTGACTTTTTTGTGTAAAAAAATAGAAGAATTTTTTCGAAATGTGATATTTTGATTTGAATTTTTTAGGTTATTGTGTCTTAAAATGAAAGATGCATTTAACTCTACAATGAGGGGGAATTAACAAACGGGGCCTAAGGGATTTTCTATGATTATTTGAGACATTTTTACTCTTTATCATTAGTTTTGGGATTTTCATGAAAGATTGAACTTTAGTAGGTAAATGTCTAATGCCTTGTGTGAAATTTATTTGATTTAAGTATGGTAAATCATGCCTATTAGTCACCACCCAGAATCTGATAGGGCCCCCCGAATTTGGGCTGTGACAGCTAGAACTAGGACCCTACAGGTTGTTTGGGTCCTAAGGCACACAAATTAAAGTAAATCTTAAGCTAGACAGTGGCGATGTGACTTGATGAATTGAGATCTTATCTGAGGTGGTATGAAAGCTCATTTGTGTCGTGACCACCCATCCTGACTCATCTCATGCTACAAGTGTGGTTAGCCAGCATATGCATGCAACGAAGACTAAGCACATTGATGTAGTGAAGAACCATATATATATATATTGTCCTTTTCCACATTAACACTTTCCAAATATGGAGTGTCCCTCACCATTTTGGTGAGGGACATATGCACATGAATATTCTCCTATATATATATTGAGTTCACTCGAGAAGGAAATGAAAATATTGTTTAAGCACCATGATACACTTGACATTACTAGTTATTAATATGCTGATTAGGTCAGTTGTCTTGATGACTGTTGTTGTTCCACAATTAGGTAATACAGATTTGTTGTAGGAAATCTTGTTACTTTAAAGGGTATGAAACAGATAGTAGTCTTTTTTTGTTGATCTAATGCATAGGGAAAAAAAACAAAGAAATGGCCCATGTGAATCGAAGTTTATGGTTGAACCATCTTATGGATAACTTACAATTTCTAATCAGTTTACTTATTCACGGGCATTGTGGTAATCAAGCTGCCATTTATCATACCTTTATTCCCAAAAGTACCAAGCATATAGAAGCACACTGCCATTTTATTCAAGAGAAGATACGTTTGGGAAAATATCACTACTATGTCTGCCAGATCTGACAATCAACTTGTTAATGCTTTTAGTAAAGCTCCTTTGAGGAACAAGCAACAATGCATTTTATCCAAGCTGAATTGGGCATGATAGATATTAATGCCACAGATTGAGGGAGTATTGAAGGATGGATTAGATCTATGATAGTGATTGAGTTTGATGCTTAATTTTTTATTTCATTTTTATTATGGGTGTAGTCCCCTTTTACCCTTCAATTTGAGGGTAGTTTTGTGGCATAACCCACTATTAGGGTTATTGTTCATGTGTTTTACTCTCAGATCTCTCCCGTTTTGGATGAAACTGACTCCTAATACTATATGCCAAGAAGGAAGGATGCAGCCCCTTAAAATGTTTGGGTAACCATGGTTCAGGACATCAAACTGTGTATCTGATCTGTTGATGTTGGATCCAAAATCGCCAATATAGTAACATTTACAGTTGGATGTTATAAACACAAAGCTATGCTGTCACTGATGGAGGTTCGAAGCATATATTAGTACCAAGCCTCATTCATGCAAAAAAGAAAAGAACTTACTTCAGTGGGCTTGCTAGAACTCTTTGACCGATTGTGACAAAGCTTGTTTCTTGGTTTGACATAAACCAGGCCAAAGAGGATACACTGCATTAAGATGCAGAAGATATTAAATAAAAATTGAAAAGAATCCAGTGAAGAGAAACAAGCACTTAACATTTCTAAAAGACTTTCAAGAGCTTTCATCAATTCTCACCTCCCTGTAAAAATATGTTCACGCACACCAAGAATTGTTGGTGGACGTACTCCATGATCTTCATTAAATTCTTCCAAAAGATTACGCATTTTGAGAGCTTCTTCCAAGTAATTGTCCTACAATTTCACACGGCGATATATAAGAATAGTTAGACACTTTTACGTGAACAAAGGCAGTTTCATATGTGTGTGTTACCTGGTTCATGTCAATCGTCTGAAGAGCTTCCCCTCGAGTGAAAATTATTGCGTGATTTTGATTTTCTGGCTTTCCTTCTCCTATCATTGCTGATCCCGGCAGTTTTATACGGTAGATTTCCTTTTCATATGAAATGATAGAGTAGTACTTTAAGCATTGAACTCACTATGGAAAATCAATGGAGAATTAAAAACTTATTACCTGGTCATGATGATCCAAAGCTTTCACTAGCACAGAATAGTAAACCTTCTGAACTCTCCCATCTTCTCTTTGTTCAACTTCATCAATATAAGCTACCCGAAGAGCTGGATGACTGCATGGATGGAAATTGTCTTCTAATTAAAATGAATTCATCTAAAAGATTAAGATAAACACTGACTTATTACTGCTAGAAAATTATAACAAACTCATATACCGTACAAATTCTAATGTACAATGATTTGTGGAATGCATCAAATTCAGACATGACTACAATATTAGCATGTACCATGCGCGGGTCAAGGGAATGTTTCATCTTTCAGTATAAAGTTTCTTTCTTTCTCTCCTTTCATTTTTTTTTCTAACAAAAAAATATCTGTTATGCGCACAGCAAATTTGTCCTTTGATAAAAAAAAGCAACTTATCAGTAAGAAACACCCTAATAGGTCTTTCCATAAGATTTAAGCATGATCTTGACTCATCAAGTGAACCCCAGGAAGGATTATAAAAAACGAAGACTTGCTCCCACTCAGATGGTTTTCTTTGATAGATAGTTTGTTCTAGTTATCTTGGGAAACAGCATATTTGCAGCAAACAATCAAATGGAAACAAAATGGATCTTGACATGAGGTTGGTGCTCAATGTTATAACTATGAGGTAGCAAGTTATAGTCAAGTTATGAATCTAAAAAGGAGAGAAAATAAATAAATAATTTCGTTTCCCTAAATGTATTTTCTTTGATCAAGAAATAACACCGCTGTTGAAGCCACATGCTTGACAAGATAAATACATGTTAATGAAAATTAGAAGAATAAATACTTAATCAGGTAAAATTTTCTCCTGTGCATGCACTCCTGCTGGAGTGCGCATAAGGGCCATCACCAAAGGTGGGACCTCCACTGAATTTCACCTGGTCCTGCGCGACAAACAGAACTGATGCTCTCCATCCACTTAATCAAATACCATCCACTTCTCATGTCTGAAGACACTGTATCCATTGTACTTGGATATTTCAAAATAAGCAATTTATCCACATGGTGATTATAACTATGATATTGCTTCCTCATATGATATTCTTATAATTATAAATCTGAAAGAGTCATATGATTGCATCTTTTATGTAAACTTGCATGTGTTTGATAAAATGCGTAGGTGATGTAATGAATGAATTACTGACATGTTGGTATGAGGGCTCATGGATGGGTACAAATTTCTTGAATGGGTATATGATGCTGAGAAGTGGGGGAATGATAAACTGTGTCCTGTGTATGGGGCTGGCCGCACACTGATGATTGCTGTATAAAATCTGGCATTCCATGCGTTATGCCATGTCCGGTATTTTAATGTGAAAATTCAGATTCAATAATTGCACAATCAAAGGAAATCTTGGCTCTGAACTACCAGCACAGTGTGAGGTGGCGACCTCGTACTCGGGGTCTTTCGTGGATAAGAGATTCAGGAGCTTGGGGTTTAGGTTGTCATATGCATACAATGTGGACCTATGTTGGTCATGGTGTTGACTGGTCCTTGTTGGACATATGGAATGATACTGTTTGCCTGAGTGATAGCCTTACGTATGAGTTCTGCCCTGGTGGCAAGATAATATGGACTGGTGCTAGGATGTGGTTCATAGAAATATTGAGGAATGGTGTAGTAATCTATGATGCCTGGATACGAGTTGAATATAGCAGGGACACACCATAGACACGTCAGGGACATGGATTTTACACAAAAAAGTAAAGTATTGGATATGATATGGCACGACACGTTGCCCATTTTAAAGTATCTGTGTATCATAGGTAGTAATTGAACCTTAAACTATAGTAATTGGGATGAGTCTTCTATGCCTCTATTGTTGATCTTGGTAATTGATCTTGTACATTTTATATTATCTGTATGTGATATGATTGCTAGAATAGGAAATTCATTCACTAGTATGTACTGATGTTGGGATGCCCCTTCAGGTAACCAGGACGTGTGTAGCTAGGTTCACAGGAGTATGACGATGATCAGCCCTTAAGACATTTGCATGTGTGGCTGAAGAGTGAGATCCAAGACTCACTTATTCAAGGGATTAGCCCTATAATTAGATGCATTATTTTAGTATGCTTTAATTGATAGATTGTATGGAATTTTCTTATTAATTTCAGGGACAATGTTTGTTCTTTAATTGCATTTGGGATTTAAATAAAAGACTTGATTAAGTAGATATCCGCCTAATTCCTTAAGTGGTTTGATTTGATTTATGCACGGGTGAGTAGAAGCCATGAGTCACAATCCGGAATCGGGCTGGGCCTTGGAATTCAGGTCGTGACACCAATCCTGTCCATGCCTAAACCTTCCAATTCCTTCATCCCTGTCCTCGACTGATTTGCTAGTTAGGCCCATAAAACCTCATTAACTAGAGCATACTCCCAATCCCTTAGGAGATCAACCCCCATCTGTATATAATATATGGTGATGATTCACAGCACATCATTAGCACCTGATTTAGGTGTAAAGGTGGCTGTGGACAGAACTTTCTGCATGCAACTTACGGCTGTACAAAAAAGATGCAGGAGCAGATGGCCATGATCTAAAGGATCATGTGACTGATCAAGCCCTCTCTTACTTGGAAGTTGGATCAGTTTCATTGAGCCAAATGGCTTTGATTTCTCAATCAAGGCTCTATCAGGGGACCAAAACATAATTTGATAGGTCCGGGGTTTAAAATGGGTCCAAAACTTAATTATAGAAGGGGCAGAAGTTGTTGGTGATCCAAACCAGAACCCTAATGATTCCGTTGGACCTTCTGATGAGGCTGATCCACACCATATTGAGCCCAGTAGTGCACATACCATGGACTGCATGATATTGTCCGCTTTGGCCCGTGGGCCTCACGGTTTTATTTCTGGTGGGCCTCAACCCACCAAAAGGCCTCATGCAAGGTAAGGGTGTAAGCTCTATATAAACCCATTCACTTTCCTCTCTATAGCCGATGTGGGACTCCAGGATGTCACAATCCACCCCCCTTAGGGCTGCACGTCCCTGTGCAGTAGCCTGCCAGTTCCTGTAGCCTGCCAGCCCTCTTGGCCCACCCACATTTGAACCCGCCCACTTGCACCAGGCTACGGCAGGGGCCCACACTCGAACTAGTCGAGAGTCGGCTCTGATACCATTTGTAACGCCCCACCCTATACGCATGCATGATATTGTCCGCTTTGGCCCGTGGGCCTCACGGTTTTATTTCTGGTGGGCCTCAACCCACCAAAAGGCCTCATGCATGTCAAGCAAGCCCAAGTCCATTAGGCTCATTTCATGTCAAGCAAGCCCAAGTCCATTAGGCTCATTTATTGTACCTTTTTGTTACGTTGTAATTAGTCAAAGGTTGTTACTTAATTTGTGGCTTTAGTTTAGGATCTAAGATTTGTAATTGATTGTAATTAGGGACTTAATTTGTGGCTTTAGTTTAGGATCTAAGATTTGTAATTGATTGTAATTAGGGAATTAAATCCTTATATAAGAACAGTCGATCCTCAAAGGAGGCACGACATTCATCTCTCTTATGTTCTGTATTTCATCTCTCTCTAAATATCATGGTATCAGAGCTCGATCATCTGTGATCTTCTCCTACATCATCTTCCAAACATTGGAAGCCAGTATATGATCATCTGTGATCATTCTCTTCAGCCAGATCATCCTGATCATCTCAGATCCGACGTGGCCCACCTGTGATTCTCACCAACTCATTAGCGGAATCCTACCATCTTGGTCGCCTGAAGCTTCCAGGATTTATGAAGAATTTGTTTCTGATTTATTGATCATCAGAGTCATCTTCCAAGATCTGGAAGCCTTGATCATCCCTGTTCATCTCAGATCTGAAGTGGCCCACCTGCGATCATCATCGCCATTCAGCTGGACCAGCCCATCTTGGTCGTCTGGATTTCTACATTTTTTTTAAGATTTTCTCACCATTTATGGATCATCTGAGGTAGGCCATCTACCCTTTATTGTAGAAATTCTGTTTTGTCCATTTCTTTTCATCTCGGCCATCCAAAAGATATTGTTTTGCCAATATCCTTTCCGGACTGCTTTGTGCGGGTTGCTTCCTTCTCTTTAGTCATGGACAAACATGAGATTGCCCTGATTCGCTTTGATGGTACAAATTATACCTCCTGGGCCTTCCAATTTCAAATTTATTTGGAAGGAAAAGAACTCTGGTGACACATTGATGGATCTGAACCTCAACCTGCAGAAGATGATAAGAAAATTTTAGCTTGGAAAACAAAGGATGCTAAAATCAAGACCTGGTTGCTGGGCTCTGTTGAGTCACATTTTATTCTCAACCTCAAACCCTGCCACACTGCCCGTGCAATGTGGGAGTATCTTCAGAAAATTTACCAACAGGGCAATGCTGCTCGCCAGTTTCAATTAGAACTTGAAATCTCACAATTCACTCAAGGCACCCAGTCTATTCAGGAGTATTATAATGGCTTCCGCAGACTGTGGTCCGAATATGATGAGATCAAGTTTGCCTCGGTATCTGCAGCTCTTCTCCAGGAATTACTTCCATTACAGCAATGTAGTCATCGGGATCAGTTTCTTATGAAACTTCGTCTCGAGTTTGAGACAGTTCGATCTAACTTAATGAGCAGGGCTTCTCTTCCTAGCTTGGATGATTGTCTTCAGGAACTTCTACGGGAAGAATAACGTCGGGTCACTCAAACTACACTGGAACAACAGAGATCTGTTGAGACTCCCCTTGCCTATGTTGCTACAACTAGACCACCTTCTAGGGACATCAGTAAAGTTCAGTGCCATACCTGCAAGAAATATGGTCACTATGCAAATCAATGTAAGGCAAAAATCTGCCGATATTGTAAGGCCACTAGTCATGTTCTTGAAGAGTGCAGGAAGAAGAATCGCACTTCTCTTTCCCGCAACTATGTGCAGCCAGCCCCTGGTACTTACAGCGTGCAGTCAGCTCCTAGTGCTTACACTGTGACTACTCCACCATATGCTTCACCTGACTTTAGTGGTTCTCTGCAGTCTGCTTCTTCATCCCAACCTGGTTCCTCCCAATCTACGTCAACAACTCCTCTCACCCCTGAGATGGTAAACCAAATGATCATCAATGCCTTAGCTTCCATGCACATCGCAGGTACTGCTTCCTCTCTTTCCAATACCTGGTACTTAGATTCTGGTGCAAGTAACCATATGACCACTTCAGCCCTAAAATTACACAATGTTGTTCCTTACACTGGTCATCTTACTGTCCAAGCTGCCAATGGAGATCATCTTCCTATCACCTCTGTTGGTGATATCCCTAGCCCCTTACCATTAACCAATGTTTTAGTTTCTCCTCATCTTGCTACCAATTTGGTTTCTGTGGGTCAACTTGTTGAAAATAACTGCAATGTTTTGTTTTCTCCTTCTGGTTGTGTTGTGCAGGACCGGGAGTCGGGGGAAGTGATCGCGAGGGGGCCTAAGCGTGGAAGACTTTTTTCCTTACCAGTGTCTTCATTTATTCATGATAAAACTTTACATCAGTTATTTTGTTTTTTCATTAAGAATAATTCTCGGTTGTGGCATAATAGACTAGGTCATCCGACTGCTTCTACAATGTCTACTTTATTTCAATCTGGATTAATAAATAAACCTGTTGATTCTGCTTCTTTTGACTGTGATGCTTGTAAATTAGGGAAGAGTCAAACTTTACCCTTTCCAACTTCTAACACACGGAGCACTACATGTTTTGACTTAATTCACAGTGATGTTTGGGGCATTGCTCCGACCATTTCACATAGTCATTTCAAGTACTTTGTAACATTCATTGATGACTACAGCAGATTTACTTGGATTTATTTATTACATTCAAAGTCTGATGTTCTTAATGCATTTAAATTTTTTGTTCAATATGTTAAAAACCAATTCTCTAAATGCATTAAAACTTTGCGCTCAGACTCAGGGGGGGAGTATGTTTCCAAGGATTTTCAATCATTTTTAAACAATAATGGAATCATTTCCCAACGTACCTGTCCATATACTCCACAACAAAATGGAGTCGCGGAACGGAAAAACAGACATCTTCTTGCTGTCACTAGAACTCTTCTGCTTGAAGCATCCGTTTCCCCTCGTTTTTGGACTGAAGCTCTCACCACAGCTGTCTCTCTCATAAACCGCCTTCCATCACATACCATTGCTCATTTAACGCCTCATTTTAAATTGTTTGGTCATCATCCTGTGTTTGATCACTTACATACCTTTGGCTGTGTTTGCTTTGTTCATTTACCTCCCACAGAAAGAACGAAACTCACAGCACAATCTCGCAGGTGTGCTTTTTTGGGTTATGCCACTAATCAAAAAGGTTTTGTTTGTTATGATCCCATTGGTCGTCGTATCAGGGTTTCTCGGAATGTTATTTTCTTTGAAAATCAATATTTCTTCCCCACTCACATGGACAGTCCTCATCCCTCTTCCCCAGCTCTCTTACCAGGTTTTTCGGATCAAACCTCTGTTACTCGGTTTAATCCTGCTTTTGTATACCACCGTCAGGAGAAACCTCCCACTGCGGATGGTCCTCCCCCTGATCCTCCACCGACACATGGTTCCACACCTACTCCTCCCTTACGTCGCTCCTCCAGAACTTCTAGACCGCCTGATAGGTATGGATTTACCCATACTTCCTTGATGACCACTCTCTCTTCTATCTCTATCCCAAGTTCTTATTTGCAGGCTGTCCAACACGATTGCTGGAACCAGGCTATGAAGGAGGAATTGGATGCATTGGATCAGAATCACACTTGGGATATTGTGGATTGTCCTTCCGGAGTTAAACCCATCGGTTGCAAATGGATCTACTCGATCAAGCTTAAATCTGATGGGTCATTGGATAGACACAAAGCTAGACTTGTAGCACTCGGAAACAGACAAGAGTATGGCATTGACTATGAGGAAACGTTTGCACCTGTGGCAAAAATGACATCTGTTCGGTTACTTCTCGCCATTGCTGCCTCTAAATCCTGGCCTTTATACCAAATGGATGTCAAAAATGCATTTCTCCATGGGGACCTGCACGAAGAAGTCTATATGCGGATACCACAAGGCGTCTCCTCTCCCTTCAAGAGGTCTGTCTGTCGCCTGCGCAAATCGCTTTATGGTTTAAAGCAAGCTCCTCGCGCTTGGTTTGAAACCTTCAAGGCTCGCTTATGCGAGAGTGGCTTTACCCAGAGTCCTTCTGATCCATCTCTCTTTTTATGCCACACATCTACTGGTGTTACTGTGCTTCTAGTCTATGTTGACGATATTATTATCACTGGCACGGATGATCGTATGATCAAATCTCTCCAAGCTTCTCTCAGGGATTCCTTCCGTATGAAGGATTTGGGTCCTTTGCATTATTTCTTGGGCCTCGAGGTGCATCAATCTCCAAAAGGTTTATTTGTTAATCAGCACAAATACACATCAGATCTTATCGAGTTGGCTGACCTCACTGATTCTTCACCTGTTGATACGCCTGTAGAGGTCAATCTCAAGTTGAGTAAAGATGATGGCGATCTTCTTCCTGATCCTCATACCTACCGGCGTCTGGTGGGAAGTCTTGTCTATCTCACCATCACTAGACCTGACATCTCATATGCTGTTCATCTTGTGAGCCAATTCATGACAGCTCTGCGACACCTTCATTTGACAGCTGTGAAGCGCATTATCCGTTATCTGCTCAAAACTGTCCCTCGTGGTTTATATTATCCAAAGGATAATCCTCTTCATCTGACCGCTTATGCAGATGCTGACTGGGCTGGCTGTCAAGACACACGCCGTTCTACTACTGGTTGGTGCATGTACCTTGGAACATCTCTCGTTTCTTGGAAATGCAAGAAACAAGAACGGGTGTCCCGCTCTTCCACGGAAGCTGAATATAGGGCTATGTCTTCTGCTTGTTCTGAGATCTTATGGTTACGGGGACTTCTTTCGGAACTCGGGTTTTCTCAAACCTCTCCTACTCCATTGCATGCCGATAATACTGGGGCTATCCGAATCACTGAAAATCCTGTCTTCCATGAACGCACCAAACATATCGAAGTTGACTGCCACTTTATTCACGATGAATATAAGCGTGGTGTCATTACTCTTCCTCATGTTCCTACAGCATTTCAGTTTGCCGATATCTTCACAAAGGGACTTCCTCGTCCTCGTCATCAATTTCTTGTTTCCAAATTGCTGCTTTATGACTCCCCAGCATCAATTTGAGGGGGGGTGTCAAGCAAGCCCAAGTCCATTAGGCTCATTTCATGTCAAGCAAGCCCAAGTCCATTAGGCTCATTTATTGTACCTTTTTGTTACGTTGTAATTAGTCAAAGGTTGTTACTTAATTTGTGGCTTTAGTTTAGGATCTAAGATTTGTAATTGATTGTAATTAGGGACTTAATTTGTGGCTTTAGTTTAGGATCTAAGATTTGTAATTGATTGTAATTAGGGAATTAAACCCTTATATAAGAACAGTCGATCCTCAAAGGAGGCACGACATTCATCTCTCTTATGTTCTGTATTTCATCTCTCTAAATATCAATGCAAGGTAAGGGTGTAAGCTCTATATAAACCCATTCACTTTTCTCTCTATAGCCGATGTGGGACTCCAGGATGTCACACCCACGGGCCAAAGCGGACAATATCATGCATGCGTATAGGGTGGGGCGTTACATCCTTGCAACAGGATATAAATTATGTTTGACATAAGATTATCATTTCTTTGATTTGGCTTAATAAGGATTCATTATATTAAAAAATCCAGATCTGAATTGATGAAAATGCTAGACTGACGACAGGATTGTGAAGGAAAATACAGATTTAAAATTTATCCTCTTTGTATAATGACTGGTAAATCTGAATCTTATGATAAATGCGATTATTAAGGACTGTTTTCATCATACAGTCTGCTGGTCTAATATGTACATTAATTCTTTGTATAATGACTGGTAAATTTGAATCCTATGATTGATACACTTCCTATGGACTGTTTCTTTTATAGAATATAATGTTTTATTGAGTGAAGAAATTCAGAACTAAGCTACTGTTATATATCAGTCACAAGTGCTTTTGAACTAAGTTACTGTTATACGTTTTCTTACCCAATCACAAGTACTTTTTTTAACTAAGCTACTGTTATACATTTTCTTACCCAATTACAAGTACTCTTTGAACTAAGCTACTGTTATACATTTTCTTAATCAGTCACAAGTAATCTTTGAACTAAACTACTGTTATTTTCTTAATCAGTTATAAGTACTCTTTCAACTAAACTACTGTTATTTTCCTAATCGGTCACAAGTGCTCCTTTGAACTATGTTACTGTTATACAATTTCATATCAAAGAAACTTAGAAATTTTTATAAAGGACTTTGGGTTCCAAAGAATCCCTAGGATTGATCTATATTATGAGAAAATGGGAATACTAGTACTATTGTATAGTATTACATGTACAGTAGTGACTACTTTCCATTTCACGAATATTTAGCTGTGAAACATTATGTTAATATTGCACTGTTGTAAGGGATTGTTACGAAGTTCCCTCTTTTATTAAATAAGATCGTGTGAATAAGATGAGCTACCATAATATAACTAGTTCCAAATTAAGTAGTGGGTACTTCCATCGCTACAGTCTCATTTTTATTTTTACTATACAAATGATGACCTGTAAATTCTGAATCTCAATCTAGATTTAATACTGTCCTTAGTAGCTATGTATGGAATGAATAATTAATATGAGACTCTGTGATACTTGCTCAAAGTGATTAATTCTAATTATATGAGTATAGTATTCTCTCTATGACTAAAAAGAATTTCAAAAAAATAGGGCCAATGCCACATATTTGGAGCACCAGTTATGAATTAGAGTGGGGCGAGATTTTGACTCAAGTATGTGGGACTGGCCAATGGAAGACATAATGATACTGATTATGAAATCAGTGAGTGGAGATATTTTTTTTAGAATTGTTTAGAAGTGTCTGTTTCCATTGGTATTGGATTCGACTTATGAATTAAGAATGGTGACAATCTTGTCACGACATGAATATGAATCCCCTTACAATTAAAGAATGGCGACAATCTTGTCACGACATGAATATGAATTCCCTTACAATGAATGGTGATGGTCATGTCACGACATGAATCCCTTTACAACTAAGAATGGTGACAGTTTTGTCACGACATGAATATGAATCCCCTTACAATTAAGAATGGTTACAATCTTGTCACGACATGAATATGAATCCCCTTCACAATTAAGAATGGTGACGGTTATGTCACGACATGAATATAAATCCCTTTACAATTAAGAATGGTGACAATCTTATCACGACACGAATATGAATCCCTTGTTCATGCTGCTAATATAAATAGGTATGGTGGTAGTTTGGTCAATCAACCTATGAACTTCTATTGATATCATGATAATTACTATTGCTCTCTTGATTTTAGAAATTCTACTTACCAGTGTTATTGACTAGTGGTTCGCCCCACTATAGGTAACGTTTTTGTAGCGGGATCTGGGAGCGGCGGAGATCAGCATATAGATTTTGGCATGCAACGCTGATAGAGAGTTCGAAAACCATCTAGACCATTAGATGGAGTTAGCCCCGTTTTGGAATATTTTAGATCTATTGTCATTTCTTAGCTATAATTGTAAAGACTTTGTTAAGATATTAATATTATGAATTTACCTTCATTTTCCTTAGACTTGCTCTTGAATTTATTTTATGAATTTGTAATATGATCAAGTTAACGACTTAAGAATCTGAAGAGCTCCAGAATCTTGGGTCGTTACAGAGGGAGATGAGGAGAAAGAAGAATAGGAGGAGGAAAAGGAGGAAGAGGGAGAGGGAGAGGAAGAGGAGGAAGAGGAAGATGGGGAGAGAGGGAAGGGAGGGAGACTCCTTCGCTAGCCGGAGGTCATCGCCAGCCTAAGATCATTGCCAGCCTGAGGGGAAGGGGAGGAGAGAGGGAGAGGGGAGGTGTGTAGAAGGAGTGGAGGTAGTTTGGGAAGTTTCAAGTTATTTTATTTTTGTTAAATGGGTTGTGTAAGAAGAGTAAACTGTGGTGTATGAATACCCTCACCCAAAAACAATCCACTTAAAGAGTACAGATTAGTGAAGGACCTCAGTCAATCAGCTCTAGTACCAACGAGAATGTTGATTAGGGAGTATGATGTCACCGTCCTCATTCCCATCTTTGTTATCATTTGTAGTGCCACTACCATATTGCATATGCCTACCAGATTGAATTTGATCTTAGTGTGCATAGGGGTCCTAGAATGCAAAGAAAGCATGATAGGAACTTAGAGGAGGTGGATATCTATATTAAGTTTGACCAAAGTCACCATATGAGTAGGATCCTGATAGAGGTTCTATTTTGGGGTGTCTGCCTAGACATTACCTAGAGAAGATCTTTTGAGTGGAACTCTCTACATCAACTTCAATTTAGCGAAATCCTATGTATTTTGGTGTTCTTCCAAGCATTGAAGGGTCAAAAAATTGTGTAAAAATGTTGTTTGGAGAGAAGAACTAAAAAACTAAGCCTTACTATGTATCTCAAAAAATTTTGAAAAATAGCTATCAATCACATTATGTAGTGGCCCTGCAGCGGTCACAGCGGTTTGTAGAGGCCACTATGTAAAATAGCAGCGGTAATTTCAATTTAGCATAGCGGTCTTGGCCACTACGCCCGCTATTTTGATCCATGGTGGGGCCCACATAAGCCATCCAATGATGAAACCAACTGCATGATCTCAAAGGGAAGCCTTGAGTGACCCTTCTGGTATGGCTTATTCATGGGATGGGCCAGGTTTGACCCACCAAACTTTATATCCAAAAACAGGCAGCCCCTTTAAATTTTCAGAACTTTTGAAAATTACAGAAACAGCCCCAGTTCCTCTAATTCTTGAAAACAACCCCTGGAATAATCTTTTATTAAATATTTGGGTGCTATTTGTAGCCCAATTGATCCTTTGGCCCACCAAAAAGTGTGTCCCGATCCCATATGATTGATCAGCTTTTGAAGACTTAAAAATTTGTTTTCTCAATCCTCATCAACTGATGCAAATTGATCCACATCATTCTCACCTGCTTGAAAAGAAATCGTCCTCAAATTAGGATGCCATGTTTGATCCTGGAGAATAACCATTTGCAGTTCCACAAATCATGTGAAAGATCTCTTCTGTTGAGTTTGTCGCTGGATGGTGTACTCGCAAAATCTGTGTCATGCACATCTAATCAGCCAAAATTTTCTTTTCCTTGATCCAATGATGAACGATCAAATCTAGAATGAACGTATTATGACATTGGTATGAAGGGAATATTGGTATGAAAGGACTTCATCAAATGGATCTTCAATTTAGTGCATCTAAATGTACCCATGTACAATAAAAGATCAAAGTGCTCTATGACACCTTCGGTGTTTGCTTGAAGATCATTCTACTGGGAGATGGAATAGCAGTACACATTTAAGCTTTTGTCATCGGGGTAGACAAAGGTTGGCATCATCTTAATATCAACATCTTTGCACTCATCAAAGATTGGGTGATCAATGATATCACTGTCTTGATATACATCAAAAACTGGACCATTAAGAACATTAACTTGATCCAAAGCGAGTGTATCTTCATGACCTGTCACGTCTTTGGTTCATGTGGGTGCATCACATTCATCATTTGAGTAATCATCAAATATTATGCAATTAGAACCATAGTCTACCTTAGAGTCATTAGGTTCTTTTGGATCGTCAAAATCTTTGCTCCATCTCCTATAATCCCTTCTTCATCGTTGTCGTTGTCATACTTAAACATCTTTAGCTTCCTTAAAACTCACTTCGCTCTCAGATTCAGACGCGGTGTTCTTTCCCTAGAAGTGCCTGCAAAGACCGCTTGCCGTTTGTGACACTCAAAGGAAATATGGCCTAGTTTGTTGCATTTGGGGCAAACAAATGCTCCTTTGTCCCCGTTCTACTAGTTGTTCCATTGGTAAGAATCTTTGATCTGGCCACTTGAGCAAGGCTAGAGGGCCAGATTGGCTCCAACCTGGAGTGGCTAATGCTTCCTTTGTTGTCTCTTGAGTTGCTTTTTTGCAATGCTCGCTTGCTGGCATGCTTCAGCAACAGTGAAGATCGGTGCAAAGCCCATCATATCAACAATGATGGGCCTAAGTATGTCAGTGAAACACATGAGCAACTGTTCCTCCCACTCATTCAGATCATTATGGGCGACAAGTTGGTGAAACTCCTCTGCATATTCTTTTACTAGTCGGTCTTCTTGTCGCATATGCTACAGTCGTAGGAAGATTTATTGCACAAAATCGATAGGAAGGGAGGCTTCACAATTTAGGGACTTCATCTTTTCCCATGATGCCAATTTGCGCTTTCCTTGCATTTCTCTAGAAACTTTCATCTGATGCCACCAAGCAGAAGCTCAGCCTCCCAATTGCATGGCCATTATCTTCACCTTGCGATTGTTTGGGATCACTTGCTACTCGAAGACCCACTTGATGGCTTCAATCCATTCAATGAAGACATCACTAGAGAGGCGATTGTGGTTCTCTGGGATCTTTACTTTGAGATCAAGATCAACACTCTGGTCCTCCTGTCTGTCTGCTTTGCCGATGGTGATCACCCCATGGGATTCGGCGGTAAAAAGGATCAAAGTAGTTCCATCTGAGCTCACTTTTTTGCTTGAATTCATAGCAGCTCTACTTGTCCCTAGATTTGCAAGTTGTCTAGTGTGCACACAGCTGCTCATCCATCATCCTAAATGTATTGTCGACAGTGTCGACGGTGTCAATGGTGTTGATGTACTCTTGTAAATTGTCTTGTTGCACACCCGCATCACGGCCTCAGCCTCTCTCTACGATTCATCACTATTCACTAGATCAAAGACTTCCAAAACGGTAGAAGATAATGGTGTTGACAGAGTGCAGACTATTTTGATAACCACTTGATGCAATCATGGGTATGCACGGATCAATGGTGTTGATGAACTCTTGTAAATTGTCTTGTTGCACACCCGCATCATGGCCTCGGCCTCTCTCTCTCTCTCTCTCAATAATTCATCACTGGATCAAGGACTTCCAAAACGGTAGAAGATAATGGTGTTGACAGCGGGCAGGCTATTATGATACCACCTGATGCAGTCACGGATATGCACGGAACACAATCGACACATATTTTCTGAATAACAGTGAGTTATTTGATTGCTATCTGGCATTTGTTCACTTATCTTGGTGATTATATTGAAGAATCAGTCCAAGAAGGCAGTTTATTAAAGATTCAGTCCAAGAAGGGGGTTCGGTTCCCGTTTCTAAGTTACGAATCTCAGTTTCATTGCAACAGTTCCGTGTTGCACGGTTATAGCAGTCACATACTGCTATGCAGCAGTACTTTTGACTGTTTGCATACTATCTATGGGTTCCATCTCTTACCTTGATTGCATCACTGAAGTTGATTTGACGAATTTGCTTTCCTTGTTTTCAGTTGAATGGGGCTTTTATATTTAGGGGATGATAAGGTTACAAAGGGATTAAGATATGGAACCAAATGGGACCCACAAGCTTAAAGAAATTGCAATTGCAAGAGATCCAGATAAGGATGCTGACATCTTTTCAGTTTTTTAAGTTGGTTTATTTTCTACTTTCATGCTTTTATATTTTCATGCACAGAAGCACTTCTAAAAACTAAGCATTATCTTGTTTGAGAATGGAGTAGAGGTTGCGATTAGATCTAGGTTTTATGAGTTTCAAATCTATATTTATATTCATGTGAAGGGAATGACCAGTGCATTCCTTAATATTATTCAGCTTTGGAAAAAGGTTACTGTTTGCACTTTATTCATTCTTCTCCCAAGTAAGTTTCTCCCACTGGATCAAAGATTTATATTGTGGACTTTTACAATCAATGGTAAAGTGAATCCCTATTTTCTAATGGACTTATTACATCTGATTAATGGTCGATTGAAGATCAGGGTTGTGGGGTTCATCGAGAATGAAATTTGACTTTGTTGACTACGTTAAAAAAATGATTCCTCCTTGACTTCTTACGTTTAATTCCTTGTCGAAGATTGGGGTTGTTAGGTCCACCAATGATTGGATTTGACTTCCTTGACTATGTGAAAAAAGACCCACCACATCATCCTAAACTCTTGTTTTTTAGCCTTCAAAGTTTAATGCCTTTAAAGGCATTGTTATTTGGATACCTAGCAACAATGAGAAATAAAGGTAGGCCGGGGGAGTAGATCAGATGGTTTTTGGATATTTTTCAAAAAGTGTAGAGAGAGAGAGAGGAGTTTGGGGGGGGGGGGGGGGGTGTTTCTGGAGATTGTAAGCGTCAGGGTGTTAATCGGTTGAAGGAAAAAAGTTTAACTACAAGAGTCCCACACATCAATCCTGACCATCCACCAAAGCAAGACCCTGCATTAAAGGCTATAATCGAAAATCCATAGGAGTTCTGCACAAAGACCATGCAAAATTTTTTATAATGATCATCCACAATGTGGGAGGCCCTGCACTAAAAGGCTACAACCAAAAATCTCACACAACCATCATGTAGGTCTCTTGGCGAAAACTCCCATGCATATTATGTGTCATTACTTAGGAATGATGAGCAGTTTGGCTCATAACTCCGCTAGTTTTTACTGCTGGTTCTAACCCCTGGTAAAGGAGTAAAATTATGCTAGTAAGGTTGACAATAAAATTGTCACAACCCAAACATGAATTCTAAGATAACAACATATCAAGAATCAAGGTCATGCTAGGGCATTCCTTGCTTTAAGAGATGCATTGCAACGTTGACGGTCGCAGTGAAAAGTGGGTAAGGGCTACCGCACCATTTTGGATGAGCACAGTTAAAGAAGTTAGTTTAGAAGAAAAGAAAGATTCAACTTGTTACTTCAAATATAGGAACTTTGACATGAAAGAGCATGGAGCTGGTTTAGGTAATGAAAAGAAGAATTAGTGTAACTTGTTTACAAGTGACAAAGTGGAAAAGGGGATAAAGGTAAGGAGCTCACTGATGGTCATAAGCTTTTTTATGATGGAAAGAAAATACAAGAATTTGAGTGGGTATAGTTGTAGATAAGGATTTGAAAGAGAGAATTAGGAGGGTCAAGAGGTTTGGTAATAGAATCATAATAATTAAAATAGTGTTAGAGGAAGATATAATTCATATCATTAGTGCATATGCTCTCCAAGTAGGATTACATGAAAATGTGAAGAGATAGTTTACTATAAGAAATTCCAACTAGTGATAAGGTTCTCTAAGAGGGGACTTAAATGGGCATGCATAGAAGGATAATAGAGGATATAAGAGAGCGCATGGAGGACAAGGATTTGGAGAAAAGAATAAGTTAGGAGATATAATCTTGGATTTTGAATTGGAATTTGATCTTAGTGGCAAACACCTGCTTTAAAAAGAGAGAGGAGCATTTAATTACCTATAAAGTGGAACTAATAGGGGTTAGATAGACTTTTTCAAATTAGAAAACATGACCAATTGGGATGTAAAGACAGTAAGGTTATTCCAGGAAAGCGTTTGATCACACATTATAGGTTCTTAGTTTTAAATATTTGTGTTAGAAGTAGAAAGAGAGTAGTAGTAAGAAAAATGCACCCTATGACAAGGTGGACGGATTAGAAATGAGAAAGAGCAAAAATATTTAAGGATAAAGTGATTGAGTAGGGAGAATGAAATTTTGAACAAGAAACTATAGTGATGTAGAATCAAATGACTAACTATATTAGGAAGGTTGCAAAAGAGGTACTTGGAGAGTTAAAAGGGAAAAGACACTATAATAAAGAAACTTGGTGGTGGAGTGTAGAGGTTCAAGAAGCTATTTAAGAGAAGACGATGCTAACATTTGCAAGAGAGTTTAGAATTCCATTAAAATGGTGAGAATGCAGTGTCCCTAAGAGACGACTGTAGTTTTACATATATAGGGGTTGATTTCCCTCATTACAATCCATAGATCCTATATTATAGCACAGATCCTAAATTATAGCATTATCCTTTGACTTATTCTAGATCCTATATTATAGCACAGATCCTAAATTATAGCATTATCCTTTGACTTATTCTAGATCCTATATTATAGCACAGATCCTAAATTATAGCTTATTCTACAGTACAACAGTGGACTGAAAACTGGACTGAGCCTAAATGGCCTGCTTGCCAAGATCGGGCTTGGACTGGGCCTAAATGGCCTGCTTCGATTGACACCCCCTCTCAAATTGATGTCGGAGAGTCATAAAGCAGCAATTTGGAGACAAGAAATTGATGCCGAGGCCGAGGAAGGCCCTTTGTGAAGATATCTGCAAACTGAAATTCTGTAGAGACATGAGGAAGACGAATGACATCACGCTTATATTCATCTCGAATAAAGTGGCAGTCAACTTCGATATGTTTGGTGCGTTCATGAAATACAGGATTTTCAGTGATTCGGATGGCCCCAGTATTATCAGCGTGCAAAGGAGTATGAGATGTTTGAGCGAACCCAAGTTTCGATAGAAGTCCCCGTAACCATAAAATCTCAGAACAAGCAGAAGACATTGCCCTATATTCAGCTTCCGTGGAAGATCTGGACACACGTTCTTGTTTCTTGCATTTCCAAGAAACGAGAGAAGTTCCAAGGTACATGCACCAACCAGTAGTAGAACGGCGTGTGTCTGGACAGCCTGCCCAGTCAGCATCCGCATAAGCGGTCAGATGAAGAGGATTATCCTTTGGATAATATAAACCACGAGGGACAGTTTTTAACAGATAGCGAAGAATGCGCTTCACAGCTGTCAAATGAAGATGTCTAGGAGCGGTCATGAACTGGCTCACAAGATGAACGGCATAGGAGATGTCAGGTCTAGTATGGTGAGATAGACAAGACTTCCCACTAGACGCCGATAGGTTTGAGGATCAGGAAGAAGATCGCCATCATCCTTACTCAACTTGAGATTGACCTCGACAGGCGTATCGACAGGGGAAGAATCATGGAGGTCAGCCAACTCGATAAGATCTGATGTGTATTTGTGTTGATTAACAAATAGACCTTTGGTAGATTGATGCACCTCTAAGCCCAAGAAATAATGCAAGGGGCCCAAATCCTTCATACAGAAGGAATCCTTGAGAGAAGCCTGGAGGGATTTGATCATACCATCATTTGTGCCAGTGATAATAATATCGTCAACATATACGAGAAGCACAGTAACACCAGTAGAGGAGTGGCATAAAAAGAGAGATGGATCATAAGAACTTGGGGTAAAGCCACTCTCGCATAAGCGACCCTTGAAGGTCTCGAACCATGCCCGAGGAGCTTGCTTGAGACCATAAAGCGATTTGCGCAGGCGACAGACACTCCTCTTAGAGGGAGAGGGGACACCTTGTGGTATCCTCATATAGACTTCTTCTTGCAGATCCCCATGGAGAAAGGCATTTTTGACATCCATTTGGTATAAAGGCCAGGATTTAGAGGCAGCAATGGCGAGAAGTAACCGAACAGAAGTCATTTTTGCCACAGGTGCAAACGTTTCCTCATAGTCAATGCCATACTCTTGCCTGTTTCCGAGTGCTACAAGTCTAGCTTTGTGTCTATCCAATGACCCATCAGATTTAAGCTTGATCGAGTAGATCCATTTGCAACCGATGGGTTTAACTCCGGAAGGACAATCCACAATATCCCAAGTGTGATTCTAATCCAATGCATCCAATTCCTCCTTCATAGCCTGGTTCCAGCAATCTTGTTGGATAGCCTGCAAATAAGAACTTGGGATAGAGATAGAAGAGAGAGTGGTCATCAAGGAAGTATGGGTAAATCCATACCTATCAGGCGGTCTAGAAGTTCTGGAGGAGCGACGCAAGGGAGGAGTAGTTGTGGAACCATGTGTCGGTGGAGGATCAGGGGGAGGACCATCCGCAGTGGGAGGTTTCTCTCGACGGTGGTATACAAAGCAGGATTAAACCGAGTAACAGAGGTTTGATCCGAAAAACCTGGTAAGAGAGCTGGGGAAGAGGGATGAGGACTGTCCATGTGAGTGGGGAAGAAATATTGATTTTCAAAGAAAATAACATTCCGAGAAACCCTGATACGACGACCAATGGGATCATAACAAACAAAACCTTTTTGATTAGTGGCATAACCCAAAAAAGCACACCTGCGAGATTGTGCTGTTAGTTTCGTTCTTTCTGTGGGAGGTAAATGAACAAAACAAACACAGCCAAAGGTATGTAAGTGAGCAAACACAGGATGATGACCAAACAATTTAAAATGAGGCGTTAAATGGCCAATGGTAGGGGATGGAATGCGGTTTATGAGATAAACAGCCGTGGTGAGAGCTTCAGTCCAAAAACGAGGGGGAACGGATGCTTCAATCAGAAGAGTTCTAGTGACATCAAGGAGATGTCTGTTTTTCCGTTCCGCAACGCCATTTCGTTGTGGAGTATACGGACAGGTACGTTGAGAAATGATTCCTTTAGTGTTTAAAAAGGAGTGAAAATCCTTGGAAACATACTCCCCCCCGGAGTCTGAGCGCAAAGTTTTAATGCATTTAGAGAATTGGTTTTCAACATATTGAACAAAAAATTTAAATGCATTAAGAACATCAGACTTCGAATGTAATAAATAAATCCAAGTAAATCTGCTGTAGTCATCAATGAATGTTACAAAGTACTTGAAATGACTATGTGAAAGGGTCGGAGCAATGCCCCAAACATCACTGTGAATTAAGTCAAAACATGAAGTGCTCCGTGTGTCAGAGATTGGAAAGGGTAAAGTTTTACTCTTTCCTAATTTACAAGCATCACAGTCAAAAGAAGTAGAATCAATAGGTTTATTTATTAAGCCAGAGTGAAATAAAGTAGACATTGTAGAAGCATTCGGATGACCAAGTCTATTATGCCACAATCGAGAATTATTCTGAATGAAAAAACAAAATAACTGATGTAAAGGTTTATCATGAATAAATGAAGACACTGGTAAAGGAAAAAGTCTGCCACGCTTAGGCCCCCTCGCGATCACTTCCCCCGACTCCTGGTCCTGCACAACACAACCAGCAGAAGAAAAAGAGACATTGTAATTATTTTCAACAAGTTGACCCACAGAAACCAAATTGGTAGTAAGATGAGGTGAAACTAAAACATTGGTTAAGGGTAAGGGGCCAGGGGTATCACCAACAGAGGTGATGGGAAGATGATCTCCGTTGGCAGCTTGAACCGTAAGATGACCAGTATAAGGAACTACATTTTACAATTGTATAGGTGAAGAGGACATATGGTTACTGGCACCAGAATCTAAGTACCATGTATTAGAAAGAGATGACCCAGTACCTGCGATGTGCATGGATGCCAAGGTATTGATAATCATTTGGTTGACCATCTCAGGGGTGAGAGGAGCTGGGGATGCAGATTGCGTGGAGGAATCAGGTTGTGAGGAAGAATCAGACGGCAGAGCACTGAATTCAGAGGAGGCATATCGTGGAGTGGTGACTGTGTAAGCACTAGGAGCGGATGACACTGTGTAAGGATTAGAGGCTGAGGGCACAGAGTTGCGGAAAGTAGAATTGCGACCCTTCTTCCGGCATTCATCAATGACATGACCAGTGGCCTTACAATATCGGCAGATCTTGACCTTGCATTGATTAGCATAGTGACCATATTTCTTGCAGTTATGGCACTGAACTTTACTGATATCCCGGGAAGAGCGTCTGGTGTGAGCAATATAGGCAAGCGGAGCCTCAACAGCCCTTTGTTGTTCCATAGTAGATTTAGTGACGAGACGTTGTTCCTCCCGTAGAAGCTCCTGAAGACAGTCATCCAGGCTAGGAAGTGAAGCCCTGCTCATCAAGTTGGATCTAACTGGCTCAAACTCCAGACGAAGTTTCATAAGAAACTGATCCCGATGGCTACTTTGCTGTAAGCGAGATAGTTCAGGTAGAAGAGCTTCAGACACCGAGGCATACTTAATTTCATCGTATTCGGACCACAGTCTGCGAAAGCCATTGTAATACTCCTGAACAGATTGTGTGCCTTGAGTATATTGAGAAATATCAAGTTCCAATTGAAATTGACGAGCAGCAGTGCCTTGTTGATAGATCTTTTGAAGATAGTCCCACATTTCACGGGCAGTTTGGCAAGGTCTGAGGTTGAGGATAAACTGTGGGTCAACTGAACCTAGTAACCAGGTTTTTATTTTAGCATCCTTAGTTTTCCAAGCTAAAATCTTCTTGTCATCGGCCTCGGGTTTAGGGTCAGATCCGTCAATGTGTGCCCAAAGTTCCTTGCCTTCTAAGTAAATTTGAAATTGGAAGGCCCATGAGGTATAATTAGCGCCATCAAACTTAACCAGGGAGATGATGTCAGATTTGTCCATGATGACCCAGAACAAGCAAACACTCCAGGAAGCAGTAATATCAGAATCAGTCCACAATCAGTGGTTAGAGACACAATCAGATGGACCAGAGTGGTGATGTAAAACAGCAGATAGCAATCAGCAGAGAGATGCAGAGATCCACAGAATGATGAACAAGCAACAACAGAACAAATTGCAGGAACTTGCAACAGTAATAAACCAGGAGAATGAACTAGCAGAATGATGAATCAGTGCATGCACAAGTAGTAAGTAGCAGCAAACAACCAGAACAGGCAGTCAGTAAAAGTTTCCGGAAGGAAACACTGAGCAGCATCCAGACGGCCCTGTCGTCAGGGAGAGATACATGACCGGAGCCCCACCGGAGGATCTCTTGATAGATCAGAGAGTGGGGATGGTTGAGCAGGATAAGCACGCAACTAATGGAAGTGGTCTCAAACAAATCAAATCCAGAACCAGGAGTTTGGACGGCCGAGATGAAAACAAGTAAAAAAATTGAATTTCCTCAAAAATAGGTAGAAGGCCTACCTCTGATAACCAATAAATGTTGGAAAAATCTTCATAAATAAGAGAATATTCAAACGACCAAGAGGGAGGAATCCGCTGAGATGGTGATGATGATGATCACAGGTGGGCCACGCCTGATCTGAGATGATCAGGGATGATCAGAGAAGATCCGACTGAAGAAGATGATCACAGATTGGCTTCCAAGGCTTGGAAGATGACTGAGACAACCAAGATGATTGATTGACCTTGCTCTGATACCATAACATTTGCAAGAGAGTTTAGAATTCCATTAAAATGGTGAGAATGCAGTGTCCCTAAGAGACGACTGTAGTTTTACATATATAGGGGTTGATTTCCCTCATTACAATCCATAGATCCTATATTATAGCACAGATCCTAAATTATAGCTTATTCTACAGTACAACAGTGGATTGAAAACTGGACTGAGCCTAAATGGCCTGCTTGCCAAGATCGGGCTTGGACTGGGCCTAAATGGCCTGCTTCGATTGACAGATGCTACAAAGTTTGGCATGAGACGAGAAATATAGAAAACTACAAGTTGTATAAGAATACAAAAAAGAAGCTAGGAAAGTAGTAAGTGGTGCAAAGTTCAAAGCAAATATGACCTTTTTAATAGGTTGAAAACAAGAAAAGGGGATAAGGATATTTTTAAGTTTACAAAAATAAGGGAAAAGAGAAGCAAGGAATTAAATAGCGGCCGTTAACCGTAGCAGCCAGCACCGCCACGCTACGGAGGTGATAGCGGCGCTAACACCCGTAGTGGGGCGTAGCGGTCACTACGGGAAAATAGAGGCCACTACGTAGTGCCCATAGCGGGCTGAGCCTATTTAAATGCCCTGACGCCCATTATTCTACATTTTTCACTCCTATCTCCATGTTTCCTTTTCCCTTTTCACTATAGCGGCCGTAACGGGCTGGGCTTATTTAAATGCCCTGACGCCCATTCTTCTACATTTTTCACTCCTGTCTCCATCTTTCCTTTTCTCTTTCCATTGTTTTTTGGTCCTACCTCCCTCTTTCAAATCAAAGGCAACAAGGGTCCAAAAACACATTAAAATCTACAAATCTAGATTATTAATCTTCTTTGGAGTCAAAAGGCATCTCTCAAAAGGTATTTTTTATGTGATTTTCTTAGATTTATGGCTCTATTTCTATTTTCTCCTTCATAAATCTCTTGAAAATGGCTTGTAAGTGATACCCCCCATTTTCTATGGTTTATTTATTTATTATTTATTTTTTATTCTCGGATTTTTTTATTTTTTGAAAAAAAAATTTTTCTTGAAGAAATACCAACCAAATCACTTGAAAATTACTCCCAAGTGTTAGATCTATGAATCCCATGAATGAATCACACTTTCTTTCTTGTTTATTTGAATTTATTTAATTTTTTAGGTTCATATTAATATGACTTTTGGTGGTAGAGGTATTCCTCTAATCATTTTTCAAATCTCAACTTGATATTAACTCTCATGTCTCAATCTTGAAGTACAATGTTATTTATAAAGTTATTATTTATTATGTCATTTATTGTGTTGAATGTTGATTGTTGAGTCACTGACTCTAGTGACTAATCTCTTTAAATCTTAAATTCTTGACTCTTGAGTCTTGATTTTGAGTCTTGAATCTTGATTCTTGATACTATGTGAAAATTAAGAATGATACTATTATTTTTTAATTATACAGCAATACAGGATAAAATGCATTTAGAGGACCACTACGGCCCCTTATTTTAGGCTTTTTTTGCAAAACAAACACATACTCTAGCTCATTACAATTTTCTGGATTTTTTTTAAATTTTTTTGATAATTTTTTTGAATCACACTGCTACGCCGCTACGTAGCTCCGCTACCGCTACGTAGCGCCCGCTATGTAGCGTTTTGGCGATCGGTCGCAATGCTATCCGCTACCGCTATTTTGATCCTTAGAGAAGTATGGATTTACATCATGTCAAATGTATTAAGAACAATGACCAAAAGATTTTAGTGAAGGACACAGATATCAAAGAAAGGAGAAAGGAATATTTTAACAAACTTTTAAAGGAAGACAATATAGGGGATACAAGAACAAGAGAGAACACTTCGTTAACAAAACATACTTTTTTTTTGCAAAATTAGTGTGGTGGAAGTGAGGGAAGAATTGAAGCTAATGAAGATAGGAAATGCTATTGGTCTAGATGACATATCGATGAAGACTGGAAATGCTTATGAGAAGTTGTGGGTATGTGGTTAACTAGACTCTTCAATAAGATATTAATGACATTTTACAAATTAAAAAAAAAAGATATAAATGACAAAAAAAATGCCTGATGAATGGAGAAAAGGTGCTGTGGTACTAATATATAAGAACAGGGAGATATATGAAATTGTACCAACTATCGTGGGATTAAATTTATGAGCCATACTATGAATCTATGAGAGAGTAATGGAGTAGAGAATTAAATAGAAAACCAAGATATCTGAAAATCAATTTGGCTTTATGTCACAGAGGTCAATTATGGAAGCTATGTTATCACTTAGGCAATTAATGGAAAAATATTGAGCAATGAGGAAAAATCTACATATGGTCTTCATTTATCTAGGAAAAGCTTACGACAGGGTATCGAGAGATTTAATTTGGTAGGTTTTGAAGAAAAAGAATGTTTTAAGGGGTTATATTGAAATTATTAAAGACATGTATGAAGGAGTGATAATAACTATGAGAACTACCTATGGAGAGATAGGTGAGTTCTCAGTGACCATAGGTTTGAAACAGGGGTCAGTCTTAAACCCTTATCTCTTTGCACTGATTATGGATGAGTTAACTGCTCATATTCAAGAGGAGACCTTATTATATGTTATTTGTAAATGAAATTGTGTTGGTGGATGTATGAAAAGTCGGTGTAAATGCAAAATTCGAAAGATGGTGGGAGGTTTTAGAATCCAAAGGCTTTAAAATAAATTGTACAAAAGACAAAATATATAAATTGAAACTTTAGTAGATATATCCAAAGAGTTTAAATTACTTTTGAGGATTGAAGCCCAGGCGGTACCATAATGAGATTTTTTCCATTACTTTGTCTCGATAATTGGCAAGGATAAGGAGGTTGATAAAGATGTTGAACATGGGATAAGAGCAAGATAGTTAAAGTGGAGACTTTTTTATGGAGTGCTTTGTGACAGATGAATGCCAACAAGGTTGAAGGGAAACTTTCACAACGTAGCGATTTAACTTATCTGAGAATTTAGCTCATGATAGATAGAAATGGAGAAATAAAGTTTATTTAATCGACCCCAACATAGTTGGGACAAACCTTTGATAATTGATGATGAGTAGTTTGACCCATGCTGCAAACCTTGTCCCCCCCATGCACCCACCCACCGACAAAATCAATCAAGCCCCTCATATTACTCCCCACAAATTAATAGTTTAGCCCGCACCCAAAACTTGCACTCATCCTAGTGCTCCCCATGAATCAGCACTCAACCCAAATTTACTCTCATTTGCATTCTATACATCCTTCGATTGATGAAGCAAATTCTACACCCTTTTGACTTTATCCAACAACTAGAATTTGGACAATTTTGAGGCCCTCATTGTTGATTTTTTTAACGAGCGTCAAATTAGTTTTGGTGCCAACTAGGGAGAGGGAGGAAGGTTTTAAAAATCAGACTAGATGAGCGAGTCAGTCAATCTCAAGTTGAGTTGACTTAGTGAAATTGGATTGTGTCAAACCCTTGAGGAAAAAAAGCCTTCAAATATTAAAAATGATAGACATCCAAGCATAAAAATAATGTCCAAGAATGTAAAGTTTGAACACCCATCATGTTGTTAAGAATTAATTTAAGTATAACTACACAACTGTAATTGTTTCTCACTTGATTGAACAAACAGTGTATCTGATCTTTAAATGCCTAGATCTTCCACAAATTGTGGCTTTTAATCTTCCAAAATTGGTGAAGACAGTCTGAGAAGCTTGTTCCAATGTGAGAATAAGGAGAAAATGTATTTTCATTTTCCACTTTCTTTAATATAGTTTGGTGATCAATGCAAAGAGAATTGAAGAGAAATGATGGTTGTGCTGAAATTGAGTACCTTTCCTTGAGATTGGCCCTCATTCTTATAATAACCATTGGGACTAATCACAGTAAATACAACCCCTTAACTGTGGTGATTCCAGTCATATCCCCACAAGTGGATATTATCCTAATGCATAAATTTTATGTAGATATGATTTATTAGAAACCAGTTACGAATCATTATGGTAGTCCCTAGTACCACTAATGGGCCCCAATACCACACAAACCTCTTTAATACCGCCCTCCCCTCTCAAAATGATGATGGCGAATCAACCACCATCAATTTGCAAATAGAGAATTGATGTTTAACCAGTGGGAGGTATTTTGCAAAGACGTTGGCAAATTTTAGATTAGTAGTGACATGAGGAAGCGAAATGAGCTTGTCATCAAAGGGCTATCGAACGTAGTGGCTATCAACTTCTATACACTTTGTTCTCACATGAAAGAATTTGTTGTGAGTTGATGTCTGCATGTACAAGAATAACATTGTGGTAAGGAAAAACAAGTTCGTTGAGTACACTCCGAACCAAACGATCTCATGGCATGCAGCATGGCATGCAGAGGACATAAAGCAATGTTCAGCTTCCATTAAGGATTTGAAAACATGATCTTGCCTTCTACATATCCAAGAGATCAAAGCATATCTAGGTAGGAACCACAATGAGTGGCTGAGCAACAAATTCTATTCCCTGATGAAATAGTGTCTTGGCGGTATATACATGTAGAATTTTCATTGAGATCCCTGTGCAGGAAAGCATTCTTTAGGTTAATTTAAAATAGAGATCATGATTGAGAAGCGACAGGAGCTAAGATTTGCGAACCACAATCATTTTTTAAACTAGAGTGAAGGTCTCATCATAGTCAATCCTGTATTCCTGCCAATTGCCTAAATTCACTAAATGAGCTTTAAATCGATCCAAAGATCCATCAGATTTGAGCTTGATAGAGTAGAACCACTTGCAACCAATGGGCTTAGCATGAGGATATGGAATGATGTTCCAAGTAAGATTTTGCTAGAGGCATCAAGTTCTTTCAAGGATTGAAAATTGATCTGTGGTGGATTGCTTTTGAGGTGAGCATTCTACTACTTTTCTCCTTGTGTTGCTTAAGTTGGTGTTGATTTAACATTAGGGAATTAAGTCGGTTCCTTTTTGGATTGTATCACACATGCCCCTCCCCCTTCATCTTGATGAATTGCCACTAGCTCAAAATTGACCAAAATTGATCCCCATCTTGTTTTATCCAACAACTAAGTATAGGATAATCTTTAGTCCCTCAAAACAGCGACTCCATTGATATTATGGTTCCCATTTTTTCCACAAAGGTATGTTATAGGAGACCTTTCAAAAACCTACCCCCATGATTGTCATGTTCCTAGGTGGCCCAATAGGCTGGACCATTCCAAAGCAAGGACTGGTCTACAGCATTCCTGAAACAAGCACTCTCTCTCTCTCTCTCTCTCTCTATATATATATATGGATTTATGTACACACACATACATGTGCAAACATACATACATACCCATGTATATGTAGGATCCAGTTCTAGTAAATGGTGCCAAACCCGTCAAAGTTATGGTCAATACATTTTGGGAAGGATGGAAGCACTCATCCAACCAATAGAGAACCTCTCTGATGACCAATAGACTGATACATTTTACTAAAAACTCGTAACTACCTAAGCTATTTTCAACTTTTGAATGGATGAGGAAAGACAGTAGTAAGGAAACATTTCTATAGATAAAGCTAATAGAAACTTAGAATCAATAAACAACCAATCACTACATTTTACAACCTCTAGCCCATCCATGAGGTGTCTTGTCTGGAGGTTAAATCAAGACACTAGCTAAACTAAAGAACTTAGGTTTGAAACCATTAGCCAAATGGTATTCAAATAGGACTTTATCTGGCCTCAATTGAAATATATGCAAATTAATATTTAAAGACTACATCTTGAATAAATTCTTTGATCTATATTATTACAAATAGCTAATGGCTATTTCTAAGATACAACCATAATGTATCATCTTAAATTGGGAACCTAATCACAGTTATGACAGGAAACACAATTACTTCATAAGACTTGCTCTCATATTTACAAATAAACCCTAACTATTTCTTAACATGGTATGGTCTAGTTTTTAAAGGATTAAAAAATTTCTAGAATTTACAAATAAGTATCTAAAGTCTGGAAAATTATAGATAAATCCTTATAAACTTGTAAACTAGGTTACTGGCCCCTCATGAAAAATGGGTAGGCCGAAGAAGACAGGCATGGAAGTAGAAAAGGTAGATATGGGTAGATTTGAAAAAGTGCAATCTGTCTATGAATTTGGCTAGGATAGATTGGAATGGAGAAACATAATTCATGTAGCTGATCACAATATAGTTGGGGTTAAGGCTTTGATGATGACGATGATGATGATTTGTGCACTAGAAATATAGGGGCTTCATTTCCTTTTTTTTTTTTTGTAAATGCTGAAAATACTAATTTCTTTGGTATAAATACAGTAGATTGTTGGTTGCCCAACCCTAGGTTTTCCTCCTTTTCTCACTACTTCTCCACTTTACCATTGTTCTTTCTTTATCCATTATTTGTCAAATTTTCTGCTTCCTCATAGAAAAAAATGATTTAAATCTAAATTATAAATTCCAACAAAATGTAATGGCAGATTTTAAGCAAGCAGTTAGACTTTCAATGGAGCTTGCATGACATTAATAGAAGCAGCCCTGCTTGAAAACAACAATACTAGGATAATGTTGCTTTGATCAAATTTATAAGTGAAGTTATCAATAAGCTCCATCTATGAATGGAAATGTACAACTCATGTTATTTCCCTGGAGGTTTCCATTTAAAACGAATTAAAAAAATATGAGCAATAAGTAATGAATGTGAAATCATCTAATGGAAGGGATCTCCATGGTGATTCAAAAGGTTAATCAATTCCATAAATCACTGTGTTTGAATAAATGCACAATGTACATACTTAACCATCAAGTTCAGAATGTCTGTTGCATGGCGGTCCCCACATCGCTTTTGATTGCCATAATTTTGGCATGTCGCCACATACGTGAACTTCATGTCAGCCACAGCTTCAAGTTGAGCCGAGAGAGATCTTTGGCTCCTTTTGTCTTCGTCTGTTATATTAGTTACAGCTTTGTAGCCTTCCAGAATCTCTGTACATTTTTAGGAATTGTAAGAATCACAATGAATTTTTTAAGGCAATAACAGTTCACCGGAAAAAAGAGGCTTTTGTGCTCGTACCACTTTCAGAAGCCATATCAAGAAAAGCTTGAAGTTGCAAAGCTCTTCGGTAATACATCATCCCTCTTACTGCAAGAACGAATTAGTTCCAAATAATATGCAAATTTTGCATCAGAAGAAATTAACCTTAGGTAAGGCAATTAGTTACCTGTTCGGCAAAGTGTTTGTCCTCTTAGTGAGGCCCAATGACGTAGATGCAAGACATTTTCCTCACTTTCCCAAACCTCACTTGCCACTTTACAATTGAGTCGCTCCATGAAATTGTTCCATTCATCTAAAATTTCCATTAACGGTAGCCACAATGACAAAAAATATCAATTAAACATTGTTATAATAGAACACACACACATGCACACAAAAACTCATGATCGATAAGCACATCTCATTTGGGGACAACCTACAACCAATCCAACCCCCTTCACAGTCACCCCTCCCCTCTTAATTGTTGCCAAGAAAATCCTTCAACACTAGTGTTCGTGCTGGTTAGAGCTGGGAATTGTGCAAGTATGTCCCAGTTCGATATGAACTGGGATGTCCATATTGGTCGAAAATAAATATATAAAAACTCATAAAATTTAAGAAAATGAGAACTAATGAAAAAGTTTTAGAAATTTGGAGATGTGACTATATAGCTGTGTTTACTTTAGACTCAAATTGTTCATTTCATCTTGTTGCTCAAAGACCATCTAGCAATTAATGCGTCCCAATATACTATACGTTGTTAAGAAATGAATGTATGTGGCATGATAATGTAAAGAGTTGCTAACCATTGCAACCAATATGCCTAGGCATTAGAATTGCGGCAAACAATATACTTAACACCCCCCTCGGGTGGGACACTGCCCGACTTGAAGCACGTGCCCATCATAAAGCGGCATGGGGCCTTTAGCCCAGTGCACCTACGCTTACAATAAATAATAAGGACGAGGCAGTGTGGATTCGAACTTGGGACCTGTGGTAGCTTTGAATCTAATACCATGTAAAGAGTTGCCAACCATTGCAACCAAAATGCCTAAGCGTTAGAGTTGCAGCAAACAATATACTTAATAGATAACACTAATAAAAAGCCTATGGCATAAGGAAGCTGACCACCATTGCAAGCTTGAGGCCGTAGGTTCGAGCATTTTACCGATAAGCAAAAAAGAAAAAGAAAACATCACTAAATAATTTAAAAAAAAAGCAATAAACCTATGTGTTATAACCACAAACAATTATCATTTGAAGTAAGATAGTATCATTTATCATTCATCGCATTAAAATAGTTATGATTGAATAATAAATGTTTTTGTTTAACGTTAAATTTCATTGATGCAAGCAGTACAAAAGGAACATATTGACAAGCTTAGAAGCCAAAACTTTTTTTTTTATTGTCATCAATGGGGTGATAGTATCGAATTTTTGCTGATTTTAGCACATATGCAAACATGACCTAAAGTTAACATCAATCATAAATGATGTTTAAATTTTGACTAAACTGAAATCAATTTTTGGATTCATTATATAATATTTTTCAATGCTCAACTCACGCATAGCACGACTGTGGATAGGCACTCTTCAGTAGGAGATGCCTGGAATTTCTAGTGAGGCTCTTTGCATATAGTCAAAAGGGCATCTTGAGAGTTGTACTCAACTTCAACCTAGGTGTTGTGTGACATCCTCGAGTCCCACATCGACTATAGAGAGGAAAGTGAATGGGTTTATATATAGAGCGTGCACCCTTACCTTACATGAGGCCTTTTGATGGGTTGAGGCCCATCCGAAGCAAAACTGTGAGGCCCATAGGCCAAAGCGGACAAAATCATGCATGCGTGTCGGGGTGGGGCGTTACAAATGGTATTAGAGACGACTCTCAACTAGTTCGAGTGTGGGTCCCTACTGTGGCCTGGTGCAAGCAGGCGGGTTTTCATGTGGTGGGCCAAGAGGGCTGGCAGGCTACTGCACAGGGACGTGCAGCCCTAAATGGGGTGGATTGTGACATCCTGGAGTCCCACATCGACTGTAGAGAGGAAAGTGAATGGGTTTATATATAGAGCTTGTACCCTTACCTTACATGAGGTCTTTTGATAGGTTGAAGCCCATCAGAAGCAAAACCGTGAGGCCCATAGGCCAAAGTGGACAATATCATGCATGTGTGTGGGGGTGGGGCGTTACATGTTGTGAGCACCATATCCAATGAACACCTGCCACTGTGGCTATGACTAACATTTTTTATACCATTTTTTTTTATAACTACCAATTTTTACACCAAATTTTTTTTGAATAACTAACATTTTTTAAAACATTAAAATACAAAACAACTAACCATCATTAATATACACCAATAGTCTTGGGATCAAATACCAAGACCATAAACCTATGGCATTTCCATGATTTTCATTGTAAAAAACCTTAAATGCATCATAAACTTTTGAAATGTATATTTTTGAGAAAGAAAATGCGTGGTGTATACACACACACACACACGAAAAGCACATGAAATACAAGATATAGTAGATCAGAGTCCATATCCATTAACTTAAATTGTATTCATCTTATTGTCATTGTTTGGATCTTCAAACAATACTCAATCCTTTGATCCTAAGTCTACTCTCATGGAGACAACCATAAAGACCAAAGAAGAAATAGGTAAAAAAAATCTAGCTTTAATTCAAAGGTTGTCTTTCTTATCTTTCCTTTTTCTCTTCAAAGAAAATCCATTAGGTTAGCTACCATAGACCAATGTTAGGAAGCATTGAGGAAAGAAAAATAAGTGAAAAATTGTCTTTCATGTATGCTTCTAGTTGAATCAGTACTAAGTTTGTACTGGTCTCGTGGTGTCTATATGTCATCTTGGCTCGATCAAGTCAAGGTGAGACAAAGGCATTTTCACAGTTTGGACAGGGACTCATGACGATACTGATTAACACCCCACACTCATTGCAAACACATGCACATGCACACAAACACTTAGAGAGACCTGGATAAATTTTTTGCAAGTAGAATATGATTGTAACACCATCTTCATTCTCCAACTCAAGGTCTCTTTTGGAGTAAACTGTCTCCTCTTTGTAATAAGGGGTCATAACACTGCAAAAGAAAAGCAAAAAAATAAAAAAAAACTACTCAACATATGAATATCTTGTAGAATATGACAACATGCTTGACATTGCTTCAATTCTTACTAGTGTCATGGTGGCTTAACCATGTGACAATGGAACACATGCATAAATTTAGCAATTTTATTTTCACACAAGACTCCTTATAACTTAAGATGCCCAGATATGGGATGGATATAGTATGGAGTCATGGACACACTGGATGTGGTAGGGGCATGGATGATACATATAAAACAAATGAAGCATTGGATATAATGTATTGGCTTTTCTGAAGTGTCTATGTATCATAGTCAGTATGAGATGTGAGAACACATAAATGGATGTAAAGGTCCATAGGCCTTGGGCCTAATGGGCCTAGATAAAAGAGACCTAGCCCATGTGACTACTTGTATCCTGTCACAAGGGTTATTGATAAATAGAAGGTTACCCCTCATTGCAGGCAAGGCTTATCAATCCCCATGTAACATAACAGTTCACATATATGGGTCACTCAGTCTCATAAGTCATAAGTGACACCTGTTTTTTCAGTTTTTCTTGGATAGCTACCTCCACTCTCATGTGGTATCAGAGCCATAGATCTGTGGCTGTTTCAATTAGGGATCAAAAAGTGTGAAGTATCAAAGCAGTTTGTTGGGCCCACACTTGGGCCTGCATATCCATGGAATCAAATCTGCCTCATTCGAAAAAGGCACAAGAGTATAAACATCGAATGTAAAGATCATTTAAAGTTGGCAACTGAGTTTAACTACGACAACAGACCTATTGGCAGTCCTTACTTGCTATTTGCCATTCTACTAAATTGGCTCCATGGTACTATGGATCTTATTGCCTATTAGGTAGAATCAGCCTAGTTGCATACAAGCCAGAATTGTCAGATTCTTCGTGGATTCATCTTGTACGTCTCTCCTGCCTAAAGAAGTTAGGGAACTCAATAGTCCCCCAGTAATATTGTCTAAGAATATGGGATTTGTTGAATTCATTCTGGAGGCAATACTAGACCATGAGCTCATAAAGATACACAATTGCACAAAAATAGAGGTGCCCGAGGAAGATGCACCATGGACCTGAGGCCAAGGATTCAGGAGAGATTACTTTCTTTCTTTCTTTTTTTTTTTTTTTTTTTTGAAAGAAATTTGGGATTGTAACAATCCTCAACCATAACCTTCATTGCTTAGTCTTGCCCTCATCCTTCTCAATGTTCCTTAACCTTCATCCGATCTATATCCCTTACCAATGTAAACCCTAAAAATAGATCGATGGAAAACCCTAAAAATAGATCGACGGACATTGCTGTAAGGCATTGAGAAAAGTCTCATTATTAGAATATAATGAACGGAAGTGTCAATTTTCCTCAAAAGATCCAAAACTTCTCTTTTTATTTCTTTAAGTCTTACTTTGGAATGTTACATGATTCTTTCAAATGGAAAATTTTTTCCAAATGAATAATGGGTAATTAACCAAGCACCACATGTTGAAGCAAGCCAGCATGCATCAAGTGGGTCCAAGACCGATGGGCCAAGCCTAGGTCTATTGGTCCCATGCCCTGTTAATGGATCTGGATCTCGCAGGCCAAACCCACTTGTACAAATAAACCCTGCCCATCTAGTTAGTCAAACCAATATCTTGGACAAATAATACGTACTATATTAGGACAAGGCTGGCTATAGTATGACTGGGCAAATTGCTAATTAGTAGCCCAAATCTTGGCTTGTACATTATTATAGATATTCATCAATCGATCCTGGGAAAGTATCCCATTCCAGTCTATTTTATTGTTAATATTTGATACTGTGACATGCCCAAGCCCTAGGCTGAAGGCTCCCAATTCAGCAATATCATTATTTTAGAGTCATCGTCATTATTATTATTATTTCCTTTGGTATCTTCATTATTCTAGTCTTTCTATTTTTCTTGAAATTTAAGCTCAATGAACGTTTCTGAGAAAAAGGATATCCATATAAAGAAGGGAAATTAGCTTCTTTGGATGTCCATGAGACTATTTAAGGACCTCTTTGTGTATTTTAGAAAATAATCATCAACAATATTCATAGTTTTCTCTTTCAGATCAAATGATTTCTAGGTTTAAAACTCGTGCTAAGCTTGCCTCAGAGGTTCCTATAATTAGGTGAATCCTGCTACACTATTATGGTTGCACTTATTTGGTGATAACGAATCATACTTTTATGTAGATAAAATGACAAAGAAAGAAATCTAGCTAGAGTATATGTGCACTGAAAATCAAGTGGCATGTTCTGTCTAAGCTGGGCATAGTAGATATTTATGCCCCACAACTTAAAGGGGAGTTTTTAGTGACATCCTAGGACTGATTTGTAATCTTACAGAAACTCAGGGAATGTTTTGCAGGTTTTTTCTTTTAGTAAATACAGAACAGTACATTAATATAAATACAGTGACCTGGTCATCCAGCCCTAATGGGAAATTCAGTGAATTCTTTTTCTCCATTTTTTCTCTTTCCTCTTTCTAAAACTAGTACTCTTCCTCAAAGCTATCTGTTATTCTGTTTCTTTATTTTGAATGCTATGCAATTTGTTATGAAATAGAGATAGACTCTTATCATTTATGCAAGCAAAGAAATTTTTTAAACCATTCTGTAAATACTTTCTTACATCAGTTCTTTTTCTAAATATGAAAAAAAACTTATAAACTATATCTGGCAGTGGCAGCTTGGTGCCCAATCCTAAGGAGAAGCACAATGATATAATTCTTTTTCTAAGATTTCTTCTTCTTCTTCTTCTTCTTCTTCTTCTTCTTCTTCTCTCTCTCTCTCTCTCTCTCTCTCTCTCTCTCTCTATTCTCCTTGCTTATGGTTTTTTAAACCTTCTATGAAAAAACCATAAGAATATATCAATCAAGCATTCCAATTTTGCATCAGAGAATTCCAATTATTAGAAGGCTATCATATTAAGAAGCTGAGTGGATTTAAGATCGCTATGTCAGTCGGATGTCAAGAATGCATTTCTTCATGGTAATTTACGAGAAGTAGATTTGAATCCACTAGCAAGATTTCTAGTAGAAGGATAGAAAAGAAAGGTCTATCAATTGAAGAAGGGTTTATATGGGCTGAAGTGATCACCAAGGATGAAAATAGCGATAGTGGCGGGCGTAGCAACCCGCTGTTGAAACACTGAGTAGCGGGCGCTACATAGCGCCACAGCGGTGTGATTTGAAAAAATCATCAAAAAATTTTGAAAAAATTTCAGAAAATCCTAAATATCAGAAAATTATAGAATATATGATTTTCTTGCAAAAGTAATTAAGATAAAGAGGTGTAGCGGTCCTCTCATTGCATAAGGTCCTATATCGTTGTATTAATAGAAAATAATAGTAATGATCAATTTTTTTTTTACATGTATTCATGTTATTATGTTAACTTAACTAATGAAAGGCTTATTAAAAAAATTGTGATGAAGTAATATCAACAAAATAAACAATGTATTGAACTTGAAGTCAAGACTCAAGATTTAAAAATTGAAACTTAGGAGTGTAATAACAAACAATAAACAATGAACAGTCAATACAATAAATGTGGAATGACATAATAATTAATAGCTCCATAAAAACACTCCACTTGAGAGGAACTCTTTGTATCAACTTTAATTCAGCGAGATCCTACGTGTTTTGGTGTTCTTTTAATGATAAAAGGGGGATTCTATGTGTTTTGGTGTTTTTTCAAATATAGAAGAAGGGTAGAAAAGTTGAGTAAAAATGTTATTTGAAGAGAAAAAAAGTAAAAAAATAAAATTTAATATGTATTTCAATTTTTTTTTGAAAAGCAGTCATCATTCACACTCTATAGCGGCCCTGTAGCAGTCCCGTAGTAGCTATAGCGGACTGTAGTGGTCCCATAGTGGCCGTAACGGCTGCTACGGAAGATAGCGGCGCTATCTTTAATTTAATGTAGCGGTCGTGGCCGCTATGCCCGATATAGCGGCCGCTATTTACTGATCACCTTGCACTTGGTTTGAGTGAACATGTTTAGTCAGGTAGTGATTTGATGTTTCGATAAGATACGTCATGCATATCATAATGTGTTTGTAAAATGGAACAGCAACAAAGCTGTTATGCTAATTGTTTGCATGGATGATATTGTGGTCATCAAGAATGATGAAAAAGATATTAATTAAAGACCTATTGTGGAAGGGGGTTTGAAATCAGGGATCCAGAACTTTGAAATGCTTCCTTGGGATCAAAGTTTCCAAATCTAAGAAGGAAAAAATAAAGAAACAAAGACCCCACATCATAGGAATGAAAGAAATGAAGAACTAAAGTTGTGCTCAGCTTATGGGCTGGCTTGCTTGACTAATCCATATGGGTCAGATGACAAGTTTTAAGAATGTTCCACAAGGGTTGCAAGCTATGATGCATAAATACTTCCAAATGGGCAACGCATCGTGTCGTATCATATCCAATGCTTCACTTTTTATGTGCAAAATCCATGTCCTTGCCGTGTCCATGGCGTGTCTTTGTTGTATTCATGGCATAACTAGGCATCATAGGTTGTAAGCCCCTTTGACAATAAAGATATAGTAGTGGCACTAAGGGCCAAAATATGGTCCTATTGTAGTCCCACAACACCCTGGACTAGGCCTGAGAGTCCCAGTAAGTGACTATACCGCACAATCAATCTTATGAACTATTTCTGTTAGATAGCCCCACCAATGAACCTTTTGGCTGGTTTGGGCCCTTCAAGGGGTCAAATCCCTTTAATCAAATGGTTCGAACCTTGGTTTAAAAAATCAGCCAAGTCTGAGTTGACTTGGACTTTGCACATACCGAGTCAGGTCTTACAGAAATTGGACTTGAATTATGTGACTCGGCCGAGTCACATGGGACTTGGCCATGGCCGACTCAGGTCCCGAGTCCGGTTTTTTAATTCTTGGTTCAAGCCACATGAGCTTGATAAAAACCAGGTCCTGGCTTAGGCTATTACAGCCCTCAACCTCTTCAATACCTGTATCCACATCAGAAAGTTTAAATTCATACATAATACTAACACAAAACAAGAAACACACAATATTAAAAGCAGATGTCCAAATGCTACTAGAACCAATTAAAAAGTCACCAAACAAAGCATAGGGTGAAAAATTACAAAAAACAAAAGCAGCTGACAGGTTGCATAAAATAGACAGAAAAACTGAAAGGATAAGAAGAAGCCTTAGCAAATAAAAGATACTGGACCTGAAGGATAACATTTTACGGACACGGGGAGCACGTGGCATGTCCATAAATAAGGAGTTTGCAAAAAATGCTATCCTTCTACGAGCTTCGAGGTTCACGGGCACATCGAGGGCAGATTCTTTGACTGTCAGAAGCAGATATAGGCGTCTTATCTGCAACAGCATAGAATTTCATAATTAGTCTCCACCATGCAGATGGTGAAAAATGGAAAGTGATTTAAATATTATATACCTGTTCTTCCCATTGTGGTGTTACTGGAGGTGGGAACAATATAGCTGGCTTTGGATCCGTACCCGCAAAAAGTTGTCTCCTAGGGACTGTGTCCTTGCTGCCATGTCCAAGCTCGACCAATTCACTGGAAGTCACATTTAAAGAAATAAAATCAATTTAATATTAGTTTAAATTCATTTAGTTATCTAAGTTTTCTGAAATTTCCATTCCGATGGAATGCTGAAACACCAACCGGATCTCATTCACCATCATGTCACGTGTGACTACTTCCAGCATATCTTGCAGCAGCAATACTACAGTATCACGCTTTGATTTATCACCTTCTTTCTGTAACAAGAAAAATATAAAAAATCTCATAGAGTTGAGAGAAGCAGATGCAAACACAATATAGTAGAAAATGACTTACCAAGATCTCCACGAGCTCCACAAATTTCTTACAAAGGTTAGGAAGGGGGCTCATTCTGAAATTGTCAAGGAATGTTTTCTTTGAAATGCTACCTTCAACTTCTTTAATGATAATATCAATTATCCTGTCACGTCAACAAATATATTGAATGAGATTTACACTGTGAATAACATTAGCATTACCCCAGTGGGTATAGACTAACTTCTAAAGCAGCATTTTGCATTGTACGTTTTTATATCCTAAAGCTTGTCATTTGCAGCATTTCTGCCTTCAATATTAAAAGGGAAAAAGGTTTACTCTGCCCACTCAAATAAATAAATAAAGTGAAGTATAGCATTATAAGATGATTAGTAGTCAACTAGATTTTCATAGTAAAGTTTAGTATAGCATCATCTCATAATCAGTAATCAACTAGATTTTCAAGCTTATGAAGATCATGTAATTGGGCATGTTCTAGCATATTTGGAGGCATATGATCGTGCACATGAGGTCTGGACCCATGTGTGATCGATTTATTCAAGTGAAGGAAGCCAAACAGCCTAATATTTGCAGAAATAAGATCATTTTTAGGGCTTTTTTAACAACTCTGAATATCACAGGGGCAGATCTGTAATTTTGTGAAACTTAATTCAGAAAATGGGAAGCAACAAACTGTAGTTTGGTTCCTTAATAAATGGGTCAAACTCCACTTGGGTCCATGACCGCCGGTCGCCCAGGGGTCTGCTTTCAATTGGTAAGGTTCACCACCTGATCAGGTAGATCATGTGGGCCCAACAACAGTATGGGATGTCTAGTTTAGTATACTTTCCTATTTGCCACCACTTCAGATCCATCAGATATCTTTAAAAATGGAAGTCATTGTAATATCAGGGTTTTGGTAGGTTGGAGGGGTTTTCTAGGAAAAACCCATGATGTCCTCTTACATACAGTCGACTGGATCATATAGACAGAGAGTCAACAGGGTTTAGTTTCCTTATTTTCCTTTTCTTTGTTTATTTTTCTTTTATAGATTTGACGTGTTACAAATATTATTTAGAAAGTATGGAAACATTAGGATTCTAAGAGATCTTCCAAGTAGGTTAGAATTTTACAGAGCTCCATTAAATAAAGTAAGGTTGGCAGTGGGAAGACAGTCAGACAGTCACTATTGAAATGAATAAGTGCTTCTGAGCCTTTATTTTATTTTTCTCCTCAGTTGTTCTTTCTTATTGTCATTCTATTGTGTGGTGGGCTGTGTATTGGCATAGTAGGGACGAATTAGAAAGGTCTGACATGCAACGCTATTCCCCTCATCAAGTCAACAGGAAAGAGCAGCCCCTAATACTGTTATGTAGCAGTACTATGACAGAATAAATAGTGTCTTGAAATTCATGACTGCATCAATGTCCAACATGTAATCCAAATGGTACTAAATTTCAATTTTAATTAAGGTTTGGCTACCAATGCACGTATGCCATGAGCCATCTTTCTTTGGGCTAGGACCAGTACTGCACATGGGTCTATACTTTCTCTGACAAACCCTCTGTCAATTAATTTAAACACCTGCCTATGGATTTCCTCATGTTCCTTAGGACTCATTCTGTAGGCCAGTCAGTTTGGTAGGTTAGCTCCAGGAGCCAAGAATGTCCCGCACTGGTGGTAATGCTATAAGTTACTCTTTGGATAGAATATCCAAATATCCCTCTATCAATGGCTTAAGGAATTTCAGAACTAGTAGTCCACCATTTAGTTCCTTCCCAACCCCATAAAATAGTTCATTCCCCCTAACCTCTTCCAAAAATTCAGTCATGGTATCTTAATTGAAGAAAATTAGCAGCTGAATGGAAGAAAATCATGGATTTTAGAAAGCCTGCTAAAGATGGTCATTCCAGACCTTCTGGAAGAGATCATCCATGGGGCCCACATGGTCCAGCGAATGGGTCGGTGGGCCTGCCCAGTAGCTGTCACCCCTGAGGTGACCCAGGTGGTACTGGGTTAAATTGTGCCCTGAAAGCCCCAGCCCAAGAGACCCATATGTCCAGCCCCTACATTGGTTGTACTATTGAAGTGAATTCATTATATTTGCAAAATACACCTTGTGGTGTATTGAAGTAATAAACAGCGCTTAAATTAGCAAAATCACTACAAAATGGGGCTGTTTAAAACTTGAGTGGGCTCTTCACACATGGGTATGAACACCACATGATTGATCATACGCCTCCAAGAATTTCAATGTCTGACTAATTACATGATCTTTATGGCCTTCTGCATCATATAGCACGCCAAGTAACTTTCCAAGCAAGCAAGATGGAATTTGGAAACTTTTCAAAGAAGGATATTAGAGTGAGAAAGCTTTCTAAATTCTAGGAGGCAAGTTTTAAAGAAGCATGCAGAAAAAAAAAATCTCTCCCAATAGGTGTCCAAATTCAATTCAAATTTTCTTTTAGAAACTTCCTATTTTATTCCTTCTTTTTAGTTAAGTTGTTTTGTAAGGATTTTCATGTAGTAGTCTTTCTTTATTAGTTGGATGAATGACTAGGATTTAGTGGCGATAAGGGCTTTCTTTTTGTTTGGAAACATTATAAAAGCAAGGCATGTGCGGGCCGTCCAACCCTAGCTTGGACATTGTTATTTCTTTACTCAATAAAGTTGCATGGTTTTTGTACTTCTCTCTTCTCCATTGATTTGGGTTCGTTCTCCTGAAGCATTAGAGATCTATCAAGCAGTGCATTAGTGATTTGGGCTAAGCTATCTTCTACTATTACTTCCTGTTTTGCTTTTAATTCTTAATATGAGTAGAGTTAACTTTCGGTTTTCTAAATCAATCGGAATTCGCCATTTGGCTTTGTTGGAAAATCTGCTTTACAAATCAGGACTACATTACAAGTCCACCAGGTACACAACGTCTGTATTCCTTTCTCAAACTAAGAGATCCTAAGAATACGCCTCTGGCTGCTTTGGCATCCAAGTTAGCACTATGAATCATAAAAGCATAAGCCCAAAAAAAAAAATAAATAAATAAATAACCCTTCAAGGAATAGTAAACATGGATTTATCAGGTTTTAAGACTTCAATAGGAGCCTTTCCATTTAGAATCCTGATTGACATATGGCTAGTGAGATTGGAAAGAATGAAATTCAGGCCACAAAGACCTGAGAACAATCAAATCAATAAGGGGAGCATGCGCCACCTCAAGATGTGATCTTTCTCTCAGCTATATTGTTCTCTTATGGTGATATTAACACAGTTTGAGAATCAATACCTCTACCCAGCTAGTATTCTTGGAACTTGGATAAAATGTACTCCACAAAAAGCAATATGCATTATCCTTAAAATAACAAGAAAATCCCATTCAACCATGGAATCTCTATATAAAACAGCAGTATACTGCTGGATGGAAACTCGAAACCTGGAATGGAACACAACAAACAGCCATACCAGGAGAGAACAACCCATAACAGTCTTCCAAAAAGGAGTACAGGGTTGGGCAGCAACTCAGGACCTTGAAAGGCCCAAGCAAGGATGAAATCACCAGAAGATTAAACCCTCTGACTTCCAAGGTTTTGGTCCAAGGAGCAAGGACACAAAATTTTGAGTACACAGTCCTCATTGCCAATGCATATGTCACTGACTCACTTCCCAAAAGTTTGTCTGTATGAATTTTTCCTGCTGGAGAGATAATACTCACCTCAAACCTCTTCCCAAAACCCTTGGAATTTTTATCATAAAAATGGGGAAAAGGCCTCTTCATTGAGGGACTGCATCATCACTTTACCCGATGTCCATACAGTTTTGACAATCCCATACCTGAAGATTACACCACTGAAAGAGGCTAATACCAAAATACAGTTTCAGTTCATTTATTTGGTAGAATGAACTGAAACAAAGAAGAAAAGAGTAGATGACAAAATAAGAAGAGAAGGAGAAGAAATAAAGAAAGCTGAAGAAGTAATCAGCATCATCATCAAAGCCTTGTCCTAACTATGTTGGGGTTGGCTACATGGGTTTTGTTCTCCATTCTGATCTATCTTGAGCCAAATATTCAGATAAGTTGCACTTCTTCATATCTTTTTTTAATATCTCCATCCACATCTTCTTTGGTCTACCCTTACCCTTTGGTAGGCCATTAACATGTATAGCCAAACATTTCCACACCTGCGCTGTTGATGGCATATGTTGGACAAGCTTAAGGTTAAACCATCTCAAACAAGTTTCCCTAATTTTATTCCCGCTTGACAGTGCCCCTAAATTGCTCTCAAAATCACTCATTTCTAATTTTATACTTCCTAATTTTACCACACATACATCTCAACATTTTCATCTTTGCTACATCCATTTTGTATACATGTTGGCCAACATTCTGCTCCATAAATCATAACTAGTCTAATTATTGCCATGTAAAATTTTCACTTCAATCTTGGTGGTATTCGTTCATCACAAAGTACTTTAGAAGAAAGTCTCTAATTCAACCATCCCACTTTCATCCAGTTTTTGATATCTTCATCGATTTTCCCATCCATAATAATTATCAAGCCATAATAATTATCGAGCCAAGATAACGGAATGGACCTCTTTGTGGTATCGTCTAGGTTTCAATTCTTATAGTAGTTTCAACTCTCTGTATAAGATCATTGAAGTTGCACTCCATATATATTGTCTTTGTAAAAATTATTTTAAAGCCTTTGATTCTAAACTTTCCCGCCATCTCTCGAGTTTTGCATTCACACAATCTTTTTATTCATCCACCAACACTATATAATCTACAAACAACATACACTAGGGTGCCTCTTTTTGAATATGAATAGTTAACTCATTCATAATATATGCAAAAAGGTAAAGGTTCAGAGCCGACCCATGGTGTAAACCTATGGTTACTAAGAACTCACCTGTCTCTCTACAAGCAGTTCTTACATTCGTTATAGCTCCTTCATACATGTCTTTAATAATTTCAATGTAACCTCTTAGAACATTGTATTTTATCTAAAACCCACCAAATTAAATTTTTAGATAACTTATCATACGCTTTTTCAAGATTGATAAAGACCATATGCAGATTTTCCCTCTTCGCTTGATACTTTTCCATTAATTGCCTAAGTGAAAAGATAGCTTTCATAGTTGACCTTCATGTCATAAGACCAATTTGACTTTTAGATATCTTGGTTTTTTGTATAAGTTTTTGCTCCGTTACTCTCCCATAGCTTCACAGTATGCTCATAAGAGTAATCACACTAGTCAATGTAGTTTTATATATCTCCCTTATTCTTATGTATAGGTACTATAACACTTCTCTATTCACTAGGCAACTTCTTTGTCATTAATATCTTATTGAAGAGCCTAGTTAACCAAATCCCCCAACTCCTTTTAAGCATTTACAAGCCTTTGTTGGAATGTCATCTAGACCTATATAGCTTTTCATGTCTTCAATTGTTTTAGTGCTTTCCTCACTTCCACTAGCTTAATTCTGTATAGAAAAGTATATTTTGGTAACAAAACATCCTCTCCTACATAGTCTCCATTTAAAAGTTTACTAAAATATTCCCTCCACCTTTCTTTGATATTATTGTCCTTCATTAGAATCTTTTGGCCATTGCTTTTAATACATTTGACAAGTTCTAAAGTCTCTACTTTTCCTTTCCCTGATTTTTGCATATTAAAAATATCCGTCTCTCCTTGTCTTGTTCCCAACCTATTATATAGGTCAGTATATGCTTTGAGCTTTACATCACTTACAACTTTCTTAGCTTCTTTCTTTGCCTTCTTATACATCTCATAGTTTTCCATATTCTTAGTCCCCTGCCAAATCTTATAACGTCTTTTCTCCAACAGCTTCTTGAACCTCTACACCAATTTTCTTTATTATAGTGTCTTTTCTCTTTCGAATCTCCAAGCACATCTTTAGCAACCTACCTAACACAATTGGCCATTTAATTCCGCATTCCTGTAGTTTCTCCCTCAAATCCCATTATCTCTCATCAATCACTTTATTCTTAAATATTGTTGCTCTTTCTCCTTTCAAATCTCTGTACCTTATTTTAGGACACATTTTATTTAATAGCCCTCTTTTTAATTTTAATGCAAATATCTATAACTAGTAGCCTATGTTGTGTGGTCAAACTCTCTCCTAAAATAATCTTACAGTCTTTACAAGATAATAAGTCATGTTTTCTAACTAGAAGAAGTCTACATGACTCCTAATAGTTCCATTTTTACAGACAATTAAATGCTCCTCCCTCTTCTTAAAGCAGCCGTTTGCTATTAAAAGGTCAAAAGCTAATGCAAAGTCCAGGATAGTGTCTCCTAATTTATTCTTTTCTCGAAATCTTTGTCCTCCATGCACTTTCTAATATCCTTTATTATCCTTTCCTACATGCCCATTTAAGTCCCTTCTAGGAAAATCCTTTTCACTAGTTGGAATTTCTCGTAGCAAGCCATTCATCTCCTCTTAAAATTGTCCCTTAGCACTTTCATCTAATACCGCTTAGGGAGCATATGCACAAATGATATGAATTATGTCTTCCTTTAACATTAATTTAATTGTTATAATTCTATTACCCAACCTCTTTATCCCTACAATTTTCTCTTTCAAATCCTTATTTATAACTATATTCACCAATTTCTTGTCGCATAAAAAATTTTATAACCATCAGTGAGCTCCTTAGTTTTATCCCCTTTTCACTTTATCTCCTGTAGACAAGCTACATTAATTCCTCTTTTTCTCATTACCGCAATCAACTCCATGCTCTTGCCTATCAAGGTTCCTATATTTCAAGTAGCAACTCGAACTGGACTAACTTCTTTAGTTGTACTCGTCCAAAATAGTGCGGTAGTCCTTACATTCCGCTGCAAGCGGGAGGCGCTGCATCGCATAAAGCGGGAAATGCTCTAGGATGATCTCAAAATGTTCGTCTTAAAATTCATGTTTCAATTATGCCAAAATTTTACATTGTCTGTTAACCTACCTAACGCAACCCCACTTCTTTACCCGAGCTTAGAATTGATAGTAAAAACTTGCAAAGTTTGTGAAATCTATTCACAGGTTATAGGGTAATTAGTTAAATGACTAAAATGTTCTCACTGTACTTGATCAAAAATAATGGTCCTCTCCTGACTAAGAAAATGAATAAACAACCCATTTTACTAAATTTAATATTGTACCATAAGATAAACATTTGCACTCACAGGAATTAGGAAATTATTGAATTTGATTAAATAACAAAACAAGATGGCTGTGCATGTCCTCCCTCTCTTAAGAATTCATTGTGCAAAGTGGAACCTATTAACCATATGTATACTTCTCTTCTTGCCGGCAAAACCTAAGTTTTAGTTGTTTAACATGTTCCGTGTCTGATGAAGTTATGATCTGGAAAGGTATCAAAACTAAGAGTTAAGAATGACTTCTTTTTTTTATCTTTGTTTCAGATTATCACAAAAAAAAAAAAAAAATTATCATTAGATTATTGCAGCAACAAGGAAAATATTAACAAACCTCTTTTCATTCTCCCCAACCACTAAAAAGTTAAGGATGTGCTTAAAAGACTCATAGCATTCAATAACAGCACACTTCATATACTCATCAGCACAGATACGCTTCCATAGATCAGAGTCCTTTGTTCGAAATTGAGCTGCCATATCTAATGCTATTGGGATCTGCAAAAATGCTTGAATAATGAAATCTGAAAAAGTGAGCAGTAAATATCAAAGTCTCTGGAAATGATGATACAAACCTTGCTTGCAAGCAAGAATGGTGGCCACTGCATTAATTTCAGGCTGATACCTGATGAATAAGGAACTAGCAATAGATCCATTTCTCTGTACAAAGGAAAAAACTACACAAGTTCTATTCAAACCGAAAAGAAAAACAAAGGAAAGATAAAGAGTTAAATGCAAAGAACATGACATCAACATTTATGGACTAAGGAGGCATTTCCTGTCACTTATGATGTCTTCTTCACGGAAACTGCATATCACTTCATTCCATAACTGAGCAAACTTGGCAGCCTCTGTCCTCCTGTTTGGAGTAACCTGAAAGTTCGTAGGGTCAAAATGCTAAAATATACAAGCAAACCTAACCAAAATGATATTCTGTTTATAGTTATCAACATTTTTTCAGTATAAGATACAACCTCAGCAAAGCGCTTCGACAAGGAAAATCTTCTACTCCGCTTCTTTTCAGTGGGTACAAGATATGCATTGAATGCTCCAGGTAAAGATTGGAATCGAGACCTTAGCATACCCAGTGTCCGTATCTATGAGAATTTAACTTGCAATCGTTAATAAATAGAAAAGATAAACTATGTTAATTACATGCATTTTTAATCCAAGAAACAAGAACACAAGCACCTATATTAACTATATATATATTTTTACCAACTATAAAACTTATCAAGCTGATTAGTATAGATATATTTTATTTAAATTGGCAAATATCAGATCTTTGAAATTTCACAGAAAGGAAATTATATGCAGATACAGATGTCACCAAGCTATAATCAAGTAGATTATTTTTTCTTCATCAGAAAGTCCAAAATTAAACTTCATTCATGGAATAGCAGTTCCTGTCTACTTTATTTAGTTCTTAGAAGCCTTGATTGAAGTTAGAAAGAAGTTTAGCCATAACTTTTGAAACTTATAAACTTAAAGAAAAATTTTGTAACTTCTATAATCATCATCATCATCATTAAAGCCTTATCCCAACCATGTTGGGGTCGGCTACATGAATTTTGTAACTTTTATAATAATAAAGAAATTATGATAGCACTTGTTCTCTCTACAATGGAAGAATAATGAAGAACAAGAGAACTAGAAGAAATGAAGTGAAAGGAGAAATACTCCTCAACCTGTCACTTGTGACTCTTACGGTGGCTGCTTTTCAAGCTTACTCGATTTTGAACTTGACAAGAGGAGCCACCAACTCCACTTCAAAGGCCCGGACAAGAGGTCAATGTCAAATTAACCTCAAGCAAGAGCTCCTACTTGATATATCTAATTGAGAAAATGTAAAGCACATGAAGGTACGGCAGGCAGGCTGACCAACAAGAATGACATGCAAATCATGGAAATTCGAGCTAAAGGAAAGACCTCAAGAATGAGGGGAAGAAAAAAAGGGAGAGAAAATTACTTCACTTTGGGGAAGATTTAGGGTTGGTTATTCAGCATTGTGCTGTGCAGCTAGCCCCTTATAAACATATTATAAATATTAAAAAATTTACCAAATTTTCTGAATTTCTATCAAAGTACAAACTGAGTTTATTATGATCACAAAAATAGTTCCTGTGTGAATCTCAACACCCTCTCTTAAGCTGGAGAATGAATGTCTGTAATGTCTAGCTTCAACAAAATGCCAGATAAAATGTGTCTATGAAACACCTTTCAGATCTTCGACCAAGCATGGTCTAACTAGATCTCCATTGTTTCCACTTTCTCATGAATAAAGTAGGAACGTAACTTCAATAGTTTTGTATGCTCGTGGTACACCATATGACACAGGAGCAGAAGGTCCAAACATAATGGATCTTGTGTTGATTTGGGCCTTGACATATTTGGACCAATCAGATTGGTCCAATGGATATTTAATTCATTTAAATTGGGCCCCAACCAAACAAGAACTCAGACCTGAATAGGAAGGCAATTTTGAATAAAAGGAAAGAGGCAACAAAGAGGTTGGGACTCCTTAAAACAAGGAGCACTTAAAGGGATTTGAAAACAAAAGATAGAAGTAGATAATTTCTCTCTACTATGAGATTCAAGCAATCCAACTTTCTATTTTCTTTCTTTCTTGATTATCAAGTAATGATGTAATTAGTAACAACTATTAATATTGATTTTCTTTCCTTAGCCATTTAGGAAACTTATCTTATAATATTAGAAAGTAGATTAGGACTTCTTATCCATTGGAGAATATAAATACACAGTATTTGGAGCAGCCCTAGATCTTAGGTCGGATATAAAACAATCTCTTGAAGGGTTGTTCGAACCCAAAGAAAGATTCAAGCTTTAAGACACAACATAACTCGCGACGAACACCATCAAGAGAGAGAAATTATAAACTGAATTAAATTGATAAAAGCATATCTACTACAATGAATAACTCCTCCATATATAGGAGTGATTGTTTCTAAAGTAGAAAGGACTAACTCTAAACAAGCATGGCTTACTCAACATAAAATAGGAAGCAAATAATTAATTAAAACTATCTAACTAAGGATATGGGTCCTTGAGGAGATCAATGATAAATCAATTGGCCTGCCGGCCTGTGATCTGGGCCGGATCTGAGATCGCCTGCATCAGTATTAGACATCCAACCCATGTTTGGATGATTTATTTCTTTTAATTAAAGTGATGCATGGTTGCTCCTTTATTCTCTTCTCCATTGGACTTAGGGTGTGCATCCCAAAGGATTAAAGATCTATGGTAGATTTTTACAATCAACAGTGAGCAAATCTACTCTTTGTCCTTGTTTAAGATGAAAAAAATGATTGAAGATTAGGTATTGTTGGGTTCACCATCAATTGGGAGTACTACTTCCCTGACTGATTAGTTGGTATCAGAGCAAATCTGTCCATATGATTTGTAGGATGATTCTGCCTCCCATATAATGCCTCTTTGACATGGACAAAGTCACACGCAAGCACTTGGTTGAGAGCGACATAGAAAACCCATATGACCACACAAGATTAGAGAATCCAAAATCAGCATAGGCAATTTGAGACCCTATCTCGGTGTTTGGATCAAATCAAACCCAAGTTTAGTCATTTGATGAGTTGGCCTATGAAGGTGAAGAAGATTTTTCTATTTACAGTGATAGACCAGATGATGATGGTGATTTTGAGGATCTGATTTATGATGATGGGTCGGATGAAGATCATGAAGAGGAACTTAACACACTAATCTAGGATGTATACGAAGATGATAATGAATTAACGATGTTTATGAACAGATCTTTGATACGCTTTTAATTTTAATGAGAAAATAAGTTTCGATGAGTACCCTGAGTATGAAGAAAAGACTCCGACTGTCAATAATTAGCAAATTGACATATTGGAGGTATAGATTCAGTGGACGCATTGGGGGGTGCAGATATGATAGATTATGTAAATAATGAGAAACATTGATGTGCACATCATACTTCTTGCACAAAAATCCTGTAAAAGGAAGAAGAAGGAGGCTCAAAAGGTACACACAGTTGCCTCCTCATGGTTGGATGATCATTGCAAGGTGACAGATCGTGATTTTGGCTAAGATCCACCATCAGATCGTGATTCTGGAAAAGGATCCACTGTTGGATCTTAACTCTGGAAAAGATCCACTGTTGGATCTTAACTTTGACAAAGATCAACGGTCGGATCTAATCTTATCTAATACTTGATCAAGATGATGAAGTCCCTATGTGGAAAACTAGGAAGCCCCAGCATTGGGATGTGCCACATGGGAGGGAATAGCAAAGAAGATAATTGAAGATAAAGTGGGACCCATACAGGTGATCGTACGGTCATATGAGTCGTGTGGGCTGCCTAAGTTCATTAGTTTGCTTTTATTTAATTATGGACTTATTAGTTTAAGTGATGTTTTATTTTTAATATATTTAGTTGGATGTTATGATCTTGACCGTAGGATGGATTACATGGTTAGGATTTATTTTAGGCTTAAGTTTTCTTTATAAAAGCATGTAAAGACCTATTTTGAGGGATAATGAATGGTTAATGATTATTGAAAGCTTTGGCTACTTCTCCTACGAAGGATTTGGTGAGAGACCGTCGGGCGTGAGACCTTGCGGTGTGAGATCGCGAATCAGGTATGTTCTTCTCTATTTCAAGTTATTGTTGGTTTTCCCTTTTCAACTCATCACTTTCATCTTCATCAAACCTGCCCTAATAGCCCAAATCCATTGGCCGATCACGATCTAAACCCCAACCCCTGAGTACCATAGCCATACAAGTACAACACCCATGCTGCCCATCATCTGCTAACCAAAACCCATTGGCCGATAGTACCAAACTGTTACATCCTCTGCCAGCATAAATTAGTTTAACAAGATCTCCTCTATCAAAAAACCAAGTGTTCCATTACCCCTATTTAAACAGATCTACTGTCAGCCACATATTCACAGGCAAAACCTACTTTTTGCCATATCCCAAGTCCTTTATATGTGTCCACTTTCTCCTTTACACCACAGGTGGCAGACCATAATTCCAAGAGTCCCAAATTTATCATATCTCCCTACAGACCTAGACCAGATCCAGCACAATCTAAACCCAGCCCAGACCCATCTGAACTCAGCCCAGGTCCAACAGGCCCAACTGAACCCAGCCCTGGCCCAAAGTAGGCCCAGCTGAAACAACCAGGCCCATTACAAGCCCAGTTGAACCTGATTTTCAGGGATTCTTTTTTCTGTTTGTTCTTTTGGGCCCTTTGAGCACTGCAGGAATTGTTAATCTTAAATCTGAAGCTTTGTTTCCCAATTGCCACTTTCTAAACTTGGTTGACAACCCATTGAACCTGGCCCATTTGTTAAACCATAAAGAGGGACAATATATCTACTTAAAATTGGTTGATCCCTAAGCTAGTGGAAGACTTTTCTTCCATCATAACTCCCAATTCAGATTTGGAGGTTCTCATTGTGGGATTGTGGCAAGGCTTGGAGTAACTTCTAATTCCCAAATTTAAACCATATATAAGAGGTCCAATCAGAATTTCAGTTTTAATATTTTTAATTGTGAATGTTTAAGTGTTTTCTTGATCTCATATCATCAATTAACTTAGCCTTGCACTGTCTTGCATCAAACATGATTTGCAATTAGTATATATGCCAGCGACTTGTTATTCAGATCCTTTTTGGGAAATGATCCAACAGTGAGATCTAATACAAGTCGAGCTGCAGCCCAGCTGAATTGCATAAATCTATCTTCCAAGCCAGTTCATGACAAATCTTCATATATTCGAGTGTTACCAAAAGATCAAAAGCAAAAGCAGAAGCAGACTAGGAAGCAAAAATGAAAGTGGCAAGTGGCGGATGCAGACTGAAGGTCAAGTCTTTTTTAAGCGGGGGAGTCTAACATAGGAGTGGAAGGTCCAAACATAATGGATCCTGTGTTGGATCAAGCCTTGAGTTATTTGGACCAATTAGATAAATCCAATGGCTATTTGACCCATTTAAATTGGGGCCCAATCAAACAAGAGCACAGATTTGAATAGGAAGGCAATTTTGAATAAAAGGAAACAGGCAACAAAGAGGATGAGTGTCCTTAAAACAAGAAGAACTTCAAGGATTTTGAAAACCAAAAATAGAAATAGAGAAATTCTCTCTACCATGAGATTCGAGCAACCCAACTTTCTGTTTTCTCTCTGTCAAGAAACCGAACTTTAGAAACAATGCATCTTTAGACATCGATGTATCTTTAGAAATAAACAAAAACCAGCAGCAACGATAGCCCATAATATTGTGCAAGTCATCTAGAGTAGACTTCTCTATTTGGAGATACCTTTACCAGAGAATATTTCTTGCCATTGGAATCTGCCCCCAAACCCAATATATCAGCATCTACCTGCACTAGCTAATATTAAATTGGGATTGTGCCTTTCTATTTGTATGGTCAGACAATGTGTTGTTGGAATTTTGTGGAGTGGTTACGACCAGCCAAGGATTGAGGCAATAGAATCGTTTATAGACTATTATTCAGGAATTTTTCAGCTCCTAAGTCTCATCACGGATCAAGTGTCTATCATCCCCATTGAGACAGATACTTCTTTTATTCATGTACTTTGTCAACCCCAAATGCCCTCTTGGAGAGAGATTCAAAGTTAAAAGATTGGAAGCTATCATTCAAAAATTAAAGCAGGTCTACTATTCAGTATTGCACATGGTTTACAAAATCGGCCGAGTCGGGTCTACAAGACTCGTACTCAACTCAGCCCTCAAGTATAAAATGAAAAAAAATAAAAGAGCAGCGGGTGTTTTGTAAAATCGCTTTATAAAAGGGCAAGCTAGAGTCATATAAAAGTTAAAAAAAGGGGTTTCAGGCGATTTGGGGTCCTGCGGCTTTCGGCAGAAAAGATAGAGTGGGAAAGAGAAGAAGGGGGATGAGCAAAGGGAGAAGGGGGAAAGCATCTTTGAGCGGAGCATCTCCACCATGTTTCTCCCAATTCATTGTTGCTCAGTTGCTCTGCTGGTGTTGGGTTTTGGTTGCTCTGCTGGTTTTGGTGGCTTTGGTTGCTCTGCTGGCATTGCACTTGGGGCTTGGTTACTCTGCTGGAGTTGGGCTGTTGGAGGCCTGATTTGATTACGGTATGCTTCTCTGCTTCTCTTTTCTTCTCTCTTCATCTTTTCTTTTCTATTGTTTTTTTTTTTTGGTTGTTTTTTCCTCAACCCCATGCACGTCACCACTTCTTTCTTCCTTTTTTTTTTCCAACCCACTACACATGTCACCATTCAGCTGGTGCTGGGGTTCCTTTTTTTAATTCCTTTTTTTCTTTTTTTTTTACATTTTTCTGTCCACTGCAGTGGCCGAGTCGGGTCCTGATTCATTTGTTTTAAAACCATGGTATTGCATCCCATGACAATACAATTCAATAAAAAGATATGCAGAGACAGGATGGCTCCAATTCACATGAATAGTCTTGAAATGAGAATATTGTATCATTTGCTACAATTAAATTGAATCTAGCTTGTTGCTCGGGCTGTGGGCATTTATTTCTTTGAACAATGGTTTTTCTTTTTGAGTCTAAAAATGGGGTAACCCCATTGGAAGCTCTATCATCCATTTTGGTTAATAAACTTCCCTTTTTGTATTTTTGTTTTCTGAGAAATGAAGAACTAACTTAATCTTCAAATAAAAAGTAAATAAATAAATAATGACGTAATTAGTAATTTAACTCCGTCAGTTTTTGTTGTTGGTCCCAAGCCCGGGTAAAGGAGGAGGGTTGCGTTAGGTAGGTTGACGGCCAGCGTAAAACTTTGTCACAACCCAAACATAAATTCTAAGATGGAGAAATAGAATTCATGTAGCCGACTCCAACATAGTTGGGATAAGGCTTTGATGATGATGATGATGATGATGTAATTAGTAGTTTAGTAAGGACTATTAATATTGATTTTAGTAATTTAGTAAGGACTATTAATATTGATTTTCTTTCCATAGCCATTTAGGAAACTTATCTATAATATTAAGAATTAGATTAGGACTTCTTATCCATTGGAGATTATAAACACTACATGCATTGGACATCCAACCTATGTTTGGATGATTTATTTTTTTAATTAAAGTGATGCATGGTTGCTCCTTTCTCTTCTTTGTAGGATTGAGGGTGTGCCTCCGAAAGGATTGAAGATCTATGGTAGATTTCGCAATCCAACGGTAAGCGAATCTACTTTTTCTCCTTGTTTAAGTTGATTTTTTGTTTGATTGAAGATCTAGCATTGTTAGGTTCACCATCAATTGGGATTACTATCATAGCTGTTCCTAACTCAGCATGATATTATCCGTTCATTCTCACATGTGCGCGCAGTCACTCATTCTAGTTCCGCTCCCGCTTGAACATGCTTAACTCCTAAGTTCTTATAAGATCCAGGGTTGCACGGCTTTAAATCTCGTCATGTTGAGTTAAGACAGAGTTTGACTTATAAGCCCAGGGTCAGGAGTTAGGTATTTCCGATGTGGGATTTGAACAAAGTCTCACGGTGCTAACTATAACACTCCACCCTTACCCCTGCGGATTCCCCTTTCTTGACTTACAGGAGTACTTGACGTGGTCTTGACTCAAGGGATTACCCAGGAGGATTGGGGTCTCACACTTTCCCCATCGGAAATAAAGACATCATTGACTCTAATACCAACTATCATAGCCCCATCTAGCTTAGCAAGATATTGTCCGCTTTGGCCACGTGTGAGATCGAGGATTTCTCAGGTGGTCACCCATCCTAGTACTGCTCACGCCTAAGCACAATCAATTTTGGAGTTTTTATGGGATTTGGGATCGCATGACTTTAAAACGAGCCATGCTGAGTTAAGACGGAATTTGACTTGTAAGCGCAAGGTCGGGACATGGCTATTTTCAATGTGAGACTTGAGCAAAGTATCAAGGTGCTAGCCGAAGCACTCCACCCTTACCCTTGCAGATTTTCTTTTGTTGGCTCACAGGAGCACTTGACCTGGTTTTGCCTCAAGCGATTACCTAGGCAAATTGGGTCTCACAATTACTGTTTCTCTGACTGCATCACCTTATTTGAATCAAAATGAATCACTTCCATCATATGACAACATAGAGTCACAAACTCCCTAATTAGATCTTCAATCACAATATTTCACAAGGCTATGAGCCATCACAATAATCTGCCCCACAAAAAGATCCAGAAACAATGAGTTGTTTCTTACTCTTTGAAGATACATCACCACCAACAACCTAAGTGTACTAGCAATAGTCGATCTTCAATTTTATTTTGAACCATCCCAGTCTACATTCAAATAGCCACATGCCCAAAAGTAAGTGCAAAGTATTCCTTTTTTCCCCAGGAACCCCTTTTAAGTACCTTAGGATGCAATGAACCACATTCAAATGACAAGTTCTTGGTGAAAACATTAAGTGACTAACTATAGTGGCTGCATATGATCCATGTAGCTAGTTGATAGTATGGTAGATAAGCTTACCACTATCAGATTCAAGTCTATGACTTTGTTCTTTGGATGTATCAGCCTTTCACACCAATCTTCCCTGCTTGTTTTGACAAATCGATAGTCTACTTTTATGCATGAAGTGACTAACTACACTGGCTGCATATGATACATCTAGCCAGCTGATATTAAGGTAGAAAAGCTTACCACTCGGCTGATTTCGCACCTATCTTCCCTGCCTGTTTTAACAAATCCAGAGTATACTTGTTGTCAGGCCCTAGATTTTTAATTTTGGGTTGAATTGGTTTGTCGGGTTTAAGTCGGGTTGAGATGGTTAGATAGATGCTTAATAGCCATTTTAGAGATTTGGATCCTTGCATACATGGTAGTTTTGTGTAGGCCTAATTGGAGATGGGTTGATTAAACATTCTTGGGCTTTGGACCTGAGTTATTTAACTCTTTTAAGCCCAAAGCCCTTTTCTGAAATTTTGTAAAACTCACTAAAAAGCAAGGAGCCTTCTTTGTAATTTAAAAAAACCTTTACATAATATAACCCTAAAGGCTTTCGATCGTCTGTTCTTCATACGCCCAATTCTTCCGTCTTCTTTCTTCCCTTTGCAACCAAGCCCTAGCAGTTCTCCAAAGGAACCAAGGTTTGATTTTCATATCTGCTTTTGGCATCGAAATCTAGCAAGTGGATAACTGTAAACAATGTCTTTTGGTTACTTACAATGTCTTTTAGTTGCTTGTTAAATAACATGCTTTATATATGATTTCTTTGATTGGGTTTAATATCTTACTTAGGGATTAATAATAAAGATTTGATTTTTTTAATTGAAATACACAATCTGCATATAAAAAGAAATATTATTAAAAAAAAAAAAAACAGGGGTCGTCCCTGCTTGGCCAGTCGAGCAGTGCCTGCTACCTGGCCAACTAGGCAGCACGTGCTGCCTGGCCAGCCAAGCTGGGCCTGGTTGCGCCCGGGCTAAGCTGCTGCTGGGCCCAGCCTAGGTAAGTTGGGCCCATTGGGCTAGGCTGATTTCTGAGGGGCCCAATTTGAATAAAATATTAATTAGGGTTTAGAATATTAATTTTAAATGGATTGAAATATTATTTAAGGTTTAAGGTGACTTGATTAGAATTAAGTAATTTTTAATCAGGTGTGATTAGAATTTTAATGAGGTTTGTTTATAATTTTAATTGGGGTTTAATTACTCGTTATTAATATTTTATTTAGTTCGATTAAAATTTAATTAAGATGTAATTGGGGATGATTGAATTTTAATTAGAATGTATCTGAAATTCTAATTTGGATTTTAATTTGAGTTTAGATTCCGAATTTGAATCTGGGAATTAGATCTTTTGTTTTATATAAAATAATTAGGTGTTTTTATAGACAACAATGAAGATTAAGAACTTAATTGTTCCCTCTCCCTTTAATCATAATTTGTTTTAGTTCGGATTAAGAAATTTGTATACTTTCACCCAATTTGTAAAACACACTAACTTTAGATAATTGGATTAGATGGATTCCATTTCGTTTTAGAAAAACAAATTAAATGTTCACATGATAATTGGACTGAATTTAAGAATGGAATGTAAGATTTGGGATGCATCACATGATAGACACTGAAAGTAAGCTATTGGCATTGTAGACTCATTATCATTATGAAGGAGGGTTGGTTCTCATGTGTATATTTAACTAACTAGGACCATTAGGTGGATTAATGCTTACCCTTAGGGAACTTGAAATGACAAACGATCATAATACACTTTTAAATTAAGTAATCTAAGCATTTAAATTGATAATGGGTTGGATATTGTGAATTAAGAGTTTCATGGTATGATTCATTTTGCATTCGTAATCGTATATAGTATGTGATTATATACATATATTTGACCGACTGCAGTCGGAGGTGGTTGTACGCCGTTAGGACAGCATGTACTGTGACATATAATACACAGTGGTGCCATTTGTTATATCTGGCGGGAAAACCCATTTTTGTATATTATATTTGCGAGAATATCTATTTCTATATACTGTATCTGCGGGAATACCCGTTTTTGCATATTATATTTGTGGGAGTAACCATTTTTGTATATTATATCTGCGAGAATACTCATTTTTATATATTATATCTGCAGTAGTACCCGTTTTTGGTATATTGTACTTGCGGGAATACCTGTTTTGTGCATTCATGCCATTGGGTTTGTATTCAGTGTGTTTTAAAGCAGAATGTCAAATATGTTTTAATTCAATTAATTAACATCATTGCTTGTAGTTTACCTTCTTGCTAAATTACGTCAATCTGACCCACTATTTTTGGTGTCTAGGTTTTGTTACCGATGCTGAACCGAAGGGTCAAGCGATGTACGAGATTCCACCAGATGGTGGAGTTGTTGAGTGGAGCGCCAATGACATTGTTTGAGGTGTCCTAGTGTTGGTGCTGAGATCGAACATTAGTTTATGTAATAAGGCCATGTTTGGGCTATTAATTTATTCATTAAATTTATTTATCTTGGAATCACAACTTTAATTATTATACTTCGAAGCACTTGACTTTGATTTTATTATTATTGAGAATTGTTATATGGTTGGTATATGATACTCAGCCATGCAAATTATGAATTTCGGTTTTGCGTGTGATTATGGTTGCTTGATCACCAAGCATAGACTCACGAAGGACTTCGATCCACCTTGAATTGGGGCCTATATTGTTTATGTAAAAAAAAATTTAATTGACCCTAATTCTCACGCCCCTAGAACTGCGTTTGGATTCGGCCTAGTTTTGGGGGTGTGACACTTTTACTTTGAAATTACAATCCGCTTCTTAAGTCCATCCACTTCAATCCTGAGAAACATCCCAACAACACCCACATCCTTGATCTCAAATCACTTCCCTAAATATGCTAGCAAGTATTCAATTCCAACTTCATCATCACCTGTCACAACTAAGGGCTGCAAACAGGTGGTTCCGGAAAAAACAAGCCATGTTAAGGGCGATGTCTAGAGGCTAAAGCCCAACCCACATCTGATCTGTTTTGAAAATGTGTCAAGCAACGTCAACCTACACCATATGGGGGTCAACCCACCCTATGTAACCCGCAATAGAGCCTTAGGGTCTGTTTCTTTGCTCAAATTCAGAGAATAGTGGAATTTCTGGATGCTCCTTTGTGCTTGAGCATCCAGAATCTTCACCAAAAAACAAATGGGCTGGAATTTAAAATTTCTGGCAGGGAGGATCTTGAAATTCTTGTGAAGAAACATGGCATTTGAAAATGCCAATGGACAAGCCATCACATCTTATCCAAACCATCATCACATCATATCCAAACCCTCCCAAACACCTCAAATTCTTGTGAAGAACTGTAGCAAAGAAACAGACCCTTAATTCCATCATCCTAACACCACTGTAGTCTCCATTGTCGTCGCCCTCCTTAGCATATTCGATGATGGATTTGTAGTCCCTTCACTATGGGTGTATTAGGGCAATAGTATAGTTGTCATTTACTTCCAAAACTATTAGTCCCTCAACAAACCATATGGGTTTAGTACAATTTTCTATGATCAATTAAGACTCTTTCACTGTCTCGTTCCCCTCACTTCTTCTCCTAAGCTTTATATTGTTCCTCCCTTCTCTTCAATCTATTTTCTCATCCATCTGAAAATTATACCAGTAGCAAACAAAGAAAGCAGCTAACTTGCGCTGTAACATTTTCCGTCCTAACTAGTTTCGCAAGACCTGGATATGTGTAAAACAATTGGATGGAAGGACAACATTGGGCAGTTCTTACTAATACAGGAAGCAAAGTAGCTAACCTACTTCCTTGCCTCTTTTTTAATCCCTTTACGGCCTGAATCAATAACAATGATCTAGTGAAAAGTTGCATGCTCGATTAGGGCATTTTTTCTTTAAAATATTACACTTGACAAAACAAAGCCCTATGGAGAATCTATTTTTCCAATGTGAAAATATTGGTTTAGGCCGATATATTCAAAATATTGGCCAGCCGTGTACCTTTTGAGAAAAATCTGTTTTCTCCTTTCTTCCATTTCTTCCTTCCCAAACAACTGTAGAGCCACCTGAGAATCTGCTAGAGCTTCTTAAAACCCTCTTTTCACCAATTTAGAAGATTTTGGTGGATTTCTCTCAGCAAAACCAATCAACTGAAGGAAGACCTTAGTGGTAAGCATTTTGGGTTTATTTTTTCAAATTTTTTTAAAATATTCATCCTCAAAATAACTTAGAACTGTTAGAGGCATGTTAGAGCTAGAGTAGACTAAAAGTTCATGATTTGAACACTTTTGTTTTGTTATTTTCTATTATTTAAACCTGGATTTTCAATTTTTTTTTTTCAAAAACCTGTGTAATACGTAAAACCAAGACTTCGTATTAAGCTAGATTTTAGTATATACATGTAAATCTATTTAATTCAAAACGAACTTTACATAGTTTTAGATAAGACAACGATGCAGGATGTTATGACTTAGGGGGACCAATACTTTGCTTTATAATATTTACTAATGGCAAAAAAAGAAAAAAAAGCATTTTATAATATTTTGAGTTTTTTGGATAGTTTTTCATATTTTTAAGGGGTAAAAAAAAACCGAACTGCACTGCTAACCGTGACATGATGCCCGCTTAACAGTAGTTTTCAGGATTGATCGCAATGGTGATAGCAAGAGAAAACCATGGCCAATAGGCTAGTCATTGTAGCTCTAGCCTCCTTCAAAAATTTATAGGAGTGTTAGCCTGTTTTCCACTACTCATTCCAATTTCTGGGGGGCAGAAATCATTTTTTTTTTCTGGATGAAGTATTTCATTTCATTTTTACACCATTTGAGTGTCTCGGTTCTAATAATTCCTGAGCCATATGTTGTGGCTCAGTGTATACTGATCCAATGACCAAACAAAGAAGGATTGGCATCAGAAAAGTAGTTTGTTATAAAACTTGCAACAAAATAATGGGACTACTTTTTGTATGAGAAAGACATAGTTGATATATGGTACAAAACTGCTCTATGGCTTGACCCAATCAAATAGAAGCTACAATTGGCACTAATATTATTTATTACATTATGTGTGTATAGAACTATTTAAGTACTAATGGCTGTCAATTTTCAGAACTTATTTACCTCCCCGAGATGATTAAAAGCTCCAGAGATGCCACCACATAACGTTGAGAAAATTGCATACCATATTTGAGTGTCCATAAAATATACCTTCAAAAAAAAAAAAAAAACTCCTTGTCATCAGTCACTTATCATCTCTATGTGAAACCATAGCCCATTGATATGTAATGAAACAATACTATTGAATGGAGAATGATACCAAGATTACAGGAGCCCACAGAGAAACAATGGCACCTATGTTGTTTTGAGCTGCACAGACCCAAACAGTCATATATATATATAGAGAGAGAGAGAGAGAGAGAGAGAGAGAGAGAGACATTAATACAGTAAGTGATAGTCCAACAAGTAGATGGATACCTTCAGGAAAGAATTCATGCCACTCATATTTTACATGTCGAACTTTCATTATGTCTTTTGTTGGCTCCACCAAAGGTTTTATCTGTGCAAACATGATAGGTTGAGAACACAATAATCACAACCAGCTCCCTAATATTGTATCTAGTGGAAACATATATGGGAAACTTACTAGTACGAAGTAGTTAAATGCAAATTTGGAACATAGGAGCAATATCCAGAAGAGAGTATACCTGAAAAAAAAAATAGAACTAAAATATAGAGAGAGGGAGAGAAAATTTGAAGTACAGAGATGGATACACCTATTTATACTCACTTGATAAGAGCAAACTGACTTTCGTGCATTCCCCTACCAATAAAAATTCTTGGCTGAAATTCAGAGAATATTTATCATGTTTCAAGCTAAAAAGAACAAATATAAATATATGCATGTTTCCAGATTAGATACTGAGATAAAATAATAGCCTACTGAAAGTCTCTTACTAGAGAAAAGAGTTCATTTTTCTTCTAAGTCATCTGACTACAGAAGGACTAAATATAGAAGCATTGGGTAGAATGATTTTGTGATAGTATTAGACAATCATTTGGTTAATGAATTACTGTCAAAACAACTGACATGTTGTAAGGAACATATTACCTGATATATTTAAAATTTATGTTGGTCCCTCCTTGTGAAGGAATGAAATACTATTTAATCATTAAGCAGATATACACCTTGGTAATACGAATTTAAAGCTATGCATAGCAGGAAAAGCATAAAATAACTGAGATACATGATTGTGTAAAAGATGTATATGTTAAAGATATTGACTATTACAAGAGTCTAATACTTTCCAAGTATCGTTTAAGTTACCATTTAGTTAATATGCTTGCTGTAACAAAATCCTGCATGCAACTATAGTGCTTTCTAGTTAAATGTAAAAATTTGTCATGTTACTTCAAATTAGGGTTTCAATAGCAACCTCCTCCCGTATTATTTTGATAAGTCATTAAAAATGCATTATTTTATGTGTATTTTTAGAAATTTTAAGGACTTATTCATTGGAAATCTCTTCATTTTGTTGGAATTCATGTTTTTATGATTTTAAAATTCATTTTAGAGTTTTCTTGCAAAAATCATTAAAAATCATGACTTTTTCATTAAATCATAGAAATTTCCATTTTTAGAAGTGTTTTTCGATTTCATGATTTTACATGGAATGATAAAATTTCTCATTATCATTAGTCAAATAAAGTTAAATCATGATTAATGATGTAGATTGATGTTGTCATTTTATGTGAATTGGGCCCATATTAATGTATTTGTGACTTGTGGTAAAACTTGTTATTTTAATTTAAAAAATTACTTTTGTGTGTAGGAAAGTTGAAAAAAAGGGACCCGCATCAAGATTTGAAGACAAACAAATTATATAAAAATCCAATGAAAGAAAGAAATTAAGAAGTCTTGAAGTCCATGAATTTACAACTTAGAAAGCAATCTTTGCAAGCAATTTTCCAGCCACTATGGATCTCATGGCCAGGGTAGAATCGTGGTCTCCACTCCTCTCAAATTCTAAGTCAAAGAGGATTCTTCAAAAAGGAAAGAAGTGTTGTCAGAGGAGAAAATAAAGAGGAAACAAGATCCACACACAAGTGTGGAATGTTCATATCAGGCCAAAAAAAGGGCACTCTTGCTGAAGATGCTCTTGGCTTGAAGTGGCCCACTCAATTCCTGTGACGGAGGCTGGTTGTGTCCTACATGCTAGTTGTTACTGACAAGCTCGATGATGTTCCATAAGAAAATCAAAGATATGAATCCATCCAATCTTGATCTTGCAACCACCTTAGCAGACTGTTCTTTGCATGTTTGGTGGGTCCCACTTCACCCAATTGAAAGCAAATGAAGAATAAGTCAAAGGAATAATGTGAAGATTAATTCTACATCGAAGGTGGGCCCAAAGATTGAAGATTTGCATGAGATTAATACTTAGAAAATGGGTCCCAGTTTCTAAATACACCAAAGAAAAAAAAAAGTAAAGATCTTCTTTCTTCTTTTAATCTCCAAAACTTACCCAACCCACTTTCCAATTTGAAGAAGATCTCATTACAAGAAGTCCTTCTAAATTCCATGTACCGATGGCCAACAATCCTACCCATTCTAAACTTTCCATTTCCATTCTTTTCAGTATCCAACGTCCCAAACTTCCCATCTTTTCATATATATATTTATATATATATATATCACAAAGAAGAGGAAGTACAAGAGACCCATACCCCCCATACCCACATCACACGTTCTCACATCTCTCCCATCTCTCTTTCTCTCTCTTCCTTTTCTTCTCCATATTACACGTTCACAGCACCTTTCCATCTCCTTTTTATCTTTTTTTTATTTTCCATACTCCACCATACCACACCAACTCCTACACCCACTTCTTCTCTCCTCTCCATTCTATCTCCTCCTTTCATCTAATCCTCCTTGGTGTGAAGATTGAAGAAAAAAAGCTTGGATTGTGTGCAGAGTCCCTTCTTTTTGATATCTTCATCTAGGTTAAGGGTAGATTTTCTATTTCTAGTTGTAATTATTTTTGGAGTTTATTGGGTGTATTGATTCGTTTAATTATAAAGACACAATTAGTGAGGTCAAGGCGTTCCGCCTTGGATAGGCACCGTGTGTTTGTGTGTGGTGACAGCACGCACTTGGTGCGATGTTTTTGTGAATTTTTTTTATTCTGCCAATACAGTGTTTTAATCTTCCAAAAATAAGAGAAACTAGCATTCTTTTTATTTTATTTTATTTTATTTTATTATTATATCTGAATGTTTTATTTCTGATTTTTTAATTTATTTAATGCATGGTTATTTATTCCTTTATATTGGTGGTTTGATCTATTTCATTATCTTGCAGTTTCTAGTCTTAGGATTGTTTTAGTTTAGGATTTTTTAGGTTAGATTTAATTTGTAATTTTTTTCAGATTTGGATTTGTAATTTAATTTTAATTTTCAGAAGTAGTAGTGTGTAATCTTTATAGAATTTATTAGGGTAGCTTTAGTTTTTCAAATAGGACAGGTTTTCTGCGAATACCAGCTCCATGTGGATACGAACCTGAACTCACTAGGTAAAACTACATTGAGACCTTGCACTTGGGGTCCACATTGATCATATTTTCTCAAGTTTTGGACACAATAACTAGGATTAGTTACAAAAAGAAAACACAAACTTAAAATTACAGTACTCGCTTTAGCATTAGAACTGGCCACACAACTCGTTGCTCTTGCACATGGCTAGGTTGTCTCTTATAACCCTGCCCTAGCAAAATCTCAATAGCCAGTGCCATGGAGAAAGCCTCAGTTGCTATATAACAAACCTTAGATTATGAAGTGGGCTAACCACACTTCAATCATGAAGTGGACAAAAGAATGTTGTTTCAAAATAGGTCTTTTCTTGCCAGGAACCCCAGAATATGGACATGTAGATGTGTCCCTCCAAATCATAGCAAAGCAGGCATGTCAATATCCTTCCCTCAGATACTATCCAGAGTGTCTTGGTCTGATAGACTGATACCATGAAAAGTTGTAGAGTTCTCAAAGAAAAGTAAAAAAGATGGTAAAATATATAGGGACGTGGTAGGCAATCATAGGTAGGCTAAGACTATTGTTAACAAATTGACCCATTCTTGATCGAAACAAAGAATATGGATGTATAGATGTGTCCTTCCAGATCATAATATATAGGCATGCCAATATCCTTCGCTCAGATCTATCAAGAGCGCCTTGTTTTCATACCATGAGAAATTGCAGAATTTTTGAAGTAAAGAAGATGGTGGAAAGTATTGGGATATGTTCTAGACTACTAAGTGATCACATGGTCCCTTATTTGTATTTTATATTTCCATAAATAGTTCTTGTATACAGCTTACCTTGACTACAATGAAAATCTGAGATGATAAGAATAATTTAGAGGAGATTACAACAAGATAAGTCTGCAAGTATGGTATTGTACTGAATACATTAATCTTTGATCCCTCATTCACTTATTTTGGCAGCTTGGAGGAGCACATGTAATATTGAATTCGTCACAGCTTTGTCATTCAAATTAATCTCAACATCTAAATATATATGGTATTTCATTGCGATCTCCGTTTGCTTCTCTAATTACTATTTTTATCCCCCACTCTAACGTGTAGCTGTGGAGCATCAATGTTGGGAAAAAAATCACATCCAAGAAGAGTTGAATGTACTAGCTACACAATCATACCTAGAATATGGTCTCTTATCAATCAGAAACTACTCTCATGGGCTGCAAACAGATGGTGTCTATATGTTTAAATCAGATGGATCTATGGATTGATATAAAGCACATCTAGTTGCCTTGGGCACTAAGAAAATATGGAACCAGCTATGAAGAAATGTTTGCCCAGGTGGCAAAAATGACATAAAACTGACTAAGTCTTTATGGTGCTTGCAATTTGAGCAACATGATCATGGCCACTTTATCCACTGGATGTTAAGAACGTGTTTCTCTATGGTGATCCAGAGGAAGCCGTCTATATTCATTCAAAAAAGAAAACAAAAAAAAAAAAAAAAAGAAGCTGTCTATATTAAACATTTAAACAACCTCTACTTCCAAACTAATCATCCACTTCGGAAAATCTTTATATGGCTTGAAGTAGGTTCCTCAGGGATGGTTTGAGAAATTTAGAACCATGATACTTCATGACAAATTTTAAGTTTTTAAGAGATTCAATATGATCTTTCTATGATTTTGTGATACCTCAAAAGAGATCATTCTTCATTTGGTTAATTTTGATGACATCCTTATTCCAAGGAATGATTTGGACTGGCATTCAACATGATAGCAAGTATTGAAAGACTCCTTTAATGTGAAATTTCTTGTCCTAAAAAGACTTCCTCCATGTGAAATTTCTCAGCAGTTTGACATATTTTCTTGGTCTTGAGGTCTCCAACAGTTTTGCTCAATTAGAAGACACAAAACCCATCAACTCTCCTTTTTAGGTGAAAGTTAGATATCATAAAATTAATGTCAGATACCATAAAAATAACCTACTTGATGCAGGACAATATGAACCCTAAACTAATATGCAATTGAGAGATCCTTTGAGAATTAATAATCTAATTTAAATTATAAATGACACAATTCATACGCAATCTGATATTGAGAATCAAATCAGAAAATATGTGATAAGGCATTGTTTCAAGTCCCACAAAAATGGTCCCTCAATTGAAGACAGATGAATCTAATTGTAAGATAGAACTTCCACTTGCTTAGGGATCAATCGACTCATGTAGAGTAGTTGTTCCCTTGTTGAGGATTTGAAACAAAGTCTTAGTCCAATAGGGTGCGGTTTATTGATATGTATTATGGCTTATGGGATCAAAAGGTAAAGTTTTAGATCTGAAAATGAATTCCCACAGCAGAATTTAAAGCTCAGAATAAAAAAATGATTTAAGGCATTTATGGTAGGTTCAAGGTTTAGGATGTGAATGGGATGGAATGTTCAAGAATAGGGCTTATGTGGGGTTCGGCCAAGGCAGGATTGGGACAAGGTCGGTTTAGTTGGGCTGGTTTGAGTGGTGCAACTGATGTGGAGAGGGGTGTTGATAGGTTCAACCAATATGGGTAAGGGTTTAGGATGGTACGGCTAGTGGCGGAGATCATAGTCACCAGAATGGTACAATTCATATCCCGAATGGTTTGAGTGGTGCAACTGATGTGGAGAGGGATGTTGATGGGTTCAGCCAATATGGGTAAGGGTTTAGGATGGTACGGCTAGTGGCAGAGATCATAGTCATCAGAATGGTACAATTCATATCCCGAATCCCGATTCATATCCTAAGTCTTAAGAAAAATGATTCGTATCTATACAACGAATCCCATTTATAGGTGAATCTTAGGCTTCAAGTGTAAATCCTACAATTCGATACTCCTTTCAGTGAATCTTATGATTAAAGCGATTCGCCTAAGTGAGAATAGCTACAACCAATAAGTTAATATTAATAACCTTTTACCATTTCTCTTTCTTTATTCTTTCTTTCTTTTAAAGCCTTCATTTTTAAAAGGTTATGTATTAGTTAACAAAACCACTTAAGAAGTTTTTTAGCTTAGATGAGGTTTTAAAGATGAATAAAGAACATGCATGTAATTAAAGCATTCGGTTGTGCGTATGGTGCTGTCTATATCTTCTTCTTTTTTTAATCTATTTTTGTTTTTTTCTTCATGAACACTTTCTTAACTTCAAGAGCTATCCTACTATGTAAGATTAACGGTTTGATACCTTAAACAAATGTAACTATTTACACGTCATTTATTATATACATATATATTAATGTGTCATGATGTTCTTGATATGATTGTATGATAGACTTGTTATTGTATTTATCCTACTATAAATGAGAAAATGGATAATTATAAATAATTACTTTTTCCTTTTTCTTTTAATTGTTAGTTACTTTCATTTTTATTAGAAAAATAAAATAATCCTACTTCTACAATTTGATATGATTCATGGGTATGAATGATTTGCAAGATTTTGATTTTGAAAACTATGGCGGAGATGGGATTTAGGTGTTGGGCAGCAAGAGGAATGATGGATCTAAGGATTTGTGACTGGCAGCATGTTTAAAAAAGTGGAGAGGGATCATTGGCTATGATATTGGTGGGTGGTCGTTGATGGAGATCTAAGAAAAATTGGACATGGATATGACACGACACGAACATGCTGACACGGCATTTCTCAAAAATGTGACACGGACACATCAGGGACATGTTAATAATATATATTTATTTATATATATAATCATATACTAAATAAATAATAGCACAAAAAGGGACAATAAAATTTAATATTTTCATCATATTGGATTATATTCAAATATTCAGGAAAGGGTGTAGTTTAATTTTGCTATCTTTTATTCCAGAGTATACTTTCAAAAGAAAGATTCTTATTAAAAGGGTTAATTTAATATTTTCCAAACTGCAAGGACTGATCTGTAATTTACAAAGACAATTATAGATACATATAACTCTATGGAACCCAGACCATATCCACTCGTCAGAGATGACTACCGCCTGGCAGTTTTGAAACCATTAATTTGTGGGATCCAGTGGTTAATCACAGATGGGACCACCTCCTCTATGATCGCCCAAGGGGTCCACAAAAAGATGTGTCGACTTGATCATTCATCTAGTGGGCAATGTAGGTCCACAACCCATATCAAACTTGATAGGGATTCTCGGCTGGAATTATGGAAAATTCCTTATTTGTTTTGGATTCCTTGCAAATCAATCATCTTAGGGACCTAAATAAATGGTGGAGAGCTATGCTAATCACAGAAACAAGATTTATTAAGTTTCAATCCATGCAGGAGGGTTTTCAATGATATCATCTCCTTGCCTAAAGTCGTCAATTTCTAGGAAAGTCTAAACTCATCAATCATGGGTGCCTTCTGGGTTGTTCTCCAACTTGAAGTAGATGAATAAGGTCGACCAAGGATCCCCTTTCAGATAATTGGATCTAATTGATCAGCAGGTGGGGGCAGTTCTTCTGATAACAGGGTTTTGAAATTCCTACCGTGTTCCAGACATGTCCCAGCTATGTATGAAATTTTAAAAAAAGAAACGGGGCATGTTTTTTAGCGTGTCAGGCACATATCCAACCGTGTCCATGTCTGACACGTGTCTGACACGAACATGAGGACCCTATTGGCATGTCTGTGCTTCCTAAATGGAGATGATTTGGATCTAGGGTTTTGGATGTGTTAGTGCAACGGTAATGGAGATTTGAGTAAAGGATGAAAATAAATAGAAGAAAGAAAAGATTACCAAATATTGGCCTCACACCAAACTCCAATCACTAAAGGTGAAAATAATTCAAAGAGAACTCAAAGAAAAAGAACCCAAAAGCTCAATATTCATTTTCATTAATCATTGAAAAAAAAACAATACTAACTCCTTACAAATATACAATCTTAAATAACATGATGACATCATCAAAATAAGAAAAGAAAAGAACTGAAAGAACAATGGAGGAGGTGGGTTCAAGCACATGGGAATGTGCTTAATGAATCCCAAGGTCTTCAGGTTATGTTATGAGCCCCCCTTCTGGGCTTGTTTTGATATTTGTTTTAAATTCTCTTGGGCAACTCTTGATATCCTCTTTTAAGCTTTTTATTTCCTCCCATGTGCAGCCTTCAATGCAATTGCACACATGAGGCCTTCAATCCATCAACTACTTGATCAAAAGAGATCCAGCTATTGATTGTTGTAAGAATAACAATCCAACAATGGATTTTCGCTCTCATGACGATCAAAGCTTGGATACACGTCATCCATCCATAGATTTGGCCAATCTACACCACTATGCCTCTGTAGCTAGTAGATCTTAAAGGAATCGGGGCTGATGTCCCCATCACTACTTAGTACCAGATTCAACACCCCTATTGAGAAAACTAGTAGGAAGCGTGATATATCTCTATCAATCAACTTGACATTTCTCATACAGTACATGTTGTCAACCAATCCTCCTAATTCACACATGTTCTTCATTCTTCAAATTATTTATTATCTAAAAGGGACTCTTGATTGTTTCCTTCCCTCATTGCATATGCTGATGTTGATTGAATAGGGTGTCTAGATACATGTAGATCAGTGACTAGGTGGTGTATGTTTCTTAGCAACTTTAATTTCTTGGAAATGTAGGAAATGTGATAGGGTTTCTAAATCGAGCAAAAAGGAGAGTATTGAGCAATGTCAGCACGTTCTTTTTTTTTTTTTTTTTGAAGCCTTCTGTCTAAACTTCATGTCCAACAATAGTGAACTGTCTACATTGGTAATACTAGTGTTATGTAGATTATAGCCCATCCAATTTATCATAAAAGGCAAAAACATCCTGTAGTTGATTGTCACCCTATTTGAGAAAATTTAACACAAAAATATCACTTTTCCACATAAGCCTTCCAATATATTATATATCCTTTTTGCCAAGGCTATATCTCATGACCCTTATGAGTTCCATATTCCACTAATTGATATTATTTGAACCTCCGGCATCAATTTGAGGGGGAGTGTGAAAGATGTTATTGTAGCTTGCAATATTTGTGCAAAAGAGGCCACAAGTTAGTGCAATCTCACCGTGTACCACAAGTAAAGATATACTAAAAGAAGATATTAGGGAATGACCCTAAAGGATTAATTATAATCCGTATGGCATTTTGTAATCTTGTAAATCAGAGAAATAAATTGGAAATCAATTTTATAAATAAAGGATCCCTATTGACTGAAGGCACTCACTCGATTTCCTCTTTCTAATGTATCTCTGATTTTTTATAATGGTTACTGGAAAATACTTCCTCCTTAAGTCAAGAATAACAAAATACGAACAATCAAATTTTCTTGTTGCTATGAACTGGTAGTATGTACGTTTAAGATGCTTCTTATCAATTTTAGGACATATTAGTTTAAAAGCGCCAATAAAAATTTATTATTAAAAATAAGATCATTGTGAACACAGGACATAATTGATATTGCAGGCCTCCTAATGATTTACATAAATGTCAAAAAAGGACACACAAACATACTGATATTGTTGTATTCTAGTCATAGTTCCATTTCAATGTTGATATATAGATCATAAACCATGCTTCTTGGAAATTGATTTCATAAGCTGAAAGTAAATAAATAAAATGGTTTAAGAAATGATGCGCGTGCGTGCGCGTGCAAAAGAGAGAGAGAGAGAGACCTGTGACCACCATAAAAGAAACCGAATGATAAGCCAATCTGAGTTTTCTATCCATCGTCGAAGCATTGGGAATATAAAAAACACTGCAGCTAATAAATTTGGCAGCAAGTATAATATCACAGCTGCAATATATAAAGGTGGTACACCCTTGAGATGGCTAAGCACCTTCCTAAGCTCTTCCACAGGCAAAGGGGTAATAGACAAGGAGTGAAAGTAGCAAAGTGGAAGAATAATGAGCCAAGCAAGACTAAGAAGAATCTTGAGAACATTTCTTAGTACATCAGTGAACTTCCACCTGTGGTAGCCAGGGAAGTTCAAAACAAGGTCCAAAACACCTGCAATACATAAAAACAAAGTAAAACATGGATGTACCTAAGAAGATTCAATCAGTCTAAAAAATATAACTACAATATAAGAACTAGTGAACAGAGAAATATCATCTCAATGTATAGACACATCCATACATAAATGCATTGGAAGTTTCTCTTACACACTGTTCCACATATTTCTGTCGTCAAGTGGGGTGATACAAGTTTCCATTACATGCAGAACACCATGGCAAAGGCATATTTTATATTATCTTATGTGACTTTATAATATATTAAAAATATATTTGTATAATTATTCTAGTCATGGGGAAAAATATGCTGTTAAATCATTATGAAAACTTAAAAAATAAAGATTTGTATTTTATGCACACAACACACACACACACACACAGAGACAGAGAGAGAAGAACTAGATGTTAAAGACGAGAGGTTTGTCTAGATATAAAGAACAAAATACATTAGAGGAAGAAAAGAACACTATCCATTAGGGCAGATGAAATGATGAATCCCCTCTGATTTATATTATATTAAAAATATAGTCGAAACATAACATAAACACAATTGCGACCATTAAAATTCATATTTCCTAAATACACTCCCTTAAGTTGAACTGAAGATACGAATCATTTCTATAAATTTTTGTCAGATCAAGTGACTTGGTCAAGATGTTTGACCGGTTGATCTTCTAACCTCATAAATTCTGCACTTACAATATTTAAAGCAATGTTTTAGCGAATTAAATGGTTCCACCTTAATCTGTTTCGTCCTTTCGTGAAACATCAGACTTTCACAAATATATGGAGGGAGAATGTTCTCCTATGAGGAACTGCATGTGCAGTCCAGCCCTATAGGGCCCACTTGAGCCTACATTTAATTAGTGCAGGCCCGTTTGATGACCTTATCATCCCATGATCTGGCATCGTTCTTGATTTTACACTCATTGAAGACCATATAGGTGGCAAAATAGCAGAAGTGGATACTTCATTAGCATAACATACCTTTTCTGCAGAACTAGGGTGGTGGAAGATAAGAAAGTATTCAAACAAATACAGAGAGGAAACTTTACGGACCCATGTGTCATTCTGATAAAGACTTGAAAATGCTTAGGACTTAGGAGAAGTTGGGGGGATTTGCTTAACTAGACTCTTCAATAAGATATTAACGACAAAGAAAATGCCGGATGAGGGAGAAGTGTTGTAGTACTTATATAAGAACAAGGGAGAGATACAAAGTTGCATCAACTAGCTTGGGATTAAACTGATGAGTCATATCATGAAGTCATGGAGGAGAGTAATGGAGTGACGACTCAGGTAGAAGACCAAGATATTTGAAAATTAATTTGGTTTTATCTCAAGGAGGTCAATTATGGAAGCTACCTTCTCAATCAGGTAATAAATGGAAAAGTATCAAGCAAAGAAAAAAAATATGCATATGGTCTTTATTGATCTAGAAAAGGATAGGGCTCCAGTGTAGAGCCCTACTCTCCTTATAAGAAGCTGCAACATGGACTACCAAAAATAAGACATAAATAAGTTAATTTCCCAAGTCCAACTAAGCACAGATTTTCAGCATCATTCCATAACTACACTTTTCCTCTCATGTCTCTCATCACTCATCACCCATCCACCGTTTCTGTGGTCTCTCTTACCCAATTGATTGCTCCACTCAATCATGTAATGGTAGGGCTATACCCTTCATGGAATAAAACTTGACCCATCTCAATAACAAATATATTCTAGGGTTGTGAAATTATGTAATGATCACTGGACACTACAAATAAAATCCATCTATATGTTAAAGCCCTATACGACAGTGGGACCCAAAATTTATTAGATCAAATCAATCCATTTCTCTACATAGGACTCACTAGATGAAATATTTGACCATCTATCAATCAAGCAGGTCCCATGCACAAGGTGATAAGTGAAATATGATGGGTCCGATGTGGATAAGAAAAGAATGATAGAGTGAGTAAATTGATTGGATCTAGTTGGTCTCATTAAAGATACTTATGCATAGAATGTTTAGATAGTGGCCCCTATGTAGATGGGTATAAGGGTGGATTTACATGTTTCATCTAGTTGAAACCACATAGGGGTGGATTGGTCAGATTTAGTGACTTAAGGTAGGCAGGTATGAATGTATGATGGTTACAATTGGTAGATGGTAGGATGATTGGTGTTTTTATCCAATTAGTGTATATGTTATATTGACAAGATCCTATGAGGGACCATTTGGGGTGGGGTCCCTATCAAATTGACGTGTTTTATTTTTATTGAAATTATTGCTTTGCCTTATTTTTTTGAAATTATTGATTTACCAATACACCTAACAATGAAAGATAATAAAAATTAGAAGAAAAAGTGATATTGCATATTAATTTTTACAATTTATATGTCAATTACCAAATTATCTTCTAATTTTTTATGTATCACTTTTAATAAAGATAATAATAATTAAAATGCTAATGAAGAAATATAGGTTGAGGCAGAGGTAGAACATAGAGCTGTGGCTTAAACTACCAATGAGCTTGTATGGATGAAACAATTGATGGGGCAGCTGCACTGTGACAATAAATTTGTAATTTGCACTGTTTCAAACCTAATGCTCCAATAAAGAATGAAACCTAATGAAGTGGACTGTAGCTTTGTTAGAATGCAGGTGACAGCACAGATGAGGTACACTCCATTTGTGACGTCTAAGGATGAATTAGCGAGCATTTTCACCAGAGCTCTTTTGAAGAGTCAGACGAATACAGCTATGGTGAAATTATGAATGAGAGGCATCTATGCACCAGCTTGAAGGTGGTCACCAAATTGTTATTTATACTATTGAGCACCTACTGTGTTTTCTTTTCTTTGTTTTCATTAAACATGTTAAATCCCACATTAGGACTGATGACCTTTACCACAAGAAGACATAGCTGACTTACAAAAGCATATTCCCCAATGGGTGACCGTCCACAGTGGGATCTAGAATATTAATGATTTGAAATAATCAAACCACCTAACCCACTTGTGCAAACAAAAAACCTGAGCAGACTGTTCTATGGCCAATCAAATATATTTCCTTGAGATGTTGTGGTGATTAGAGTATCCAAATAGTTTCTACCTCAGCATCTAATATTTAGGTCCACTTTTTGTTTCTAATACAATGCTCATGAAGAAATACTTAGGCCCATTATATTCTTTGATATACTGAGACATACAGAAATAAAAAACAATTCAATTAAGAATATGAGTCATATCCTTCAAAAGACAGTGGAGCTTGTGCAAATGAATTCATTTATATATATATATTGAAAGACAGAAAAATCTCAAGGAAGGCAACTGTTAATTGTTATACAATTCAAAAGAGTTTGTGCAAACGAATTCATACTCTGGAGAAAGCGGAGGAAGGCTGCTGTGATGAAAATGCTAGAAATAGAATATAGGATATCCTTTCTGAAAATATCTGATAGCGGTTTCCCACTCCATGCAATGATTAACATTACCTACAAAAAACAATCAACTGCATTTACCATTCAAGGAACTGATGCCAAAATTATAGCAAAACTGAAGTTGGTCACCTTATCCTATATCTTAAGACAAATACCTGTAAGGCTAGTATTAAAAAGGTCCACAAGCGATCAAAACTTCGAAATATATGCCAAAACGTTCTAGTCTCAACAAAATTAGTTTTGCCAGTGCCTTTCCCAGTTTGTTTACGAGATGGATGCTTTGTCTGCAAAGCAGTTACAGATTGCTGAGTATATATTTTATTGATAACAAAAACCTTGTGACAATGATAGCATCCACAAAATAATATGATGTTGAGGACCTGAGATATTGGCTTCTCATCTTGTGTTGATTTGAAGAAATCACCATCATCCCGCATGGGCCATCCCAAGGAAAAACAATCACAAGACCTGAACGGTAAATAGGAAATGCAACTGTAAAAGAAAAGTGAAAGAACAAACATGCTATCCAGCCAGTAAAATTTTAAATTTAATGCCAAAACTAATTTCTTGCACACCAGAAATATTCGTTCAGATCATCATAATTACACCAAGTTGAATGAGGAGCTTTCCCATTTCTGCTTTTCTTGGCTTCCTGCAACAAAAAAACCATCAGTTGATTTTCTAAGTTAACCTGAAAAAACACTAGTAGCATTCTTCACAGAGTTTTTAATAGAGATGCACCTTCTCAATGACACGATACAGAGGTGTTATAACCTTCCTCAAAAAAGCCTCTTCATCCCCACCATATGAAGGTTTGATGCTCTCTCCAGTCACAGTGCCAACATTTCCAGCTAAGTAGCCATGAAGCTCATTTGCCATCTGAAAGTATGAGAATACTTCTAAACCATAATATACAACTTCTTTTTTTTTTTTTTTCTGAATTGTAATATAGAACATACTAAGCAAAAGTTGCACTAAGCTGAAGGAGGCAAAAGGAGAATCTCAAAAAATAAATGATAACAGGACTAACATTATGAAAAATGTAGCACAAGCATTCTGGCATAAAGCGGATATTTGCTGCTTCACCCCAAATAAGAAGATACAGGCCCATATAGAGTATCTTTCTCTGCTGCACTTCTTGGTGTTGCTGGGGAAGTCTGAAAAAAGAAGTGGAGGTTTTATTTTGCACCAACCAGAAATGATTGGAACATCAGATGTTTTATACACAGAAGCATGGAGAAAAAATGAACATAAAGTAAGCAAATCTTACCGTAAACTGTGCTTTCTTCCTAAAAATTTGCACCATGTTTTGTAATTCTTAAATAGTTTGTGCATAACAGCATCTACAGCTCTTTCATCTAACTGTATGAGAGGATGATGTGTAAATAACATGTTACCATCAAATAAGAACAACGTAGGTAAATCCTTTAAAATAAACTGTCATCAAACTTTAAAGAGAAGCAGGGTTAAACTTTAATTCAGCAGTCATGAACTTTAAAATTCAAATATAAGAATGACAATTGTAAATTGCATGTGTGTATAAGCATGTATACATATATACAAGATCATGTACTTCAATAAATTTGAGTAAGAAGAATATGGAATACAAGCTATAGATCAATCCCTAGTCAAGATATCTAAACCTTGACTGATACAGCAAGCATAAGGAAAATACAAGCGAAGATGAGAACATAAAGATTTGATTATTTAATGCTTCGCAATAGAAGCAAATAATTTTGAGCAAGATCAAGATTCATTTAACAAACTAACTAACTAATATAAATGATTTAATCAGCAGAAGCTTAAGAAGTCTAGAGTTTTGATAATAAAGTTCGAGAGTGTGAAAGAATAATCCTCCTATCTAATGGAATGTGTTCACCACCAGGATCTGAAGTGAATCAACCAGATTTTGAAACTTGAAGCAGTGGAACTCTGACAACGCAAACACGAGTAGTTGCATTAATCTTCATTGATTCTCACAAAACTCCTAACAATTGACAACACGGAACAGCTAGGGTAATGTGGAATTTCCCTAAGAGGTTGTATGACCAAGATATGCCTGCTGATTTCAGTTGCAATATGAGGTTGCAGAATATTCTCAAGGAGACAAATCTAACCAAGATCATTGCTTTGGATTACAATCATTCTGATTAGAGTACGGTTCCATAGTCAGTGTTACTATGCTAGACAAATCCCTATCCATATTTTAGAATGTCCATGAAAGCACTCAAAGATGTCAGTTCCTCATGGAATTGCAAGAGCCACTATACTTAATCGGCCCCTTCCAAATTTAGGTGTATGCCTTCGGGAACAATTTTGGGAGGAAAAAAGGATTTGCTCAGGCTACTTTGGATCTTTAGTAAAATCAAGTAGGATGATTCGAAGTTCCTTATGTGGCACAAAAAGAAAAAGAAAAAACAAGAGACAAAGATTTATGCAAGATACAATGTTTTTCCTGCAAATAATACAGTTTCTGTGCAAATCTGTCCTGGATTCTATATATATATATATATATATATAAGGGATGTGGACTCATCATATAAAAGGTAAGAAGCAACCTTAGAAAGGCATATCATGCAATAGTTGATGGAACACCCTCCATGAATGATCAATGGACACATATTAAAGTGTAATAAACTAATCCCACACGTGGATCTCATCAAAGGGATCAAAATGATGCAGACTCGCTCCATGAGTGGAAATGGACCAACTCCACAATGGGATTTAACAGGATCCACAAAGGACTCGACAAGATGGATCAAGCTTCGTATAGGGCTTGACACAATCCCCAGGGAATTCAACGCACAAGCATTCTTGAACCGAGAAAAATACCCACACACAATCAAACTAAATTCTTTATTCAACATTCAAAGATGCCTCTCCCAATAGAGAGGTCACATATAGGAAAAGGATGGGACATCTAAAAGGAGAAACTAAATCTTCTCTAATAAAAGAAATGAAATTCCTAGCTCTTCTCTTATCAAATGAAATTAATTCTCCCAAATGTTCGCTAAAACAATTCAAATCATACTAGATTTCTTATTTAAAGACTTCTAAACATATCAAAACTCTTAATTAAGTGGTTTTCTTGTTGAGCCTCTTGACTGGGCACGATGTATTGGCAGCCCAATGGTGATAGGTTTGGCCTACATCATTTCTCCCAAGCTTGGAAAGACTCGCCGTTGAGTGAAATAAATGCCCTCATTGTTTGAAGACCCACAATACGAACTTCAAATTTGTTGATCGATATTTAGTTTCTATTCATGGCTTGAAAACTTTATTTGATATTTTACTCCATGCAGGCTTAAGGCATTGCTTCTCTTGCATGGGCATAATCTTCTTAGACGCTCAATCAAACTATTGGATGTTCCAATTGTAGAACTTGCATTATCAGACCACCAACTTTCACTATTCTTTGCTCATCTCCTGAGATGAAGTCAATGTCGGGGCCTTCAATGGATAGATCTTGTTGTAAAACTACTGGAGCAATTTATTTGCTTTAGTTATCCAAATGGCTTTTTTGGAATTGACGTTACAATTAGATTCATCGGATGATCAGTCTTCCTATCCTGATCCAAGTCTTCAATATATGCTTTTCCTTGTTCTTCTTCCTCCTATATTATCTTTTGATTGACATTGTCCATAGAAAAAAATGACCCCATTGTCTTCTAGTTCTCCGAAAGTGCTATCCTCTTGTAGGAAAACTACAAGTTAATTCATCTGAATTTGTTGCAAAATCACCTTTGCCTTGATCTTGCTCATCTTTGTTATCCTTGATGTCTTCTATCATGGGATTGAGCTTTGTAGGTTCAATCACAACTTTTCATTCTTCCCCCTGTTGCTTACTCTTTGACTCTAGGTCTTTCTGTCTAACTCTTTGCTCCATTATTCTCTCTCATAACTTCATAGTATGACTCATAAGTTTAATCCCTAGATCGTTGGTGCAATTTTCTATATATCCTTTATTCTTATATATATGTACTACAATGCTTTTTTTCCATTCATTTGGCATTTTCTTTGTCACAAGCTAGGAAGCATGGGTACTCCAAAAATATACGCGTACGCATACTGGCTACATACCTAGTATGGGTACGGCAGAATACGTATTGGGTACGGTCAATACGTACCGGGTACGGTGTTGATTTTATGGGTACGTATTTGGTACATACCCGGTATGTACCGGGTACGTACCGGTACCATTTTGTAACGTTCCATTTAAAAAAAAAAAAAAGAAAAGATGAACGGGCAAAACGTAAAATTTCTTTTATATAAAACGTTCAGCTTCGTCCCAACCCTAATCGCTAAGATTGCTTCTGCCGCTGAGAGAAATGGAAGAGAAAAGAGCGAGAAAAAAAGAAAGGAGGAGGAGGAGGAGAAGAAGAAGGAGAAGAAAAAGAGGCAGCTTATCGAAACCCTAATCTACTAGAGCCCTAACCTGCTGGCTGCGTCTACCTTTGCCGCGGAGAAAAACGGAAGAAGGAAAAGACCGAGAGAAGAAAAGAGGAGGAGGAGGAGGAGGAGGAGGAGGCTCATCGAAGGGGAGGCTCATCATCAAAGGGAATGCTCCTCTAGAAATAGGGAAGAAAAAAAAAAGACAATAGAGGCTCAGGAAGAAAAAAAAAAAAACGTAGAAGAGGAAGAAGAGGAGGAGGAGGAGAAGGAGGCGTACCTGCTGCACCCACACATCCACCACGTCCGCCGCTGCACGTCGGCTGCTGCACATCTGCCACTGCACTTCATCAGCCACAACTGCAGGACTGCAGGTCCTCTCCCCTTCTTTCTTTTTTTTCCCCCCCTGAACTGCTCTGCTGTGAACCCCTGCTCTGCTGCTGTAACTTTTTTTCTCTGTTCTTCTCTGCTCTGTTGATGGCTGCTGTTGAATTTTTTTTTCTCTGCTGATGGCTGTTGCTCTGTTGCTGTATATATATATCTTGCTCTGCTGATGGCTGTTGCTTTGTGTTTGTTGCTTGTTTTTTTTTTTTTTTCTGCTGATGGCTTTTGCTTTGTGTTTGCTGCTTATTTTTCCTTTTCTTTACTTTTGTTGTGCTATCGCTGTTGTCCTGCTGTTGCATTATTAAAATTTTAAAAAATATAATTTTTTTAATGGATGTACCCTAGCTGTACCCGTACCCTATTTTTTAAAGGATTTTGCCGTATCGGCATTCCCGCACCAGTACCCGTGCTTCCTAGGTCACAAGTATCTTATTGAAAAGTCTGCATAACTAACTCACTCCAACCTCTCCTGAGCATATCCATACCTTTATCGGAATATTATATGGGCCTATAGCCTTTCCTATCTTCATTCGTTTCAATGCTTCCTTCACTTCCACCCCTTTAATTCTACAGAGAAAAATATGTTTTGTTAATGCTGTATCCTCCCTAGTTCTTATATCCCCCATATGTTTTTCATTTAAAAGTTTCCTAAAATATTCCTTCTACCTTTCCTTAATATCATTGCCTTCACCAGAACATTTTCCTCATTGTCCTTGATACATTTAACATGATCTAAGTCCCTACTTTACTTTTCTCTAATTTTTGCGAGCTTAAAAATAACCGTCTCTCCTTCTCTTGTTCCCAACCTATTATACAGGTCATCGTATGCTTTGGACTTTACACTACTTACTACTTTCTTAGCTACTTTATTTACCTTCTTATATAACTCAAAATTTTTCATACTTTTAGTCTCCTGCCAAACTTTGTAGCAATGTCTTTTCTCTCGAACAACTTCCTTAACCTCCGTACTCCTCCACCATGTTTCTTTATTAACATGTCTCTTTTCTTTTGATTCTCCAAGTACCTCCTTTGCAACCTTCCTCATGCAATTAGCATTTTGATTTCACATTACTGTAGTTTCTCCTTCAAGATTCCATTCTCCCTTGTCAATCATTTTGTCCTTAAATATATTTGCTCATTCCCCCTTCAAATCTCTCCACCTTGTTTTAGGGCACATTTTATTTACTACCGCTCTCTTTCTACTTCTAATGCAAATAGCTAAAACTACGAGCTTATGTTGCATGGTCAAACTCTCTCCTGGGATAACCTTGCAATCTTTACAAGCTAATTGGTCCTGTTTTCTAATTAGAAAAAAGTCTATCGGACTCCTTTTACTCCCATTATTATAGGTAATTAAATGCCCATCTCTCTTTTTAAAGTAAGTGTTTGCTACTACAAGATAAAAGCCATCACAAAATCTAATATAGTATTTCCGAATTCATTCTTTTCTCCAAATTCTTGCCCTCCATGCATTCTCTTGTATCCTCTATTATTTCTTCCTATATGCCCGTTTAAATCCCCTCTAGGAAAAATCTTATCACTATTTGGGATTTCTCGCAATAAATCATCCATTTCTACCAAAATTGTCTTTTCATACTGTCCTTTAGTCTTACTTGGGAAGCATATACACTGATGATATGGATTATGTCTTCCTCTAGCACTAGTTTAATTACTATAATTTTATCACCAAACATCTAGCATTGTCTCCTCTTACTACACAAAATTATGGAGTTACTGGCAAGAACTCTCATACTTGATAGACATTGCATTTCATTTTCAAAAGGATGCAAAGAAGTATAAGAAGAGAGTTGAAATGGATCAAATATTTGATTTATTAGCTGGGCTAAACCCAGAATTTGAATCGGTCCGGGCTAAAATCTTGAATGATAGTGTTCTACCTTCACTTAGTGGAGTTTATGCCTTAGTCCTCAAAGATGAGAAACGTAGAGCTGTGATTACTACAAATCCTCCAGAAAGTTCTGCTCTAATGGCAGTGCAAGGGAGAGGTCAAGGTAAAGGCCAAGGAAATGTAAATGCGAATGTTACAATTGGCCGTGGAAGGAATCAAGGACAAGGAAGAAGTGCTGGTCATGGTCGAGGTCGAGTTGAGGAATGAGTTTGCACACACTATGGTGATAAAAATCATAATGTTGACATGTGTTGGGACTTGCATGGAAAACCACGGACACGGGGAGCAAATATTGTTGCAATAGAGTCAAATACTACTCCAGCAGAGACTTCCTATAATACATCCAGTCTTATTGCAGCATTTGATGAGGCTTCTCCCTCAGGTGAACCTGTTCAATTCACCAAGGCTGATATGGATGCTCCCATTCAAAGAGTGTCTCATCTTAAAGGGTCCTCAGCTTTGGCTCAGACAGGTATTCCTTCTGCATTCCATGTGTCTACCTCTTCTAACTCTTGGGTCATTGACTCAGGAACCAAAGATCATATTCCAAGTACTTTTCAGTCCTTCTATTCTTTAATCAATGATAAATATCTTGGCAAGGTGAAATTAGCTAGACTCTAACCACTACTGGTGGGAAGGGAAACATCCAAATTTCACTTTCTTTGACATTGTCCTCAGTCTTACATGTTCCAAACTTGTCCTCAAACTCATTGTTAGTTAACAGTCTAACAAAAAATCTAAATTGTTGTGTAACTTTCTTCCTAACTCATTGTGTCATCCAGGACTTGTAGACGAGGACACTGATTAGTGAAGCTAGTGAAGAACAAGGGCTACATGTGTTCAACTCGATAACTCCAATAATTGTTTACTGGGAATTGGGTGTTAGTTAATGAGAAAGACAAATATAAGTAGCATAGTCGATTAGGACACCCATTCAGTCCAGATTTGAAAACTTTGTTTCCATTTATGTTTAATAATGGTGACACTGCAATTTGATTGTGAAGTTTGTGTGTCGTCAAAACATCATCGTAGTGTTTATCCTCATAGAAATGGAAAGTCTGATTCTATGTTTTCTATTATTTATTCTGATCTGTGGGAGCAACTGGTTATCATTTTTTCATCACCTTTATAGATGATGCACCACGGATGACTTTGGTTTATTTATTGAAAAATAAGGATGAAGTATTCTCTCCCTATAAAATTTTTCATGAACAGGCTAAGACCCAATTTCAAACAAAAATTCAAATTTTCAGCATGATAATGGCAGAGAATACTCTTCTGAAGCTTTCCTTGAGCACATGCAAGGTGAAAGTACAGAGTCTCAAACGGCGTGTCCTCATAGATTAAACTCCATCGCAAAATGGAGTGGCCGAGAGAAAGAATCAACATCTTCTTGAAGTTACACGAGCATTGTTTATAGGTATGTCGATGCCTAAGTCTTATTGGCCTAATGCTGTCTTTACTATATGTTACTTGATTAATAAACTTCGAACTAAAGTGTTAAATGGTTTGTCTCCTATTCAATTTTATTCAAAGTTTCACCCTGTGTTAGATGTTCCATTGAAAAGATTTGGTTGTGTTTGTTATGTATAATCATGATCTATATAAAAATAAGTTGTCTGATGGGGGCATTAAATGTGTTTTTTTTTGGGGTATTCTTCATCTCAAAAAGGATAAGTGTTTTGATCCAGTTAAGAAAAGAAAATATATGTCAATGGATGTTAAGTTTTTTGTAGATGTTCCATATTTCTCAGACAATGGGGTTCAGCCGGTGAATCAAATGATATTGTCCTCCCTATTCTTGATAGTGTCCATTAAAAGATGCATCTTGAAAGGGTGTCAGAATTAGATAATGCTGCTAATGATGAGCCTACCTTAGAACTACCGCGATTATACAAACCTTTGTAGGTTTACTCAAGAAGGACATCACGTAACCCTGTCTTCGCTACTCCACAAGATCTGGTGGACTTGGACAAAAGTAACTCTTCTTCTTCACCTCCTTTGCCTAATTCATATTTGTTAAAAGAGGGGAACAAGGAACCATTATTTAAGTGTGTATGTCAATGATGTCGTTCTAACTGGAGATGATCAAACTAGGATTCTCCAGCTAAAAAGACATTTGCGGAGAACCTTTGAAATAAAGGACTTGGGTGATTTGAAATACTTTCTAGGAATTGAAGTTTTAAGATCTCGTAAAGGAATTTGCTTGTCTTAATGCAAATATGCCTTACATCTTCTTCGATCAATTGGTAATTGGTAATTGCCCTAGGAAATTGATAGAAATCTATGGCTTTCAGTTTGATGGGAGTAACAAATAGATTGGGATTCTCATCAGTTACATTACTAAAGGAACAATGGATGATAATTATGCTATTAGTAACACACCAAATTCAAATACAAGAACAGATTCTCATAATCTTGGAATAAATCTTCTCAAAAAACACAATAGAGATCACCATGATGAGCAACCCACCAAAAAAAAAAAAGTATATCTTCAACTTATCTTGGCTTTTGGATGGAAGAACAAAAACAACACCTAATCTTAAAACCTTCTACTGCTTGAAAAACATTTCTTCAAATACTAGGAACCCTTTCTTGATGAACAATTGATGCAGGCCCCAATCGAGTGAAAGGACTAAAAGGGCTGCAACTCCATACATAGGGAACCAACATGGTTGAAAGGGCTGAAAGGGTTGTAACTCCAAACAAAGGAAATTGATATCGGGGGTGGGATACAACTTTATAACTCTCCAAGATCACACCAAAAAGGAAAATAACACCAATCTTGCAACTGCAGCAACATAGACTTGTTGTAAAACACATTACCAAACAAGATTAAGGAACATTAACCTGTGTTCTCCACGAAGAAAAAGGAGGAATACAGACAAGTATAACTTACTATCTATGTCAACCTATGAGTGAAAGCTAATTTCTCAAACACTAGAGGAAGGTTACTATAAAAATGGATATTATTTCATAACACTCACAAATAGTATGTAATTTACGTTTCATATGATAGAAGAAGATCTTAGGGACAAGGAGTAACTAAATATCATTTCTTTTTTCCCTTCTTCTTCATTGTGTACTTCTTTACCTATGATTCTTAAGATCAAAACTAACGAGCAATAAGGGCAAGTTCAATTATCACTCAAAGAAGAGAATCTTGCTTTGGACAATTATCATGAAAGAGTATGATACAGCTGATGAAAGTCATAAACCAATATAAAAAAACATTTAAAAGTAAATTCATGGGCATACCCTGTTAAAAGGTTCGGGCTTAGGTACCAGCCTTACATGGACATTTGAAAGCAATAAAATTAAATGCTCCCTCTGGTTTCTGACATTATCTTTCTGCAAAAAAAAAAAAAAAAAAAAGGTAATAAAACTAATGGAACTGTCAAAATTTATATATATATATATATATAAAAACTGAAATCCAATTCCTCATGTATAGAATGGGACGCGCCAGCGGCATAGCTGTCAAAACTTATGTAACAATTACTGAATAAGATAGACCAACATTTCAATGACTTGTTCCTAAGGTAACCCAAGATACCTGAAATCCAAACATAGCTCTTAACCAGTCCAGAAGATCCAAGTCTCCAGCTTTCTGCCTCTGCTGCTCAAATAAAGTAGGCCAGCTCAAGCCATGGGTGTTCCACAAAGCTGCTACAGCTGCTTTTATCTGATGAAGAAATAAAATAATATGACATGGAGGGTTAATTGATGTGCTGTTATAGAAGATGCAAGCTAAAAGTGACAGATAGTCAGCAGGTAATAATTGGCATAGTAAAAGACATGATTTTACAAAACCTCCTCGAGTTGCATTATAGAGTGGGACGCGCCAGCGGCATCCAATGGAAGAATGTTGTATGGAGTATAGATTTCCTTCTTCTCTTGGACATCTTTAGCAGCTGCAATAATCTGCCCAGTGTAAAAGTAAAACAACCCAAGATATTTCACAAATCAGAACAGCTAACCATATACCATAGAAACATTACTAGAAGCAGTTCCTCACAAAAATAAAGGCACCCATGACTTTCTCAAGGATGACAACAACATTAGCAGCATTAGTTACTGCTAATTGTCAGAATGCAAACCTCAGGGTCGACTTCTTCCACTTTCTCCGTCTGATTAACAGCGCAAAGAACTTCAAAAAGCACTTCAGCAGTCTGATATGCCTTTCCAAGTTGGGCCCTGTAGAAACAAACAACATCTCTCAGTCAGTGAGGAATACAAACAAACAGATGATAGACTGAATGATGTGGGGTGGGAATGTGGCATTGTTTGTGGATGCACTGCGCGTACCGATCTCCCTGCTCTCCTTGGTCGAGAGCTCTGACATAGTTCTCATAGTATTGCTGATAGAAGCTCTGAATTTCTCTCGCATCGCTCTTCTTTAGCCGAGCAGCAAGGCTCGGTGCATTGTCCTGTCACATCACATCACATCATATTAATCAAAACCTTTTGTGCGCTTCTTCTCTCTTTTGTACTCCCTTTTGGTATTATTTTCATTCCACCCCTTTTATACGGAGGGCTTATTTGGCAAATCTTATTAATTTTAAAAATGACCCTATTCGAAATTGATGTTTTTGAAGTGGACCGTTTGGTTAAACAAAAAAAAAAACATATTGAAATAGATTTTTTAAATGTGAGGATGCATGATTTTTTTTCATGAAGTTTCTTAATATCAAAAATGGATCAGGGTTGATGTTTTAGCCCATAGTTGTTCTTTATATTCCGAAGTAGACCAATGATTCATGTTTTTTTGCAAATATAGTTAAATCCGTGAAGGACCAAAGGTTGAATTTTGGTACGGTGGCCACTCATAGTATTTCCAAGAGTATGTACAGTTCAAAATTTATTTTATGGCCCCACACTTCTAAAAAAATGAGGCATAACGGACTGTTTGTATAGCTGCCCAAAATCCAGTCTAGTTGGGCCATGAAAATCAACGGTTAGATAGTTTTTACTATGTTTATTGAGGTTCACAAGAAATTGGAGACTAGGTTTTGACCCCGTAACCATTTTTGGCTTTACAAATAAGATCAATAGTTTTGATCGTGATTATGGGACCTACAAAAGTCTAGAAATAAAGATATATAGTGCTGCAATTTTTTACAAAAATCTCAAGATGCATGATAGATGAACGGATGAAATTTTAACCAGAGGCCATTTGGGCCTTTAGAACACTACTAACGGTTTGGATTATTATTTAAGGTCTAGATTTAAAAGAAACAAAAGAAAAAACAATGTTACTAGCAATACCGCCTAGAACACCGTTCACTGTGATGTCTTTCCACTCAAGAGACTAGTCTATTTGAAGTCACTCCAATTTTGGTCCTTTCCAAAATAAACTTTTTCTGTCTTAATGAGTTTTCAAATGGAACCCATTGTGATACTTACCAAACACACTATTGACATTTTGAAACCTCTTTAAGCTAATAAGAGGGGAAAAGTAGACTTACCAAATAAAGTCTTATTTAAGAACCTTCATTCATTGTTGGATTGAATTGCAAAAAAATTTATGGTAATGATATTATTAAATTTCAAAGCTATTAAAAAAAAAGGCTAGGATGATTTGGTAAGGATACATTTTTTTCAATCTCCCTTGTCCATGAGAAAAATTTTCCATTTGCCCTCCTTTCATTTAAAAACTTAGCATTTGAGTGGTCCATACGAGCTAAATTGCATATAAGTTATATACAGTCTATTCATAAGAGAACATTCTCTTTTAATGTAGATTAGAGTTTCCAAATAGGCCCAAGTCTATTCCTTTTTTTTATTAACCCATAAATTGGCTTTAGGCCTATTTTGACATTCATATGTGAATCCATTTTCAAGATAGCGGTTGCAGTGGGCAAAATGCTATGCAATGAGCGATATGTAGGAACATAGCTATGTTAATTTTTCAAGTGGTAAAAAAATATTCTAATCATGTGTAGTAGTCAATTTTATGTTTTTTTAGTGATTTGGAACCATAAAAGGATAAGGATAACTTTATAAATTTCTATTGATAAGAAGAAATAGGAAAAACAATGTTTTAAATTAAAATTACTTCATTATGCTAGGTTTTAGACCATTGCACCATTATTTTCAAAATAATATAGCAGCGTCAACTGCTACGGCTGCTATACTATGTTGAAGCCACTATTTTGAACTATAGTGTGAATCTCACAAACAAGTCCTAGTCAAAAGATTGTTCAATTAGTCACCTACGGTCTCTCGACTTGTCAAGAACATGAGTTGTGAGCAAGGGTGTATAAGTTCAAGTTCTATTGTAACAAAAGAAAAAAGAACATGAATAAAAAATTATTTTGTTATACTTGTTTAGGTTGACAAATTTTCAATGGTTCAAAAAAGAATAAATGCTTTCACAATTAAGGACTGTATTTTTTTAAGTGGAAAAAGGAAAAAAATAAGCTTTTTTTTTCCTTTAAACTATTTTCTATAAAGAAATTATTGGAAAACAAAATTCACCATTGTAAGAATATTATACTTTTTAGCATATAATCTTTCATTTTCTAAAGAAAATTTTTTTTGTATGCTTGCCAACCGAAGAAAAATATGAAAAGATCATTTTCCTTGAAAAAGGTCAATATCTTTTCATACAACTTCTCCCTAGAAAATTTCCTAAAATATAGAAGACTTTCAAAATGCAACTCATAAATGGTAAAATAAAGTCTTTACTTTAACAAATCTACGATGATGTATTTGTTTACATCGCAGTAAAGGTAAAGTAAATTAAAAGTGAGATAAAGTGTGTGGTGAAGTAAAACAGGAAGGAGTAGGAATATTTTTTTTTTACTTTACTTTATTACACTTAACCATAGTTTTATATGGCAAAGAAAAAGCGGCTTGTATAAAAAAAAAGGTGACAACTACACCTTACTTTACCACCCTATCTTTCCATCTAAACTTGGTAAAGGAAGAGTAGGTCACATTACAGTAAAAGTGAGATAAACTCTATGGTGAAGTAGAATGGAGGGAGATTTGTAAAATTATTACCTTTTATTTTCACTTTACCATATCACACTTTACCAGGGGTTTATATCGTATTGAAAAAGTGGATCGTGGAGAAGTTTGTGGTCAAAAGGTAGGCATTAGATTAGACATTATAACACTACTTTTATTTATCTAAACATGATAGAGGGAGAGTAGGTTACATCTCGGTTAAGGCATGTTTTACCTACATGTGTGGTAAAGTTAAGTATAAGTAAATATCATATTATGATAGAAATTGAGGTGAAATAAAGTGAGTATATGGTGAAGTAAATTAGGGGAGGAATAGAATGAGAGTGGTAAATTAGTTAATTTTTGTATTGACTTTACTTTACCATCAGCTAAATGAAAAATCTTTTACATTTTTCAAAAATTATCAAACAACAAAATATTACAATATTTAAATATTGTAGATTCTGTACTATTTTATCCTTTTCATACTTAAATCTGTAAATATTTTATTTTGTAAACATTCAAATGGGGCCTAAGACTATTAAACTAAGTATTAGGAATTAGTATAATATAATACGTATTATTTTTATTCTTTTATGTGATTAGAGCTCTACTTCCCCGCTAGTGTTACCCACACTTGTATCATCTATGTATCCAAACGAGAACCTCCTGTAGACGTAATCTAGTACTAGTAGCTGCGTGAGAATATTCCCTATAAATTTCAATTCTTGTGGGTCAACTTTTTCTCTAATAAAAAGTTAATAAATTTGTGGGACATAGATCAATAGGTTAGAAGCATGAAATTGGCCCACCTTTTATATATGTGTCCATCATGTATGAAGCTTTCCATTTTCACCATGTCCCATGGTCAGTGGGACTTCGGATGGGCCCTAGTAGCCAGTGTCACAGTAAGGCTGTGCACAATGGATACACAAAGATTCTTATAAGAACTCCTCTCACTCTCATATGGTGAGAATTTTCAATAGGCCCATCTTCTAATCCATCTGCACCATTCAAAGATAGGGGAATCCCCACACCCCAATAGCCACCGGAACCTTGGCCTTGCACCCACCAAATTGACTAGACTATTGTATCAAAGGTCAATTTTTAAGCATAAAGTTGTTAAATTTGTAGGCCATGAATTAAGGGGTTAGAAATATGAGAATGTCTCAATTTCTTATATTTGTGTCAATCATGAGTAGACCTTCCATCTCCCTATGTCCCATGATCAGTGGGGCCCCAAGTTAGCCCCAACAACTGTCATGCAGGGTAAGGTGCATACGCTCATTCCTAAAGTTTGGTAGTTTGTGTTGGTTTTTTTTTTTTAACTAAAAAGACAATTTAAAAAAAGAATAAAACTGCAACAATTCTTTTTTTTTCTTTCTTTCTTTCAGTGTATTTTATAATGAATTGGAAAAACAAAATAACATATAAAGGGTGGTTAACATTGAGGTCCAATGCATTTAAGTTTTGGACTATATAATATTACATAACCTGATTTCAGTCATGGCTGAACCTTTAATCATAGGTTCTAAATAAAACTGAGTTTTAAGACCATTCCCAAGGTGACTTGCCAGAGATGCCAGTAACGTGGGGGCACCTTGGCTCTCCGTCACTATTATGATAATAATAAGAGTATCTAACCGTCAAATCAGAATTACCATAAAGGAAGGATAATCATACATGATGATTCTAACACATGATCAAAAGGAAATTAAGGGCAACCAAAACTAGAAACTAGCAGTCAAAGATGTGGCAAAGCCCTTACTAATTTTGTAAGCATTCAGCCCAAACCCAAAAATACCGCTTCTCCATCACACACGTTGTTAAACTGATAAATAGAAACAGTCTTCATGAACCAGTCTGTACTACCCGAACGTTTTGGCATTACTCATATGATGAACTGTTACTATTATTGAAACCGTGTTTCTAAAACTATAATTAGACGCAAATCATGCTTCAAGAGAATCCTGACTACTCCCTTACCTCCACTATCCCAAAATAACTAGACACCTAAACTCAAATCATCCCAACCCTAAAACTAGTACCCCCTATCAGACCAGCTGATCAGCTCAGCTCAAAGATCTAAAACTAAAAATCATGAAACAATGCATCTATCTATCAAAGGCCATTCTTTGGACACATAATGATCTTAAGATTTTCCAAAAAAAAAACCCTCTATGGCCTAGACCACTGCAAATAATAGAGAGAGAGAGAGAGAGAGAGAGAGAGAGAGAGAGAGAGAGAGAGAGAGAGAGAGAGAGAGAGAGAGAGAGAGAGAGAGAGAGAGAGAGTACCCGTTCTAAACGCTGCAGAAGCGCTGTCTTGAACTGACGAACTCCTCGTCCCGTCGAGCTGGGATCCAGTCGATGCGCTTTCTCGAATGCGTGAAATCGACCTTAAAAAATAGATGAAACCAAATCAGAATAAAACTCTGAAATCTAGTGTATTGCAATGACTTAATTCAAAACAAAAGATCATTACATCTGCATCTGCTCTACTTACATAGATATGCTACCCGAGGCCGCTCCGCCTCGACCTCGTTTGCAGCACGGAGCACCGGAGAAATACTACCCAGTGACGACGGCACGACCTGGTTGTCGAAAACCTCCAAAGAGAAGTTAGCCGTCACCGCGGCGCTGCGAGACGACCTCCTTGTCAACCCCGTAGGACCAACTTCATGGCTCGACATCTCCAGCACTTGGAGATAAACCGCTTTCCCTGAAAACAAAAGGAGGAAAGGCAATTCAGCCCAAACGTCTCATCAGGTTCCTCAGTATTTATTGAATTCAATCAAAGAAAGTTGAAGACAGCCTAAAATAATGGAGATTGAATCTGGGTCTGGATCAGGAACTCACCTCTGTTATCTGTCCCGAGAGAGCCTTGGGCGAGAGGTTAGAACCGAGAAAAACAGATAGAGAGAGAAAGATTTGGAAAGAAGTGAGAGCTCCTGTCTATATATGTTTGTTTCCTTTAGTCTCGGTTTTAGAAGGAAAAGAGATACGTGGATCCTCTGAGATGGGAAGGAAAGACAACAGGAGGCAAACGGGGAAAGAGAGAAGTTCGCGGGACAAGATAACTAACTTTGGTTTGAGGAGGGTTGGACCGTTATAAATGTATGGTATCCACGTAACTGGATCTGCTCAGACAAGTAGGAGAATTTATGCCACGTGGCATTGTAGAATAGGAGCCCACGCAGGATGAGAGGGAGTGGCTATGTATAGAACATGAAAGCAGAGATCCTGATTAAGGGTTTCCTTTCTTTTAATTTCTTTTATTTCCTTATTTGTTGATTGAGGGCTATTTGTGATAGGAATGCTAAGGAGGGACTTGCTTTTTTGGTAAGCAACTAACCAAGGACTTGGAGTTAATTATAACAAGTTAATATAGAATCCTCAGTATTCTTTATTAATATCCTGTGCATGTTGATAGCCCACCAAAGAAAAAGAAAAAAAGAAATTTTCTTTTTGGGCCTTATATTTTGGGAGGCCTAAACCAAGGGATTTTCTTGCTGGCTTGAACATCTTTGCATGAGGGTGACACATTGTAGTCTTGGAGATTATTGTCTTAACAGTTAGTGTTAGTGTTTTCAATTTGTGGCTTGGCTTGAGTATTGATTGAACATGTAATAATGGTTGGATTTTATGCTCACTTCTTTATATTACTTGATGGAATGGTTATGCTTTGACATCCTTTTATCTTTCGTGAGCTGCTTTATTTGCTATATTACTGGAGACCATGGGATCCTTATGCTTATGCTGCAATGCAATATATTATGATGAAAATCATTCTTATTCTCACACGTGATAACTTGTGAGATTTGATGCAGGGTATTGTAGATTCCACACCCGTCACGCTCTGAAATTTAGAGAAGTTCTCGGGGGTCAGGTTTTGGGAGTTTGACAATTACATAAAGTGATTGAAAAAGGGGTTCAACGTTTTGGGCATGCCCTTTGCCTAAGGAGTCGTTTGGTTTACTAATCGTAAAAGTAAGCTCTTATTTTGTGATTCACAGTTAATTTACATATTGTAGCGTTTATTTAATGTGTATTCTAATTTTAGAGCTTATTGACACATTAGAGTTTCTGCCTCTTAAAAATGAGGTAAGGAAGGCTCTTTTAAGAGCTTTTTAAGACAAAGTGAATGGAGGTGGACAACGTAAACTTTCTACTTTTTGGATGATAGTAACTCATGGAATCTTCTAAATGATGCAAATAGGGGGTTCTATATTGTAATTTTATAAGAGAGGGTCCAATTAACTACCATAATTAATGAAGGTGGGCCCCAATTATCTCATGAACTAAGAGTTTTTTTTTATAATTTTGCCTAACTCATTAATTGTAAATTAGAACATAGAACTTAGAAGCTTTTATTTTAAACTTAAATCGAAGTAGTTGTTATTAATTAGACTAGAGTTTATTTTGGATCATCAAGTGGTCTCCGTTAAGGAGATTGCTTAACCCCTTATCTCTTTACTCTCACCGAAGAGATCCTTAGTCTCAACCTCCTTTCTTTCCTTGCTGGATGTATAATTCATTTAGTTTTTACAGCTGAATCCACCCCTTGTCACCTCTTCTATACAAACAACATTTGCTATTTCGCAAACCTCCAAATGAAGCTTGTTGGCTCTTAAGCAAAATCATGAAAAAATACCAAAGAGCAGCCAGCCAAGTCTTTAACACATCAAAAAGCCAACTTTACACTGGGAAGTACAACCCATCCAAACGACAAAACATTTCCTCCATTTTAGACATTCCGATAGTAACCCCACTATCCACATAGCTTGGAGGGCCCCTCTTTTTTGGTAGCCCAAGCTTTGCCATTTCACCAACTTGTTAAATACCGTAAGATCAAAACTAGATGGGTGGAAAATGAGAAATCTTTCTTTCACAGGAAGATTAATCTTGGTGAAGCATGTTGTAGCAAGCATTCCGTTGCATGTCTCTATAGCAATTTCCATCCCAAAAAACTTACAAATTGAAAAACTAATGACGAATTTTTTATGGTCCTCACACTCTACCCAAACAAAAAGAAACCTTGTCAAGTGGGAGCTAATTTGAGTATTAGAAGAATGAGTAAAATGAATGAGGCCAGCATGCTAAGATTGAGATAGCTAGCTACCACTTTTTCTACCGTATGGGCTCCTTGGTTTAAGTGGTGATATTTTAGAAATAACTCTCTTTGGAACCAAAATAACACAACAACGAGATCTTACATATGGAGAAAGAATGGATTTCTAGCTTCAGTGTTCCAAAAAAGTTGTAGATAGAAAGTTAGCGATGGAAAATGCAACAGTATTTAGTTCAATCTCTAGATTTGCTCTCTCCTATTGCCCCTCATTTGATAGACTTCATTTTATCCCAAACAGGAACAGTCTTAAACCTAATCAGAGATAGATCTTGAACTTTTCCAAAACGTCTTCCTTTTGTAGTCCTACTTATTTTGAGACAAAGTAGAATCTATTAATCTGGTAGCAGCCCACTCTTCAAGATGAAATTATATGGGACTACAACCGTTCAAGTACCCTTACTTTCAAAGACGCTTGGTAGAAAATTAAAACAAGATTACCAACAGTACCTTGGGGGAACCTAGTTTGGAGTAGTTTTGTGCTTCCAAGGCTTTCATGCTCATATCATGTCTTCTCCAAAGGATAATCTTGACTCAAGTATGGGTTCCATTAGTAGGTGTTTAGTTAGCTAGCTTCTAGTTGTCCTCTCTGTAACTAAGTTTGGCGTCAAATCGTCATCCCTTTTTCACATGCTCCTATGCGATAAAACAATGGGGTTGGTTTTCAAAGCCCTTCGTAGACCAATGCCCTCTTCACCTTTTGCATCTATTTTTTGAAGTGCCACTTTTTCTTGGGTAGAGATGAACCCTGAAGCAAGCTTGCAATGTGGATCTTCTTCTACCTCATCTCCTTCCTATGGTTTACTGGCAATGAAGTAACTTTCAATGGTAGCCTCATGCCCCAATCCTTGTTCAAAACTAAGTTTTCACTTCAGCTAATGCAATTCTACAGTTTGTAATAAAACAAGACATGACGAGGTTCATTCAGCCTCTTATAATAAGAGAAGCTAACAAAATCTCATGTGCATGATTCTCTTCTCCTTTGCTATTCTTTGTTGCTTCTTTTTGGGAATGTAATATTGTTTTGGATCAAATTTTGGGGGATCTCTTGCTTTTTTTTAAATATGAATATTACCTTCTAGCAAAAAAAAAAAAGTTAGACAAGAGTTTCCAAATGACCCTAAGACTCAGCACGTTTATAGTTTATAGTACTTTGTACAAGAGGGAATTTTCACTAAAAAGAATTCAATCTAGCTGTTACCTATTTTAGGAATATCTTCTTCGATATCTAACTCCAGCGATTGATTTTCTAAAGTTGCCTTATTTCAACATATCTAACTCTATGTTCTCGGTTGTTGAAAATAATTTAAACAAACTTTCCACATTCGCTTTGCCTGGGCTTTCTTCGTCCTACAATGTCCACTTATACATAGACTTATTACAACATACTAGCCCATTGCATTTCACTGCATTGCGGGTCCTAGCCCAGAGAATGGAGGACGGTATGCATCAAGTTGAAATTGCAGTTTATGAAAAAAGTGTGTGTATTATATTAAAAAAATTGAATTTTCCTTTTGCCCTAGTTAAGCTTGTCAATTTGGCCTATACACATAGGCCCAACCCGGCCCTTAAAAAGCCCTTAAAATAAGGGTTTTTGTTTCTAAGGAAAACTCCTAGGGCTGGGCATGGACAATTCTTTGTAGGACCTGAAATTGGAGGGTTAGGCTTGGACATTGCTAGCTCGGCCCAGCCTTGGCCTTGATCCTCGTACATTTTCATTTTACATTATATTTCTATTTATACATAGATATATGTGCACACTAAAATGCACATATAACAGTCACAAAATAGGAATAAAATGAGGGATATGAAGGCAATTTTTTTTATCTCCATACCCATTACAAAATGCCCTAAAACTCTTACATGAACATACTTAGTTCATTTCAGCTATATTTAATTATTTGAGTGCAAGAAAAATAAGTGTAATACATTTGCTTCTGATTCCTTCTAGTTTTATTGCTTTTTTACTTAGACCTTTCATATTGTGTTTATGCATGCTTTCTTGTGCAAAATGGGTACAGTACTCTTAACAATGATAACTTTTTCCTCTATGGAGTGACTTGAGATGCCAATTAATTTATAAGCGTAGCTTGTATGTGTATGGAACTTCAAGGATATTGTGTGATTCTTAATTAGTTAATTATAACTATCAAAATTTAAAGTCTGAGCTAATATTGATTTTTTAAGTGAATTTATTTTAGTGATTAAAATCCAACAATGCTTAATAGTCAAATGAGTATTAAATAAAAAATAATCTCAATTCGTAAAAGGTAGGTGAATGTAAATGTTTTAAAACTTCTTAAATAAAAGAATAAGTTGAAATGATTTAGTATGTAAAAATTATTGTTAAAGGTGTGAGGTAGAACACACTCTTTAACCATTTTCTTTCTTTAACAAAATAAATAAAACCATATGTTTAGAACTGAAATCAGAAAAGCATGTATAACTTTGTTTAATAAAACAAACTTTTTAGAGCTAGATTCTATTCTCCAAATAATCTCTTAGTAATCCATTCACAATAATTGCTAGACAAAATAATGCTTGGTCGACACTGAATGCTTAGTAATGGTGTTAAAAAGACTTAAGATAATGATTTTCTTATTTTGAAGCCATGAACCCTACCTTGGCTATCAAGGGTAAGGTAAGGGCCTAGGTAGTATAGGCCCTTCGAGGGCTCTGGTTCACCCTGGCTCAACTCTACAAATATTGAGGGTATGGTTAGGATAACCATGAGCTTGGCATAGGCCTACCCTTTGATAGCCGCAGTCTTGGCTAGTCCCTTGCCCCTGAGGATAGGACATATACCCAAATATTGCAAGCCGACCTTGACTTAAGGTTTGCCCACATATACTAGGCTAGAGTAAGGGCTTACCTAGCCCGCCTTGGCGGGCCCAACCCTTTGAGGTGTGGGAAGGGGTGGAGGAAGGATAGGGAAGGGGAGGTTACTTTATGTACAATGGAGCGGTGTGGAAGAAAATTCAAATATTTTCAAATACAATGGTGGATGTAGAGAGAAAGTTAGTGTGAAAAGAAAAAAAGATGGGTGTATTTAAAAGCTTCCTAAATTAAACAAAGACAAAGTTTCCACATTAGCTTTGCCGACGTTTGCTTCTTATTGCAATGTCCACTTAGAGCATCTATCGCTTAGCCAATTGTATTTCATTGCATCTCAGATCCCAGCATAGAGAAAAGAGGAGGGTAAGCATCTTGTTGAGATTGTGGTATATGAAAAACATGTGCATGAGTATTGTAATAGGAATTTCCTTTTCTTTTAGTCCGGGTCCCCCTTTGCCCCTCGAGGATTGGACATATACCTAGAAATCGCAGGCCCGCCTAAGGCCCCAGGGGTTTTTTCTTAAGTCAAGGATGTCGGCCCATACATATATGAGGGTAAGGTAAGTGCTTACCCAACCCATCTTGGTAGGCCCAACCCTTTGACAGCTCTATTAATCCAGTTCTAACAAAATCTAGCAGCTAGCTATAGAAATTGGCATTTGATTCTAGCAGCAAAAGCAAAAGTAGCGCTGGTTAGCTTTGTTGTACTCTTTATGAGTGATGACTGTTGAGGGAGTTAAATCACATTGCTTGTAATCTACTTTGGAATTTGAATCATTGAAGTTGTAGTGGTCACGCCGCTAATTTGAAAATCAGGGTTAAACGTGAGATTAGGGGTCAATTAAAATGAATAGAGGGTACAATAAATAGTCAGGAGTAGGCATATAAATCAATTTCTAAAGTTAAAGTGAATAATTAAAAGGTATTTTAATTATATGAACACGACTAAAAACCTATACCAACAGAAATATGTAAACAACTATCCTTAAAAGTATGAGATCAATCATGTGCTGGTCATGATGCATCGGTAGATGCTGTTTGCACATCACCCATACCTAGTAACATTAGGCTCAGCTACCTAAGGCATCTCTAATAAAACCTCCTCAAGATAAGCATGCTTAGTATCTATGCACCAAGCGCAACATCATAAGACTACAACATATAGTCAATCCATAACAGATGTACAATATTAAACCAAATAAAGACAATGTGATCATATGCTAACTTTAAACAATATACAATGAATGATGATACGAAGAACGAAAATCCTAAAGTATATTAGCAGCCCACATAGGCCAATACATTGGGTAAAACCCAGTCCAAAACACGGAAGTTAAATCTGTCTTCGGATGCCTTGCATCTTGTCCACAATTTGGAGGATCAATCCATGTTCGGATGCCTTGAATTTTATCTACATTCATAGAGCCTAAGGCCCCGTTCAAAACATAGGATGGTCAGTCTTCTTAAAATCTCGGGATAACCTGACTTTGGGTTACCAAATAGCCTTGTACAAATCACGGTGTACATCCATGTCCAAAACTGATCTGCACAATTGTCCAAAAGACTAAGATTCCAAAGACAATAATCCTTACATAAATGTGCCCCTCCTGTGCAAGACTTGAACTGCTTAATGGTGCTCGACCAATGAATCCTAAGTCAACGTAAAGGGCTACACACAGGTCCAAATAGTGAGGGACTACTTCCATTCAAAGATTCTAATACACATGCATAACGATACCATACAATACAAAACAAGTAGCCCTCTTGAATCCATTACACAATGCCAAGCCACATCGCGGTCCATGCCAATGCAATATGGTACAATACATAAAAAAACATGTACAAGACATGTACAATACAAAGATAATGCAATAGCAATATAAACCCAAAGGCCAAGGAGTATTTACAAGCCCAACTTCTAGGTCAAGAAAATACTTCTTGTAAATACAAGCCAATAATTCACTTTTTTGCAACTACTAGGTCAAGACGATAATTCATGTACCCGACAACTCTACTCGAACCATGAGAAAAGTGAGAACAAGACATCCACTCCATTTATTAGTGCATAGTCTATTACTGGATGTCTCAAGTCCTCATGTCATCCGAGTATGACTAGACTGTCCACGTACATGAACCGTGTAATCCATAAGAGGTCTGTTTTCCCACAATGCTTATTACCCAATGTTCTAATAAATGAGTCCATTAATCATAGGCTAAAAAGGGGTCCTAAACCAAACCAAAAGCCCCTAAGTCATCTGGAATTTCCATGGAAAGCTAGTAACCATAGTTGACCTTGGCGATCGATGATTGACTGAGACCACACCGAGGTTGACTGTGGAGTCGACCGGTGTACTAATATGCTCAAAGAAAAATCCCAAACATAAGGGTTCTTCTTTCTTCCCCTTCATCCACGGTCAACCCCGTGGTTGACTGGGATGTTTACCAAGGTACTCCCAGGTTGTGCCTAGAAGGAGGTGATCAGGCTTGAAATGTGATGTGAAATGTAATGGATTCGAGTTTAACATTCCTACACTGTAAGCATTAAGAAGAATGAGAAATAATTACAGTTCATCTTTAATCTCCCTTTATTTACATAGGTTCAAACGCTCTGACAGTGAAGATGCATGTTGTTTACAAGTTTTGAAAAACTACAACCCGTCTCTCTAGTCTCAGATGTGATCCAAACTTGAAAATGACAAGAAAATACAAGAAAAAGTGGCTGAAATTATGAAAAAGAGAGTGAATCGAAGTGGTAACCATGGCCTACGGTCATTAGCTCCCCACCAGTGACCATGGCCCACGGTCACTGATAGAAAGTGGCTGAAATGGCTACTCTTTGTCTTGTTTTTTCTCTGTTTTGCTTCTGTGATACTTTCAAAGTGCTGGAGCTTGTGTTCTTCGACTTTTAGAGTGTTGAATGACCACCAATAGTACTTAATTTGGCCGTGGAATCGACTAAAACTTTTGGTAACCTATCCCTTTTTGGTTACGGACTGTTTTTGTACAATCCGAAAAGGGTGCTTTCTAAGAGCAAAATGGAGCAAAAGTTATGTCATTCTGAATCTATGATTTTCAGGGAACAGAATGAAGCCTAAAGAGGCTTATTCACAAATTCTGAGATGGCCGAAAACCCTCTCAAGCGAGAAAGGTAAAAGAAATAGACTTCATCCTTTTTTATGCTTCATGGCCCATGCACCATTCTTTTCTAAGTAATATGTATGCTTCTCCTCCTTCTCTGAGCTATTTCTCAACTTAAGTTAGTGAGAAGGAGAAGAAGAATTAGACTTGAAGTGCCTTGGGAGCCTTGTGAATTTATGGAACTTGCTTGAATTACCTTGAATCCTCTGAACTTGTTGGAACTAGTGTGGAACTTATGTGTGGAACTTGTGTGGAACCCTCTCCTAAGTGCCAAACCTTCTTTATATAGACTCTAGATGTGATTTAGGGAGTTATAGGCGGTTGGAGTTCGAAATAAAAGTGGAGAAAACAGCTAAATATCACTAAGAACTGCTTCATAGGTGTCAATGACTGTGGCCGTAGTCACTGACATGCCCAATTTTGGATTTTTTGCATATGTGACCCGTTTTCACCTATTTGGGGCTCAAACAATGTCTGATCTTTACGAAACTTGGAAGGATGCTTTTTAACATTATTATAAGTGTGTCATAGAAATTTCAGCCCTTTTGATATTCTGAAGTTGGTTAACCCCCCAACCCCCTTGACTTTTCATGAAAATGGGCCATTGTTTCAGCTGTTTGAAGACCAAATGACCTCAGATTGATTTGTAACTTGGTGGGATTGATGTCAGGGGCATCTTGCAGGGTCCATAAAAATTTCATGTGGTTTAGATTTGTGGAAGTAGGATTTTAAACTCTGATCCACTTATTGCATGTTTTAAGTCAATATTCTCTTATGTTGCAGGCAATCAGCTTGTTTTCTACCCGAATGATATTCAATTGATTTGAAACTTTGGAGAATTAACTTTAAACATATTTTAAGTCTCTAATCTGAATTTCATTAGGTTTGGCCTCTTAGAAGTAGGATTTTTAATCAATGACTCCCATAACTTGAAAGTCACAAGCTCCTAGCTGACATCTAGTCAAAGTAGGGTTTAACGAACTCCTCTTGGCTTGAAAATTTACAAAACAACTTCTGAGTGATTGCGCTAAAAAATGGTGAAATGTGTAGCAGATTCGAGTCCAACATTCACGTACTTCAAGTGTTTAAGAAGAATGAGAATTAACTACAGTTTATCATTAATTCCCCTTTTGTTTACATGAGTTCAAATGCTCTAACCGTGGGGATGTAGGTTGTTTACCTATTTTTGAAAAGTTTACAACCCCTTCCTCTAGTCTTAAATGTGATCTAAACTTGAAATTTGTAAGAAAATATATGGAAATTGGAAAAAATGCAAAAAATAAAAAGTACAGGGGGAGTGACTGTGACCCACGGTCATGGGCTCCCTGCCAGTGACCGTGGCTCACTGTCACGGGCTCCCTATTAGTGACTGTGACCTATGGTCACTGGTAGATAGTGGTTGGAAAAGCTACTGTTTGCTCTCTGTTTTGTTCTGTTTCGTCGCTGTGACTTCTTCAGAGTGTAGGAACTTGTTTTCTTTGAATTTTGAGTATTGAATGACCACTACAAGTGCTTGATTTGGCTATGGAATCGACTTAAACTTTTGATAATCATCATTTTTGGTTTATGGATTGTCTTTGTACAATCCGAAGAGGGCACTGTATGAAGCCAAAGTTGTATCATTCTGACCCTATGATTTTCAAGGGTTAGAATGAAACCTAAGGAGGCTTGTTCACAACTTCCATGGTGGCCTAGAACTCCTCCCAAGTGAGAAAACTAAACGAAAAAGATGTCATCTAGGTAACCCTTGCATATGCCTTCATTAAGTGAGGTATATGTTTCTTCATCTTTTCTGAATTACTTCTCACCTTGAAAAAGAAGAAGAAGAAATAGCCTAGGGTATTGAAAATGCTTTGTGGCTTATTTAAAGTTGCTTCCAACTCTGGAACTTGGTTCAGGAACTTATACTTGTTTTCTTCACTATATGTATTTTCTCTCATTGTTGGTGTCCTTTTTTGCTTATATTTCCTTCTAAGAGTTCAAATGTGCCTTTTATAGGCTTTAGAGGGAGTTGGGATAGTTCCTAGCAATTGTAGATTCAAAATAAAGCAAAATAACTCTAAAAAACCGTCTGGGACCAAGTCACAGGTGGGAGTGACTACGGGCCGTGTCACTCCCAAGGCCCTTTTTTGGATTTTTGCATATGTGACCCATTTTCACTTGTTTAAGGCCGAACGATGTTCGATCTTCATGAAACTTGGAGGAATGCTTTTTAACACTATTTTGAGTGTGTCATAGAAATTCCAACCAATTTTGACCTTCAGAAGTTGGTCAACTCCCCTGTTGAAGGTGGGCCGTGGTCACTCCTAACGCCCATTTTGGACTTTTGCATATGTGACTCGTTTTCACCTATTTGGGGCCCGAACGATGTCCGATCTTCACGAAACTTGGAGGGATATTTTTTGACACTACTTTGAGTGTGTCATAGAAATTTCAGCCCATTTTTGAAATTTCAAAGTTGGTCAACTCCCCCATTGAAGGCAGGTTACGATCAGTCTCAAGGCCAATTTTTTAGACTTTTGCATATGTGATCTGTTTTGACTTGTTTGGGGGTTGAACAATGTCTGATCTTCATGAAACATGGAGGGTTTCTTTTTTGACACTATTTTGAGTGTGTCATAGAAATTCTAGTCCATTTTGACCTTTGGAAGTTGGTCAACTCCTCCGTTGAAGGCGGGCCGCGGTTATTCCCAAGGCCCCATTTTTTGGACTTTTGCATATGTGATACGTTTTTGCTTGTTTGGGGCCCGAACGATATCCGATCTTCATGAAACTTGAAGGGATGCTTTTTGACACTATTTTGAGTCCTTCATAGAACTTTCAGCCTATTTTGACCTTCTAAAATTGGTCAAGTCCCCCGTTAACTTTTCATGAAAATGGGCCCTTGTTTCAGGTGTTTGAGCCCAAATGACCTCGGTTTGATTTGAAACTTGGAGGGACTCATGTCAAGAGTATCATGGACTGTCCATACAAATTTTATGTAGTTTGGATATGTGGAAGTATGATTTCTAACAGTAACCCAATTGTTGTATATTATAAGTTACTATTCACCTCACATTGTAGGTTAGCTTGTTTTCTACCCGAACGTTGTTTAATTTACTTGAAATTTTGAGAAATTTATTTTGAACATATTTTGAATATCTATTCCAAATTTTATCAGCTTTGGTTCCCTAAAAGTAGGATTTTTTCTAGTGACCTTCATGGCTCGGGGGTCACTTTCTTTTAAGCTGACTTGTAGTGGAGGTAGGACCAAACAGAGTCCTCTTAACTTGAAATTTTGTAGGGTCTCCCGTTAGCATAACTGAAGCTTTATGCCCTAATTTCATCAATTTTGGACGCCAGAAAGCAAGACTTTGGTTAATGACCTCATGGCTTGGGGGTCATTGATCCAAAGTTGACATGTTTGTAGACTTTGGGTCAAATGATATCCATTTGACCTGAAATCTTGTAGAGTTTCACTTGAGCATAATTTGAGATTCCTCAAGGAGTATCAACTAGTTTGATCTTCACGAGGTGTCACTTTGCATAATAACCCCATAGAGCTTAGTAGACAACCATCCGAACTGAGTTTGGGTCTAAATGATGTCTAAATGCTCTAAAACTTTGAAAGATAGTCTTTGAATGTATTTGAAGGCATCCCCTGAGTTTGAGTTTACTTTGACATGTAAAAGTGTTAATTCCATAGTGACCCTCAAAGAGAGCAAACAGTCACTGCAGCTAGATTTTAAGTTGAGATGAAGTCCAAATGCTTTGAAACTTTGAAACATCATTCTTAAGCATGCTTTAAAGTTGCCATAAGAGTTTCAACCACTTCAGTAACCCAGAAGCTTGAATTTATTTGGTGATCCTTGAATTGAGTCATTAAGCCTCAAACTTGGTGTTTGGTGAGTTGAGTAACCAAATAAAGTCCATTAACTCTGAAACTTGAATTGTTGCATTTCGAAATTATCTAAAGTCTTTTGAGTGGATTGTATTAGCTGCGAATTTTTATGGGTCAACACTGAGCATAACTTAAGCCTTGTGTTCAAATTTCATCAACTTCAGTCATTTGGAAGTAGGACTTTGCTCAGTGACCCTATGCCTTGGAAGTCACTGACCTAAAGTTGACATTTTTGTTGACTTTGGGTCAAATGATATCCAATTGACCTGAAATTTTGAAAAGCCTCTCTTGAGTATAATTTGAGCTTCCTCAAGGAGTTTTAACTGATTCTGGGATATAGAAATGTCTGCTGTTACAGTGACCCCAAGGAGCTAAAAGATAATCACTGAAGCTTGACTTTGAATTGAAATAAAGTCCAAATGCTTTAAAATTTTGAAGCATCATTCCTAAACATAGTTTTCTCAAGGTAGGTTGTAGGACTAAACTTGGAATTTTTGAAATTCTGGGTCAAAAAACCATGAAGGGTTTGGAATTTGGTAAAAACATAAGGAGTTTAAATTTCTTTGCCTTATTTTCATAGATATTAAAAGTAGTATTTTTGTGGGGTTTGTGGGGAGCACCTACAAAAAAAATTCCTAAGGTATTGGAAAATTCAAGAACTTATGAATTTAGTTTTTGATTTTGAAAATGGATTTGATTTTCTCATGACCTAGTTGTCATAAATGTCCAGAGTGGCAACTCTGTGAGGACATGGGGAACACCCACAAAAAGAATCTCTAAGAGTTTTTAAGAAAAATCAAGGTTTGGGTTTGAAATGGATTTGGGTTTGGATTTTCATGGATTTTTTATTTTTTTCAAAAATCAAAGTTAAGGTTTTGACTTGGCTTTACATGAGTCAAAATAAGATGGAATTTTGAAAAAAATTGGCTTTGTTGGGTTTTGATTTCAAATCAATTTAGATGATAGCTCAAAACCAAATTTGACCCAAGATAATTTTGAAATTTGGATTATTTTTGAAAGAGAATCCCTCCTTTATTTTTTTTTGAATATAAATACCCCAAAATAGGTTCACTACGTTGTGGGAAAGCATATTTTTCTCTTTTTTTTATTGCTTCAGCCGAATACCCAAAGTGGGTTCACCATCCTGTGGGAAATTATTTCTCTCTCTCTCTCTCTCTCTCTCTCTCTCTCTCTCTTGTAAAATATCCGAAGTGGGTCCATCATGTGGTGTGGGAATTTGGATGATTACGTTTGAGAGAGTGTGGGCCACTAATTAATGGGTACTATTGCTCAAAATCATAGTGGCCGTGAGGGTTGGAATGGAGTGGCAGTGACCGTCGACTTGGCCAAGGCATGGACCCCACTATTAAAATAGTTTGTGTCTATGGGAAGGAGAGTAAAGCACATTGTAGACCCCACTATTTCAACCCATACAGTGTCTGTGGATGAAGTGACCAACAGCAGTGATCATAGACCCCACCAAGTTGTGCCCATGGGAGAGATGGCCAGCAGCAGTCACCGTGAGCTTTGGATAAAGTTGAGAGGATTTGCCACCAGAGTTGAGGGGATTTGTCACCAAACCCGTGGACCCTATTGCTTAAGACAGCTGCCAGCGAGAAAGAAAAGCAGAAAAACAGAAGACAGTGACTGTGGCATGAACATGATAAAAAGCTCGTGCCTTCCTTCTTCTTTCACTCTGTTATTTCAAATTGTTTGGGTGGAGACCGAGAGCACCAAGCTTCCAGCAACCTTCTTCGAGTTTTCAAGTGGATTTTGAGTTTTCTTCTTCTCCCCGAGCTCCATTAATGGCCAGTAAGAATTTCTACTTCACCTACTTCTTGTTTGTTCACTGCCGAATGTATGACATGGTATTTGCCCCAAAAAAAAAAAAAAAAATTTTGTGCTTCTTTTCCCTTTGTTCTTTTCTTCCTTCTTTCTCTCTCTCTCTCTGTCTTTTTTTTTTGTTTTTTGCTTTGTGTGTAAGAGTAGCCTAGGCTTATTCTGAGGTGATCTGGTCAAACTAAGCATAGTTCAACAAATCTCAGTCATGGCTTGCACTGTCCGTGGGAGTTCACGTTGCCCCCTGTTTGACAAAATGCTTAATTGATTTTTTTTATTTGCATCTGTGTTTTCACGTTTTGCTGAATGCCAAGGGTCCTTCTCATATTGCAGCCCCTTTGCTCACAAATTTACATAAACACAAACCCAAAATTCAAAGGTTTTGCTTGGGGTTTTGGGTTTTGGAGGTTGGCCTTTCTTGGCTTGCTGTTTCTTCTCTCTTTTTTTTTTTTTTTTTTTTTTGTTTCCTTCCCATTCCTATCACTTGTTGTTGGTGCAGGAGCTATGGTTTACTAGTTTGCCATGGAGTTTTGCCTAAGTTGGGCACTGTTGGGAGGGGTGCCACAGTCATGGTTAACCCAGTCTGTGGGAAATCCACGGTCACAACCCATTTGTTGAACTGATTTTTTTGTTTTTTTTGTTCAAAAGAATTTGCTTCTAATATTTTGCTCAGATTTGGGCTGGGCATTGTCCAAATACAACCAAGGTCAAAGGCCATCCATGGTCACGGCCTGTTTGAGACAATGTCTGTTTGCCCTTTTTTTTTTCTGAACTTTGATGCTTCACTCAGTGAATCCCTATTGATGCATGATGATGCTCTGAGCTCCACCCTCTTTGCAAAATGGGATGAAGCCTTGCCATGTCTAGACAGTGCCCACTGTCACAATCAACAATGGCCGTGAAGTGCCACGGTCACTGTCTTTTTACTTCACATGAAGACTTGAATTTCAAAATGGTTTATTTTTAAAATTTTTTATAACCATTCTTTAAGAGATTTGAAGTGGAGAAGCTCCCTCTAGGGAAATGTGTACCGTTGGTGGAATTAGGCTTCTAGCTTGATCCTCTCACTGTTCAAATTAGTGGAAGGCACACCAACCCGTTCTATTTGAACACTAATTCAATCAAAGCACACATCTAGCTTCTGTGATATGTGGGAACTGTAAGGGGTTGAGAGCTGACAACCCGCTTGATCCCCAGCATGGTGCAAGTATAAGTTGAGTCATCATAGCCTAATTACAGGAGATTGGCTTGTAGTAGTTGCCCTATTCACTAACAAGAGGTGAATACAAACTTGATGACCATCGCTTCGTGGGGATTCTTTCACGATCAGCAAATTGAGTATGCCCATGACGCATTTCCTTTTACTTTTGATGAAAAGGTTACTCCCTTTAAATTTCAATAAACATGAAAAGTATAAATCACTCGAATATAAGCGGCCGATTAGAGAAACCAATGAAGATTGGATGAACCTCTTGTTGAGTGGTTAGATGTAGCTTTCAATGAACTTTTTACATTGTCTTTCTCAATTACAACTTCGAAGGCTAATTCACTCTTCTTTGTCTTTTACGATCCCAACCTAAGGTGTACTATTCGAGTCAAAATGGATGATGCCGACCGTCTTTATGAGAAGCTAATGAATAGAATATCACCTTCCAATCATTGATGACCTTCCAATCATTGATGATAGTTGATTATCTTTGTTTTGAAATTAACTTTGCAGAGCAATATTTCCTTCATTAGCTCTATATACACTGAGAATAGTGCACTTTCGAAATCCCACAAGAATGTCTAGTCCCATCATAGCAAATCACCACATAAAACTCTATTTCCAGGGATTTGTTTGAGATGCCATTTTGGAACTGTAGATATCCTTTGTCGGCTTAAGATTTTAGGGTGGAGAGTAAAACAATCTCCAATAATTGCAGGTAAGTCTAATAAAACCATAAGAAGTCACCGGAAGTGGTTGCCAGTAGACCGATAGCACTTACTTTCGTTTTCAATGCTTTAAAAATTGACGTTGTTCTTTATTGAAAACATGCCATATACTTTCACATGCTATTTTTTTCATACATGTTTGAGCTTGTTTATGCTTTGTGCCGTATATAGCTATTGTCATGCTTTGCTAGTGTTGTGCATACATTTCGTGCGTTGGATACTTTAACCTTTGTGCTCGAATACAAATCAGATTGCCCCCTAAAAGTTTTTAAGGTGCTCGAAACCTATTTGGATCGGGAGCCTCAGTTTTAGGACTTAAGTGTGCCTTGATGCCAATTTTTGTTCTCAAAACTTAGTATTATTTCTGCTTTTGGCCTTTTGTTAAGGGGAAACGTTGTCGAGATTTTGGTAGAATTCCATGCCTTAGTCATTTTTGTTGTTGCCGATATTTGCTTCTTATTTTTTTTATTTTGCAGACAGAAAAGGCAAAGCACCTGCGACTTCAACTGCCGGGGCATCAAAGAGCGGTGCAAAGGGCAAGACTGCAAGTGATCCTGATCCGAAAGACTCAAATGGAATATTTGCTGCAACTTTGCAAACTCAAAGAACCAAAGCGCTAACAAGGAGGAACTGCTACACATTGTTGTCTACTGAATAACACCAATTGGGAAAATAATGACAAAGTGAGCTTTGACAAGCCACACTATATATTCGGGGATGCTATGAAGGAGACCATGAAACAACCTGCTGAGAGCATACAGTGTCGCTATGTGGACACATTGAGAGTCTCTCATGAGGTGACTTACTGACCTTCTCTTTCAGAATGAAGCAGTTTTTTGAGAGGATGTGACACCATCCGGTGGTATGCACAGTAGTTTGGGTCATTGATGCGACCCGCTTGTTCAAGCTTCTTCATTGGTGGAAGTTCAATCTTATTGTTATCCATCAATGATTGAAAGACTACTTCAATATCCCCATCAAAAGGATATTTAGTTTTCTTCTTTTTTTCATACTCCTCTTTCTTAGTTTGATCAGTTTTTACTTTCTAAGGCCTTTGAGGATGTTTGGAGGTTTGCACATTGAAGATCTCCTATTTCTTTTTCAGTTTTGGAGTAGAAGATGAAGATGTTTTGCTTTTCGGGTTGCTTTCTTCTGACTAATCTCCTTGCGGGTCAGCTCTGCATTAGTGGCCACCTTAACCAATCATGCCAGAGACTTAGTTTTATGATTAAGTATGATAGCCATAATCTCTGGTCGTAAATTGCTTTTGCACATTTCAATGGTTGCCATTTGAGATGGTTGTTCTAAGAATCTATAGGATAATGCTCTTCATCTGTTAACAAAGGACTGTACTGTTTCATTGTCTCTTTGCCTTGTATTACTGAGCATAGCAAAGGTAATTGTTTGAACCTCCTCTTGGAAGTGAAGTAAAAACTTCTTTTCTATCATAGGCCATATTGTGAAAATGAGTTTTGGTAATTGCTTGTACCAATCAAAAGTAACTCCTTTCAATGTGCCGATGAATAGCCTTATCGTTAGTGCATCCAATTCTTGTAAGCTTCCGAGAAGTGATTTGAAATGCACAATATGCTGATATGCTAACCCCTTTCCAAGGTAAGGCTAGAAATTTGGAAGTTTATAATCTGATGGGAATAAAATCAAATCGAATTCAGGAGGATACTTGGGTGTGATACTCTTCTTTTTTATCATGATCTCCACTTTTGATTTTATTATTATTTCTTCAACTTCCTTGAAGGTTACATGTTTTTCAGGATCTGTATGAAGACCCAGAATCGATGAATGATCACTAGAGGAACCTGCAACTATCACCTTATCTGCCAGGGACTTAATTTGAGCTATGAGCAGGTCAATTTTAGTTGCATTCCTCCTGATCATTGCCTGCTTTTTTCTATTAGCAAACAAAAGATTGACTGAAGCTTCAGCTGGACCACCTAACTTATCTGCTAAGATTTTTAACTAAACAGTCAAGTGGTCGATTTTAGCTCCTTGTTGCTTGACAACGTCACTGACGTTGTCTTCTTGATTTTCACCAGTATCTTCTTTGCGGGCATTGTAAGATCTTAATCCCAACTAACCTTGATTTATACTGATTAATCTTGTTTTATATTAATTAAATCTTGTTAAGGCTAATTTAACTCAAAACTTTCTTGGCTTGGGTCATGGATAGATAGTTGGGTCGAGTTCGAACCTTACCTAAGTAGTTGAGGACCCTTTTGTAATTTGTTCATGCATCATATTGACACCTCATTAGTTGCATATTATGTAATTCTTTGTGTAGATCATCTTTTATGTTGGGCCCGACTTAATTTGGACTCATCTTAGCTCAATAGAGGCTATATGACCTAAACTGTAAATATCCCAAAAAGCTTGGACTTGCATGTAACTGCAGGAAATTTCATTTAAAAAACTGAAACTCAAGTCCATTCTCTCTTTTTTTTTCCTCTTCTTCGTTGCTGGAGCTATTTTTTCCTTTTCTTCCTTCTTCATCTTCATTTCAAATTTGAAGTTGTAAACAAGGATTAGAGGTCTTATATGCCATAGGGATAGTCTTCACTCATCATCCTCTTCTTCTCTTATGCATTTTCTCTTTAGGAAGTACCTTCTTCTCCAAACTATAGCCTATTAAGGTGAAGGCTCTACTTCCATTTGATATCTTAGGGTTTGTTAGAGTTAAGTAGACTTAAATCTATGACATGCATGCATTCTACAACATATTCACCATTTGCATGTTTTCATGTAGAGAACCCACCTTCATTGAGGGTTTTCCCTAAACACACACTAAGGGAGAGTTAGTGAGGTCAAGCACTGTGTAAGGCAAGTATTGGAGTATATATGGTATTGCATGTATGTTTATTTGTTAGCTCTTGGATTGATTATTCCAAATCTTAAGCTACAGCTCTTTCCTCTTTGATTTAAGCATGTATATATGTTAATTGAATAAATTAGAGAGTGAGTAGGTAATGTGGGTGTCGTGTGAGCCTTGAACAACCCTTAGTGACATTTTGAAAGTAATAGGAAGCTTCTTTAACTTTCTCACCTCAGAGTTCTGTATTGAACTCAAGTTTCAGAATCAGCTTCAGAATTTCTGAAGCTTACAATGAAGCTACGGCTAAGCCGTAAATGTGTATGGCTTAAAGTCTCAAGAGCATTAAAACCTATTCTTATGCTACGGCTAACCCACGGTTGCACCGTGGAATGAACTACGGCTAAGCCGTACCCATCCCGTGATCAAGCCATAAGCCATTTTACTGCGAGTTTTCTCGAGGGCCTAGAATTCCAACTTCCTTCTATGGCTTACCCATGGTTACATTGTGGAATGCACTACGACTAAGTTGTACCTAGCCGTAACCCTAGTCGTAGGCTTAGCACGGCTAAACCATAGGCTAACATACAGGTGAACTGTAAATGCGTATGAAATTAGCAAGGAAACCTGAACCACTCGGCTAAGCCATAACATGTACACGGCTAAGCTGTAAGAACACTGTGAATTTAGATATTAGGGATTCCCAATGACCTTGTAGGGCCTTAGTGATGGCACATTCTTCCCAACTAAATTAGCCCAATGTTGATCAAATGATAAGGAGGATGAGTGTAGGGTTGTCACTTATTTCCTTCGATTTTCCGAGTGAATTCCCAATGTCATGTCATGGGTGCTGGCATAAGAAGAGGTGTCTTTATGTATACAATGTAATACTAAGATATGATAACATAACGACACTGAACGTTTTATAAATACATCGTGTTGAATGACCTCGGGACCACCACGGACTATCTAGCATAGGATTGGCTAGTAAGTTCCCTTGATACATTTGATTCAAATGCATTCATATTGTTAAGGAAACCTTGCACTCAACATGACTTAGTCATGTGCCCACTCTTCTTGTAAACCTTGAGACAAATTAGACCTGTGCTTCTACTGAGTGCGTGTCTGTCAGGCCTGAGCTTCTACTAAGTGTGTGCCTGTTAGTCAAATGAGTGTAGCTAAGGTTGAGAGGGTTCGAGCTCTCCTAGCTCATATGGGTATGCATTATTCAGTTACCTTATTAATTCTGATTTTTATGATTGAATATGATTTCAAGACCGATACTCCCTTATGTACGATATGATAAGTATGACTGAAATATATAAAAGATGTGAATCCGAGTCGGTCTTGATACGTTGAGTCGGCACCACTTAGCTTGCTCCCTTTGTGTATCTTTATATCGCTACTGCAATAGTCCACGGAGGAGTTGTCGGCACTCCTCGGGAAATTAGTTTGATCCCCTAACGACCCATATGTATGTACGCTCCTTTTAGATGATATGCTCTCTTTTGGGAGAATATAGCCTCATGGTTGCCAACTAGTCTGTATAACATTCTTTTTATGATTCATTACACATGTTTACTCATGCACAATATGCTTAGTATACGATTATTGTATTCTTTAGCTAATGTTTGCTTTTTAATTCACTTGATACATTATGATTGTTTCATATATCTCTGTATTTGCTTAACCGTTGTGTTAACAGTGCTACTCTTGGTATTACAGGTACGGAATCAAACCTCGACACGAAGATTGACATATCCTCAGAGAGTGCACCAATGGTACTTAGGGGTATAGAAGAGTGGGAAGATGATGATGTCTTCTACTAGTTGTCTTCCAGAGTGCGCCAAATTTTTATGTTGGGTTAGCTATGTTGGTCATATGTGTGGAATGTTTAACTGGACTTCGTGTATAAGACATGTTTTGGATTTTGTGGATATGTATGTGATGGAAACTTTAATTAAAGGATTTAAGTTATGTTGTGTTGGTCATGTATGATAGCCTTTCTATGGTTTCTGATAATTATTATAAGAGCATTTTATAGGTTTTGCTTGTGTACGAAAATGAATTTACATGTAGAAGGATATGCCTCACACATTCCTATGGAATCTCCCTTGTAGGAATTTGTGTATATCTTCTTATGGCACGGATTACTACGGGATTATGTATTCACACCCCAGGGGCCCACTCTAATCCCCAATTCCCAGGGTCGGGGCATGATAGGGATCTTTGCTTTCACTAGCATCATCATTTCCATCCTTGCTAGTCCCACTTCTTACAGCCATAAACATGGTGTACTAATGGGGGTAGGAGGATGTTAATGTCGGAGGTGTGGATTAACTATCTTCTTTGTCTAAGATAGTAATAGGATACTCGTCAGAGTCTGTCTCAACATGACCTTCAGAAGTCCTGCTTGAATGGGAGTTTGAATTAGACTCTTGTGATTAAGTCTGAGCCATACTCTAAGTAATTCTCCGAGCTGAACCTGGTCTAATTATGCATGATAAGGTCAAGTCCGGATCATCTTCTTTAATTACCCATTTTTGAGTGATTTTACGCTGAGACAGCTTTTGGGTTTGATCCCTGTAGTAAGCCAAAGTTTTTTTTTCTTTATTTGCTTAGCCAGTTTGGTTGTTAAGGTTTGATCTTTGTACTTAGTGACCATTGGCCTGGAAGTGCCGGTAACTCGTTCCCAATCCATGGAATTAGAAGTGGAAAGCGAAAGGATGTCAATAGCACATCTCTTGTTCTTTTTCTTTTGCTCCTTTTGTTGGAGTGAATCCTTGAAGCAAGCGAGATCGGGCGAATTATTAATGACCAGTCGCTCAGCTTTCTTTTTATCTTCAGTGCCATGTGATAGACGCTGGGGTGAAAATGGCAGGGTCAGTGCTACAATGATATAGGGTAGATGCCTCCTGCTGAAACTTCATCCCTCTTTCTGAGTCAGAGGATAGAAGATATTGTCTTCAAGTGAGGCCAAGAGTTTGTTTTTAGCCTTGTTAGATTTTGAAGTGCGTGGCTAAGGTGACCGTATACTACATTCGGGAATAGACATATGCTTTTGGGCCTTTTTGCGAGTTAAGAGTTGCTGAAGGTCCTTTGATACTTGCTTGTTAATGGCCTGTTGTTTGGGCCGAGTAGATGATGATTTTTGAGACTTGGGCAGCCACTGAATGCGACTTGCCAAGTGGTATTGGCTTGTGATCCATGAACTGGATCGTCTTACCCCCAAACAAGGCTCAATGATATGAAGGCTGCTGCCTCCCGACTTCAGTTTGCGTTTAGGTTCCTCTTGAACCTTGTTGAAAACCCCAAACAAATTTTGGGCATATTTAAAGACCCAGAGTTTAAGAGCCTCGGTCTTCTTAACAGACTTAGGGGTCACTGATGACCTATTCAAATCGAAAGAAGTCATGGAGCCCATAGGAGTGGAGAGTCTATGGAAGACTAAGACTCTTGAAGCAGTGGTAGCAGAGTCAATTCGAGCCCTTTTTGATGCTCTTGTAGATGGTTTGTTGTGGGCCGTAGAGATTTTGAAAGCCTCTCCTTGGCCTCATCAAAAGTGATGATCAAAGAACCCATAATATTTTTTGCAAAACAGTAAGCCTAAAGGACTATATTAGTGTTACAACCAACATAGCTACCTCTTGGGCTAGCCGAAATAGTTCATGAATGCCTTTTGAGCCAGTATGGTTTTGAACCGGAATGGTCAGAAATAGGCATAAACCTCATCTCATTGTTCTATGCTGACCGTCCTAGCTGCTAGAATTTTTGCAGCATTTTGGGACTATATAATCAGCCTTAAAAGTATGCTAAGCTGACTAGACTTAGCTATCAAAATTTTGGCAACATTTTAGGGCTATCTATATTAAACTTATAAACATAAAAGGTTGGGTCTAATCAAAGGGATAGGGCTTACAGGATTAAGCTTGCACCACTACTACAATGATCACACAAGATCCATCAATGCAAGACACTGGACAATGCATGACTGCAATGTCATTGTTCTTATCACGGATTTGATATAAACATTTGTTTAGGTTTTATAAATGAACTGGTGATCCAATAACTAGTATCATAAACGCTTTTGGACTGAATCAACACTCTTCTATTGCATGAAAAGGTGTTGATTTGGTCCATGCACTTTAAGGTGTCTAATGCCTTTATTTGAGTGATAAAATAATATACTTCGAGGTGCAAAGTTCCTTCATTAATGCTTCTAAACCCATCATAGACATCAAGGTCTTGCGTGGGTGTCTTTAGAAGTCAAACAAGTTAACTTGGAGGCAAAATAGGTCAGTGACCGTAGACCCACAATCACTGTCCATTTTACATTGTTTTCTGCGATTAATGCACTTTTTGCATAGTCTTCTGCGGTCACAGGCTATTTTACATAGTTCCCCGTAACCATAGTTTACATAGCATTTTGTGGCCACTGGATCATAGTAGCACATTTCAGCACTTTTTTTAGCTATTTTCATGCATTTTAACAATTTTTCATGTCTTTTGGCCAAGTTGCTCTCAAATTAGAGCAAACATTTCCCACAGATGGCCATGTTTGATCTCAAATTAGGGCAAACATTTCCCACAGACGGTACCACTCTTTGATTGTGCTTAAAACGTGATGTGAAATGCAACGAATTTGAGTCCAACATTCACGCACTTCAAGCATTAAGAAGAATGAGAAATAATTACAATTCATCATTAATTTCCCTTTATTTACATGGGTTTAAATGCTTTGACTGCAGGAATGTAGATTGTTTACAAGTTTTAAAAAATTACAACCCCTCCCTCTAGTCTTAAATGTGATCTAAACTTGAAAATGACAAGAAAATACATGAAAAGGTGGTTGAAATTGAAATAAAGAGAGTGCAGGGAAGTGGTGGCTGTGGCCCACGGTCACTAGCTCCCTGCCAGTGACAGTGGCCCATGGTCACTAACAAACAGTTGCTGAAATAGCCACTGTTTGTCTTGTTTTTTCTTTGTTTCGCTTCTATGATGCTTTTAGAGTGTAGAGCTTGTGTTCTTCGACATTTGGAGTGTTGAATGACCATCAATAGTGTTTAATTTGGTTGTAGAATCAATTAAAACCTTTGGTAATCATCACATTTTGGTTACGGTCTGTTTTTGCACAAATCCGAGAAAAATGCTTTATATAAGCAAAATGTAGCCAAAGTTTTGCCATTTTGAACCTATGATTTTCAGGGAACAGAATGAAGCTTAAAAAGGCTTATTTACATCTTCTCAAATGGCCCAAAATCCTCCCAAGTGAGAAAAAGAAAGGAAATAGACTTCATCCTTTTTTATGCTTCATGGCCTTTGCACCCATCTTTTCTAAGTATTATGTACGTTTCTCCCCCTTCTCTGGGCCACTTCTTAGCTTAAGTTAGTGAGAAGGAGAAGAAGAAGTAGACTTGGAGTGCTTGAAGTACCTTAAGAGCCTTGTGAATTCTCGAAACTTGCTTGAATTGCCTTGAATCCCCTGAACTTGTTTGAACTAATGTGGAACTTGTGTGGAACCCTCTCTTAAGTGTCAAACCTTTCTTTTATGCACTCCAGAGGTGTTTTAGGGAGTTATGGAAGGTTGGAGTTCGAAATAAAGTGAGAAAACCACTTAAAACTGCTGGGAATTGTTTCACAGGTGTCAGTAACCATGGCCGCGGTTATTGATAGGTCCAATTTTGTATTTTTTGCGTATGTAACCCGTTTTCACCTGTTTAGGGTCTGAACGATGTTTGATCTTTACAAAACTTGGAGGGATGCTTTTTAACAGTATTTTGAGTGTGTCATAGAAATTTCAGTTCGTTTTGATCTTCTAAAGTTGGTCAACCCCTCATTGCCTTTTTATGAAAATGGGCCATTGTTTTAGCTGTTTGAGGTCCAAATGACCTCAAATTGATTTGAAACTTGGAGGGATTGATGTCGGGGTATCTTGAAGTGCCCATAAAAACCTCATATAGTTTGCATTTATGGAAACATAATTTCAAACAGTGACCCACTTATTGCATGTTCTAAGTCAATATTCTCTTGTGTTGTAGGCAGTCAGCTTGTTGTTTACCCGAATGATAAGTCTTGAAAATTACATCATTTCATGACCAAATTAGGAATTTTAAGGACTTATTCATTAGAAATCTCTTTATTTAGCTGGAATTCATGCTTTTATGATTTTAAAATTCATTTTAGAATTTTCTTGCAAAAATCATTGAAAATCATTAATTTTTCATAAAATCATGAAATTTTTCATTTTGGATTTCTATTTTTAGAAGATTTTTCAAATTCATGATTTTACATGAAATGATAAAATTTCTCATCATCATTAGTTAATTAAAGAGAAATCATGATTAATGATGTAAATTCATTGTCATTTTATGGAAATTGAGCCCGCATTAGTGCATTTGCGATTTTTATTCAAAATTATTAAATTAATTGAAAATCACTTTTATTTGTAGGAAAATTGAAGAGAAGGTCCCCACAATCAAAACTTGAAGCCAAGTCATGCCAAAGTGGAAGATCCCATGCAAGAGAGGAAAGAGGAGAAGATTTCTCAAATTTGGAAAGTGAAAAAAAAAGGCAAGAGGAGAAAAAAAAATGTGCAACCCACTTTCCAATTTGAAAGCATCCCACCAACTTGCATCTCAGATTCTTTTTCTATTCTATTTCTATTCAAATACTATTTACATGGACCACCCATCATGCCAACTCATCACATATTATATGAGTCCGGATCACCTGTAACAGATGTAATACCCTCAACGTAAGTGGGCGAACGGATCCATGACACGTATGAGATGTGAATGTCGTCGGCTCACATCGGCTCACCATTCTTTTTCCTTTAAACTGGTTCTGTTGCAAATATATCATATGAAAGGGGGCTTTTCATAAATATAAAAACCTGAGAGGGATAAATAAAGTTCTACCGATTGCTCTTCTCTTTTGGGCGCCAAAACGAGTCCAGCAGCAGCAGGGGTCATTCATCGTTCTCCCCTCTCTCCTTCTTGCACTCCTCCTTTGGTGCTTAACTTCTTCCAGCAAGAGATAGATCGAAGGAACTTCTTCTCAAAGAGAAATCACCCCACGAGGCTTAGATCATCCCAATCTAGGTATATTTTCTCCCTCTTCTTTCTTCCATTTCATCTTTTTCGTGAGACAATGGGGATTGATGATCCGGACTCGATGTTTTAAGGGCTTATCAATGGCTGTTTTGACTCTGCAATGTTTCTGTGTTTGACTGAAAAGCTCATTTTCAAAAGGCATATTGTTGTTGTCATGAGGAAAAAAAAATCATGTTGTTGTTACTGTTGTCTAGAAATTTATGGAAATCATGTTGTTATTGTTGTCTAGAAATTTATGAAAATTTATGGAAAAAATCATTGTGCCTTCTTTGAGAAGTATGATCTGGGGTTGCTGCACAAACCCCACCCCAATCAATCCTATTTACATTGATTGCATCAGATCATAGACACAACACAAGAGGAGAAGAGTTTTCAATGCTGATAATTGAACGCTGATGTGAATTTTATTGTCATGTGGCCCATCCGATCAAGCATCAATACCCCACATGATGGAAGACTCTAGGACTAGATCCCCTAAAGAATTTGACCGTCATATTTCAACAACACTAAAAGTTTCCAATTCAAACAAAAAACACTTGGAGGTTTTGTCTTACTTACATAAACAAAGGAGTTTTTTTCATGGATAAAAAACAGGTAGGGGTCTGATTGGGTTGCCTTTAATATTTTTCTTGATTAAACCATCTAATTAGAATTTAAATTTAATTATTTTATAAAAATCCCAAAAAAAGAAAAAATTTCAAGGACTCAGGATTCTTTTTTTTATTTTTAGCACTTAGATTTTAGTAAGTTGGCCCTACCTAGAGCCTTACTGATTTCTAGTTAGTAAGAGCAACAACAATAAAAGCTTCTGTATATGTAAGTTACTTCTACTAAAACCTGTTAATTCTAACTATTGTACTAAATCTAATGGCCCTTTCTTTCCAACAAATTGTGCCACATTTCCTATACTACAAAACAAAACGATCCTGAGAAGCTTTTCGTATGAGTGCCAAAGCTTTCAGCTTGTCAATCAGAGCGCACCAAAACCTTTTTCTTTTTCATCAAAGTGCCAAACCTTCATCTTCATTAGTAGAAATTGCACCCATCTTCTTCTCTAATAGAAATCACACGAAGCAGGCCTAGATTGAGCATGCTCCTCTCCTAGACAAATCTCATCTAACCTAGGTATATTTCCTCCCTCTTTTTTCCTTCCATTTATTCATCTTTCCCCTTTCCATTTGTATCATCATCTATCCTTTATCTTGTGATGGGTTTTTAGGTGGATTCTTGACTTTTTATTTTTTCTGAGTCTACTATTGGTTTGCATATTTTCATTTGTAAATCTTAATTTAAAAAAAAACAGAAGAGTATTTATGGATTATTTTCTTATGTGAGATTGCAATGACTATCTGAAAAGGATGAGATATTGTATCACTTACAGTGACATTCAATGTTGAATTAGATACCGAACTTTTGGGCCCGTAAAAATGATACCTAAATATGTCCAATCAACCTAGTTTTGGATCATCCTTTATCAATGGTGGGACCCTCCACTCGTTGCTAAGTGGAAACATTTTTTTAGGTTCAGATGGAAATTCTTAATGTGGATTAATGGTGCACTAAAAAGGGCTCTGTATTAGTTTATAATTTGTGATGCAAGAGGCTTGAGATTTTACTGATTTTATTAAGTGTAGAGTTTTTTCATTAAATATAATCGTGAATGGTAGTATGGTATGTGTCAGGTTGTGGACTATGGGAAGGGGGTGTGGGGTTCTTGGTAATTGGTACTATGAGTGGGTTGATTGATCATAGGGCTTGCACTTGAGCGACCCCAGATGTGATATGTGTGGTGCATACTTCAATTGAGAAACAAACTTCAACTGTGTATCATTATGTGTTTGGTACTCTTAAAGATTAAATCATATTGCTAATTGTAAAGAATACAGTACAATCCGAAAAGAGTATAGTACAATCAGGTTATTGACTTATTTATGGCTCTTATGATTATTTAGGTGCATTCATTAGAATTATAGTAAGGGCGCTCAACTTTTCAAAATGAGAAAATTTTTGCTGTGTTCAATTCCTATATTAAATGCATAAAGCATGCACATCAATGAGGAGAAATTTCTCTTATGATGGCCCTTGAATGAAAAGGGGTAACACCAAAAAGGACATGGATGAATGTAGTGCTGATGGATTTAATGAAGTGCAACCTATGTGAGGATTTGGTAAGGGATAGAGTTGAATAATGATGACCTAAAATTCATGGAGCAGACACCATTGTCACTACTAAACTTAACTGTTCATTGAGTTGACCTATTACCAAACTTACTAGCATTATTGATGTGGAAAAAATTGCTTAGCGCCATTGCTAACATGGCTGCCTCGGTATTTCCATAATTCTCTTCACTGTAACTTGGATTGCCGAGATGTTTGTACAGGAAGAAGGCACAACACAACCCCATGTCTAAAAAGGCTATAATTAGTTTATGTAATGTTCTTGTTAAATGATGTTTGATCTGACTGAACATTAATATTGTACACTAGTTTGTACTATTTATGTGCTAAAGTCTGAATATATTGAGCTAATAGCATGTCCGTGAGTTAATAGTGTGTCGTAACATGCTCAATCCATCAGTAACTTACTTGGATACATGCAAATGCCAATCACCAGTGTTTGGTTCTATTAACAAAGATTTACAAAACGATGCCATGTAGAAGTGTTGTGGTGGATTTCGATTCACTGACTTGCTCTTGTGAAAGTTAAGCTTTGAATATAGATTCTAATTAACAACATTTGAAGTTCTTGCTATTTAGCAATGCTGTGGAACAACCGAACATGTCTTTTAAGGAGGCGCAGAGTTAGCTGCCACTTAAGAAAGTATAAAAGAGCTAGAGTCTGTACTCAGATGAGCTCACTATGAACAAACAAAAATAATTTACTAAAATCCAGTCACCATCATTTTTACTGTAGTGATGCATGCGCTAAGGTTAGGGCTTACGTAGGGGTGCCGAAACTATGATCCATCAGTTTTTACTGTAGTGATCCATTTTTGTCCTTATTATCATTAGAAACTGTAACTCCAATTCATTTTCCATCGCAAACTAGTTTTTGGAACTATTGTTGCTTAGCCTTCTTCTTTTGCACTGTTGTTGCTTAATCATGCGTTAATTAGCCTATTTATATTTATTTTGATCAATTTAGGTTTTTAATAGATTATTGGAGTCGAGTGAGTTAATGGGTTGTGCACGATGTGACAACTCAGTTTGGTTTGTTTTGTTGTGAGTTTTTACTAGGAAGAAGATGAAGTTGGTGGTGACATTAATAACCATAATATTGGGTGAAGTGGGGAAGATTGAAGAAATACTTAGGTTCGACTTTGACATACTAAGGTTTATATTCTGTATACTATGGTTTGCTTAACAGAATACTAAGATTTCAAGAAATGAGAACACAACAGTATAGGGACAAACATAGGCTCAAAGCACACTATTAAATAGATTCTAAATCACAAATATAACCTCAAAAGCATATTTTTCTCCTCCCCATATGGCCTCTTACAAAATATATATAACACTCTGGCAAAATATCCTTAAGAAGGTGCACCTGAATTTCTAGCCTGAGATCTTCGTCTCAAGTGATTTGCTGTAGTGGTAGAGCATAATTGATTTATGTCATATGGGTGATTTACTACCTCATTTCTGTTTATTTCTTCGTTAGTGTGGAATTGTATATAATCTTTGTACTGTGCTTTTCAGTGTTCTATCATTTATTTTGGATTGCCATTGTCTTGCTATCTCATTGTGCTTCTTTTTTTTAATTATAGGGACCCTTTTTAACTTGAGCAAGTGGAAGTTAGAACAAAACTAAGATATGGTAATTATTAAAAATTATTTTGATTTATGAATATTTTTTTCATTTAAATTTATTATTTATATATATTTCTTTTGCTGTAAATTCATACAGGAAAATCAGACTGTTTCTGCAGCTGTGAAGCTAGACACTAGATGTTGCCCATCTAGATTTATTAAGTTTATGCAAGGTTTAAATCTAGATGATGTTTATATTGATGTGATAAAAGAAGCACCTTTTAAACATTTTATGGATATCCCAATGAACTTGAAATGTCAGCGTACATTTCTATCTACAATAATATCCAGATGGAATGTTGAAAAAAGTGCTTTTCATCTTGGAGGAAAGCTCCTTCCAATTCTACCTCAAGACATTGCTCTGATAATGGGGTTGAGTATGAATGGAGAGAAAATACAATTAAAAAAAAGGTCGAGCTATGAAGTTAGTGACTTTGTTGACAAATATTTCAATAATGACTCTCCAGAAGTAGATTCATTAGAGAAGCACTTGAAAGCAATTTCAAAAAAGAGGTCATCAGAAAAAAAGAAGTTGTCAGATAAGAAGATTGCTGATTTCAAGAAGCTTTACATGTTATATGTTTGTAGTACCCTACTTTTTCCAAAGTCATGTCGGACATTTCCATTCAATCTTATCTACATGGTTGATAATTTGGAGAAAATTGAAAAGTATGCATGGGCTATTGCTGTACATGAGTTTTTAGTTGAAAGTATACACATATGCGCCAAGAAGACAACTGGGTATATAAATGGATGTGTCATGGTGTTGGAAGTAAGTACTAATCCTTTTTTTTCATTTATAGTTTTATAATTTTATAATCTTGTAAAAGTTGTGACTTTTATTCCATTACTTATATTTTATAATTTTTTTACAGCCATGGTTTTATGAACATATTAATCAATATGAGCCTGATAGAGTTGATTTATATCCACGTTATTTGCGATGGGCGAAGGCTTCCAAATATAGCCAATGCAAATCCTTTAGGGCTATTTTGGATAATCTTAAATATACAGAGGTGTACATACCTTCCCTATTCTAAATTATATATATTTCATGGCAGTGTTTTATATTAAAAACATTAAATTACATTCATCTATATTTTGTAGGTTATTACAGAAATTACCCCTATAGAAGATGAGAAGATCCTCTTGTTACCTCCATTAGTCTCTTCGGTATCACCTAGAATTACATTTATTATTTATCACAAAGCACATGGTCATATATTTTTATAATTGTATCCTTATTGTTGTGTGTGTGTGTGTGTGTTTTTTTTTTAAAAATTATGGGTTACAGGAGACAGCTATAATGGCTGATCACATAGTGAAACAGATGGAAAGCAAAATGAAAGAGATCATGGTAACTGAGAACGAATTTGATTTAGAGACTTTAATTTTAATGTTTTGTAAATTATTATTTACTTACTATTTGAAATTTTTATAGGATGATCGTGAAAAATACAGAATACAAATTAAGGAGTTAGAGTATAAACTTGTGAGAATGGAAGAAGACAATGAACGATTGAGGATTGAAAATATGGAGTTACGAAAGAAGGGAAGATTCATGCCTCGATGTGATGAGAATATAAATGCTTCACACTCTCTTAAAGATTATCATTCTTCTCCACAGCCGTCAATGCATGACTATGTTGCATCATCAGGAGTTGTTAAGGATACTAAAAAGAAATATGGGCGTAGGATACGGAAGCCATCACAGGTTTTACGAACCCCATACGATGCGTGCACAAGAGGAAAGAAAAAGATAAGAGCCTGTAAGAGAGGAAGATTGATTTGTGATGATAAGATGGGAAAACCATATATCTTGAAAGAAGAGGAGGATGCAATTGCAAGTTTTGAAAGCAAGAATGGAAAAGAGTGTGAACCGAATATCTTGTTTACTTAATAAGCTAATCATAAAATGCTCCCTGTGCATGTTAATTTTTCTTAGTGATAGGTATTTGTAACTATTCATTACTTAATAACAATGATTGTTTTTTATAGTGTTGAGGAGGTGGGCCAACTAAAAATTTGGCGTTCAGAAATCATGAATTTGTTGAATGAAAAAGGTTGGATTTCTGATCAGGTTAGCATTTGATTTCACAACATATTCTAAACATTTATTTGTGCATACCAATTTTGAATATTAGTAAATAACAATGACTGTGCTATACTAAGTTGCAGGTTATTGATAGTTATGCAAAGATATTGATTGGCAAAAAACCAATGGGAAAGTTGAAGTGTCACTTCTTCACAACATGGCTTAATGTAACACCTCTTCTCACTGAATTCAGTATTTTTGGAATTTACTTAAATAACAATCTAACGTGTAGCTTGTTAACTCTCAGGTAGCTTTACATTCCAAAAATGAAGGATTAATTGAAAAACATTTGAATATCCATAACTTGAAGTCCACTATAACCTCCTGTGACAGAATATTTTTCCCAATGAATTGGCAATCTAAACATTGGCTTCTTCTTGTACTTGATTCGAAAAGAAAGTCAATTTGTGTATATAACTCTTTGAAGTTATGTATTGATGTGGGCTACGTGAATCAAACGGTGAGTTCAATGCATAAGATATACAAACTTCTGAATTCAATGCAACAAACGATTAACTTTTTATAAAATCCTTAATCTTTCTCAATGATCGATGCAGGTAGCTTTATTAAAACAACAATTTAAACAAAGAAAGATTATGAAATGGGATGAAGCTGTTATTTGTTTCATTGATGATTGTCCCCAACAGGATAATGGGTATGTTTTCTTATTAAATATTCTTGTGTGAAATCTTATTCGAATATGAAATCTTATATCCAATTGAACTAGTATAGTAATGTTTTTCTCATTTGTTGTTTTCACAGTTCCGACTGTGGTGTCTTTGTGGTTAAATTCATGGACTGTCTATCCCGTGGAGATACTTTAGATTTTCAGCCGGTAAATACTTTGTCATTCTAGAGTGATACTTGTATTATGTTTGCAATTATATGAGATTAATTTGTCTTTCCTTCAATCTGTCTTTTGTTTTAATAGGATGAGATTCCAATATATAGAAAGAAACTGGCTGCTCATTTACTGCTTGGGCGTATTCCGGAGGACGACATCCATGGATTCTAGAAGAATTGAAATTGAATTTTTTGACTGTCGGTGCTTGCAAATATACAATGTGTTCAATTTGCTCTTTATAGATTTTCAAGTGTATATGTCAATACACTATGTAATAGATGTACATTTGAATGACATAGTACTTTTTTTTGTCAAAGAAATATATTTCTGTTCAATTTGCTCTTCATTGATGTTTACTAGAATGAAATTTTGAGCTAAGGTTTACATTCCATCGTATGAAGGATGCCTTCTTCTATTTTTAAAAAATTCATTTTTTAAAAATGTGAAATCATTAAAAAGAACCTAGATGGTGAAAATAATCCAGTATAGGAAAACCAAATTGTAACTATCATCATAACAGGAGGAAGGTGATGGGCCACCTTTTAAAGAATTATCATGGTCGACTTGTCAATTCAATTGAGGCACACAAAATGTATCATTTGTCTTTACACCCACCATATATTCAAGCACCTCTTCTTCTGATGGGCAAATTAATTGTGCCTATCTCAATTTAGTCTGATTGTAACAATAACTAATTAGCCGTAGTATAAAGGATCTACATTCCCGTATTACTGAACCGCAGTATTAATGTCATCAAACCTCAGTATAAAGAGACCAAACCTTGTAATTTCATTCATTCAACCTTAGTATCTAAGGAAAAACTCTATTGTAGGCATATAGCCAAGATGCTAAGGTCATCTAAACCTGATGATGGAGGAACATCAGAAATACTGAGGTTCAACCCCTAAATACTAATGTTTCAATTCTGTGTACTGAGGTCTACTCAAGAAAATACTCAGGTTCAGAGATGAGAGCATTGCAATGACTATTAAGTTATTATTCAGACTATTTCCTATTGCCCTATACGAAATTGATTTTGTAACTTCACAAGTTTTATGATTTTGAACCATAATGGAAAATATACAATACTATAACTATGATCACATAAAAGGATCCGTCCTTCTCCGACTACTGAACCGTAGTATTCCTTTCATCAAACCTCAGTATAAAGAAACCAAACCTCAGTATTTCATTCATTCAACCTTAGTATTTAAAGAAAAATTTTATCATAGGTAACACCAAGATACTAAGGTCTTCTAAAACCTGATGATGGAGGAACATCAGAACATACTGAGGTTCGACCCCCAAATACTAATGTTTCATTTCTGTATACTGAGGTCTATTCAAGCAAATACTCAGGTTCAGAGATGCGAGAATTGCAATGACTGTTAAGTTACTATTCAAACTATTTCCTATTGACATATACGAAATTGATTTTGTAACTTCACAAGTTTTATGATTTTGAACCACAATGGAAAATATATAATATTATATCTATGGTCACTTAAAAGGATCCGTTCTTCTCCGATTACTGAACCGTAGTATTCCTTTCATCAAACCTTAGTATAAAGAGACCAAACCTCAGCATTTCATTCATCCAACCTTAGTATCTAAGGAAAAATTCTATTGCAGGAATCACCAAGATATTAAAGTCCTATAAAACCTAATGATGGAGGAACATCAGAACATACTGAGGTTCGACCCCGAAATACTAATGTTTCATTTCTGTGTACTGAGGTCTATTCAAGCAAATACTCAGGTTCAGAGATGCGAGCATTGCAATGACTGTTAAGTTACTATTCAAACTATTTCCTATTGCCCTATACGAAATTGATTTTGTAACTTCACAAGTTTTATGATTTTGAACCATAATGGAAAATATACAATACTATATCTATGATCACATAAAAGGATCCGTCTTTCTCCGATTACTGAACCATAGTATTCCTTTCATCAAACCTCAGTATAAAGAGACCAAACCTCAGTATTTCATTCATTCAACCTTAGTATCTTAGGAAAAATTCTATTGTAGGCATATAGCCAAGATACTAAGGTCATCTAAAACCTGATGATGGAGGAACATCAGAACATACTGAGGTTCGACCCCCAAATACTAATGTTTCATTTCTGTATACTGAGATCTATTCAAGCAAATACTCAGGTTCAGAGATGCGAACATTGCAATGACTGTTAAGTTACTATTCAAACTATTTCCTATTGACATATAAGAAATTGATTTTGTAACTTCACAAGTTTTATGATTTTGAACCATAATGGAAAATATACAATACTATATCTATGATCACATAAAAGGATCCGGCCTTCTCCGACTACTGAACCGTAGTATTCCTTTCATCAAACCTTAGTACAAAGAGACCAAACCTCAGCATTTCATTCATTCAACCTTAGTATCTTAGGAAACATTCTATTGTAGGCATATAGCCAAGATACTAAGGTCATCTAAAACCTGATGATGGAGGAACATCAGAAATACTGAGGTTCAACCGCCGAATACTAATGTTTCAATTCTGTGTACTGAGGTTTACTAAACAAAATACTCAGGTTCAAAGATGCGAGCATTGCAATGACTGTTAAGTTACTAGTCAGACTATTTCTTATTGCCCTATATGAAAGAGATTTTATAACTTCACAAATTTTATGATTTTGAACCATAATGGAAAATATACAATACTATATCTATGATCATATAAAAGGATCCGTCCTTCACCGATTACTTAACCGTAGTATTCCTTTCATCAAACCTCAGTATAAAGAGACCAAACCTCAGCATTTCATTCATTCAACCTTAGTATTACAGGAAAAATTCTATTGTATATAGCCAAGATGCTAAGATCATCTAAAACCTGATGATGGAGGAATATCAGAAAATACTGAGGTTTGACCCCCAATTACTAAAGTTTCAATTCTGTGTACTGAGGTTTACTCAACAAAATACCGAGTTTCAGAGCTGCAAATATTGCAATGAATGTTAAGTTGCTAACAAGAATCTCTGTAGTCCTTCATGTCTTTTAAAAACAATAGTATTTTTTTTTCATTCAACCATTTTCTAACACTGAATTGGAACCTAAAAATTCTATGATTTTAAACCATATTAGACTACACAAAATCCAGAATTGTTATGATCAAATAAAATAATCATTTGCCTTTTTTCAAAATACTTAACCTTAGTAGTTCATTCGTTAAACCTCAGTATATAAGGTATAGTCCTTAGTATTTCTTTCATCAAACCTTAATATCATTAAACAAGAATCACTGCAGTCTGTCCTGCCCTTTAAAAACATTTATGATTTTTTCATCCAACCTTTTTCAAAATACTGAACCTCAGTAGTTCATTCATAAAACCTCAGTATATAAGATATAATCCTTAGTATGTCTTTCATCAAACATTAGTATCATAATGCAAGAATCACTGCAGTCTTTCATGCCATTTAAAAACATTCATATTCTGATTCATCCGACCTTTTTCAAACACAGAATCCGTGTGGAGAGCCATTGTATATGTCATAAGGTGATACTAAAATGGTAGAACTTTCTCAGTTAACCTTACTTTACATAGTTGGTACATTGGTTCAAAGTAATGATCCAAAATAATGATTCCTTTCAATCGAAATACAGAAAAAGACAATTACAATTCACTGTTCTAGGTACTTCTGATATGTCACTAATTACATTGATCGACTCATTCTATATGGTATACACACATTTGTACAATCTATATTCTTTTCAGTTACATACATTAAAAGGCTTGGCACTACACATTAGAGATTAAAATAGGAATGGACATAGGATATGCAAAAAATAATGGAATGTCAACCATCTGCCACAGAACTCCCTACGAATCTTCAAAAAATATATTTCATAAGGAGCTCATATAACCATCAAAATTATCCAAAAAACCAAAATATGAACAATAGCATCTGGGGTGTCTAACCTGCAAAACCAAATTAACCAACTTAAAATTAGTACGTTCACGATAATATATCAAAATGTATCATGGAGAGAGATTTAATCTTACATGCAACTCATCTATTGGATCAGCTCTCTTGTAGATTCCTCAAGGATGTTTTCATTAGTACATTCATTCATGATTGTTGAGATATTATGGCAAAACACTGGATTCATTCCACCACCATATGTTCTCTATATAAGGAAAAAAATTAATTATTTATTGAAAACAATTTGAACATTCTTCTATCAAGTAGAATGAAATATGATAAACTGTTTCATACCTTTGATATGGGAGTCGAGGGATCAGTCCGAAGATGGTACTGATTGCTAGAAGATATTGGTTTATACAAATTACCTAATGATCCCTGAGTAAGAAGAGAAATACAAAATCTTGACTTAAAATTGCTATTAATTAGATATGCACTAATGAACAATATTATCAATATAACAACAAACATACACGTGGCAACCAGTTTAGTAGATCAGTAATAGGATATTGAATTAAAGCCATCCCAATACTATATAGTTCCTGCAAGAAACATAGTAAGCCACAATCCTTTAATGCACTATTTCTCTATAATGTTTCTTTATAAATTTATAGATTTTTATTGGTAAACATACATTGACTAGAGTAGAACAAGTGTTAGGTGGAATGGTGCTTGTTGTGCACTCAGGTTCATGCTTTCTACTTCTTTTCTTTAATCTTTTTTCAAGACAACTTTTAACTCTGCGCCTACTACGACAATTATCCTGCTTTTTTTTAATTTCACAAACAACATGCCTTTCTTCACAAGTGTTAGTATTTGAAAACACTTCCTCAGCCCCTTTTACTATCTCAACCCCTATGGGGGCAACATCCGTTAAGTTTAAAATTGTGGTTTCACTTACTGGAACTCTCTCTATGTCATGTAACAATGAATCTAATCCTTTAAATGCACATAAAAATTTCTCTTCACTTTCAGCAGCCTTTGATGCTATTTTAACAAAATGACGAAGAAGAACATTGTAACGACGCGACATGTCTGCCTTATGATCACCTGTTATGCATCCACTTGGCTTACCAGATGAATGTGAAGCAGCTTCTCGTGTCCACCTCTTTAACACATATTTTGATGGGATACGTTGGATGACGTGAATTATTGCCATTAATGAATGGCCACATAAAATTCCAACAAATTCAAATTTTTTACAGCTACATGAGATAGCATCATCCGTTGAGTCAAATGTAACTGTGTGCTTGCGACCATTTCTAGTGAAGACACAATATTTTCTCATAGGCCCCTCATCATTGCTTAATTGAACTTGCCAACTTAGGCCACTGAGGTATTCAGCTTCAAACATTTTATAAATGGTTGGTGTATAAACTTGTGCTGCATGCCTCAAAATTGGAACATCAACCATTAATGTTGGCGAGGTTTGCGTCATCCTGAAATTGGCTTCCGATTCTGCATACCTTCTCTCATCCAACAACCTTTCAAAATGACCAAAAAAGTCCACAATATTTCTTCTAGGATCCAAGTAATTCTTTAGTTCTTTATTCATACTTTCACTACGCTGTGTACTTTTCATATCTGCACAAAATGTATTTCTTCCATACACTAAGGCCCACTTTTCTCTATCATCAAATAATCTTGACAACCAACAATTATTGCGAAGATCATACCGTTCAAGCAAATTATCCCATGTTGTAAGAAACTCATCTTCTTCATCAAAATCATATACACAGTTACTGAAATCATTAAGAAAAGATTTTGACCCACTAATAACATGTCTAAGATGCTTTAGTGCATTTTGAAACATATGCCATACACAAATGCGATGAACTGCTTCTGGTAATGCTTTCTCAATTGCTGTTGACATTGCCTTATCTTGATCCGTGAGAATAGTTTGTGGCCTTTTTCCAGACATTGCATCACAAAATGTTTCAAATAACCATACAAAAGAATCAATTGTCTCATCATAAAGAAGCGCAGCACCAAAAATTATGGTTTGCTTATGGTGATTAACTCCAATAAAAGGTGCAAAAGGCCGGCCATAAGAATTTGTCTTATAAGTAGTATCAAAGCAAACGACGTCTTCAAAACGTTCATAGTCTATTAACATTCTTCCATCAGCCCAGAAAATATTAGTTATAAAATCATCTGCATCGAGTTGCATAGAGTAAAAGAATGTCGGATCTTCAACCTGCTTCTTTTTAAAATATCCTAGAAGACCTCCAGCATCAAAGGACTCCATGTTCTTCATTCTCTTTGTTCGCAAATAATTTTTGTAATCAACTGGAAGGAATCCAATATTTTCTCTACCGCCTGCTTGCTTACTCATTAAATCAAAAGTTGATTTTGGTCGTATGCCAGATTTATCACAGTCCTCAGCTACTGCAGCTTGAGCAAGTGCAATTTTTCTTTGTGATCTTAACATATGTGCTTTATCTGGAGATGCAAGAGGATGATTGTGATTGTCATTAAAATCTACAATACAATATTTTCCATTCATTCCCAAAATCACTCTCATGTAACTTGTACATCCAGTTCTTGTTTCATCACGATGGTACTTCACATATGCATCTCGCTTATCGTGTTTGTGCTGACCTTCTTTAGAACATAAAAATATCCTTTTTTTCATTACACCACTTTTGTCCTTTGTAGCGTGATGCTTTCGAATGCTGAAACCTCGTACTCTCCCAAATCGATTATAGAAATCATAAGCATCTTCCATTGTTTCAAACTCAATGCCGACCTTTATGTTAGGGGATGCTTCTTCTGTACAATCTTTTGCATTTGATTCAAAGGTTGTTCCCACTTGCTCAGATTGATTTTCACTAACTGCAATATAGTTCTTTACAGTATGATTTGATGCATCTATGTTCAAGTTAATTTGCCGTCTAACATCTTCATACTGCTCACATGTGCAAATTTCTTTGCTCTCCATCAACCTATAATAAAAAAATGTATTTAAATTAATATTAAGAAGCATTGAATATTATGACATACCATGCAATGCCTTAATATGGAATGCATAATTTTGTCTTTCATAATTTTAATATTGATAAAATGACAATAAAATTGGTGAGACTATTCAACTCTCAGTCATCATGTTATATGGACAAAAAAAATTTATAAAAACCCAATGTAGACTCTGTAAAAATAAAATCAAGAAAACACTAAAAAAAAAAACCCCAAACAAGATGAAGGATAAATATGAACCAAACATAACAGTTGCTCAGTCCTATGGTGAGGAGAAGAATATGTTTTCAAAATTATGTTTGTGATTTAGAATCTATTTAGTAGTGTGCTTCACTCCTTTATTTATCCCAGTATTGTTGTGCTCCTGTCTCTGAAACCTTAGTATTCTGTTAAGCAAAGCCTAGTATACAGAATATAAACCTTAGTAATTCAAGGTTGAACCTTAGAATTTCTTCAATCTTCCCTACTTCACATGCTATTGTGGTTATTGGTGTCACCACTACCGTCATCTTCTTCATACTAAAAACTTACAATATAACAAACCAAACTCAGCTGTCACATCAGGCACAACCCATCAACTCACTCGAGTCCAACTATCTATTAAAGACTTAAATTGGTCAAAATAAACATAAATAAACTAACTCACTTATCATTGAGTGGTGCTGGCACCTTAACATCACTTGTATGCCAAGGAATTGTCTTTCAAATTTAAAGCCTCAAATCTGACCAGTTGTTCAGCTTAGAAAAAATAAACTAAAAAAATGTAAATAAATTGGGGGTTGACAAATCCACTACTAAGAAGTGGCCAATATTTTATCCTGAGGTGTTTGTCCTACACAAGAATTTGAGAGCCCCAAATGACCCCGAGAATTAAATTCAAAGGCCCAAAAATTTGGCCAAGATATTGACATTCATGAAAATTTGACCCCACATACTCCACATTCATCAATTTAAGAATAGAATAAAATTATTTTGGGGGCTAAAGAAACTTCTTAGTTTTTTGTTTAAAAAATTCCCAATGAATGCAGAGCCTAATATGGTTCATGTGGGGTCGCTCATGTGCAAGCCCTATGATCAATCAATCCACTCGTAGTACCAATTACCAAGAACCCCACTCCCCCTTCCCCTAGTCCACAACCTGACACCTATCATACTACCATTCACTATTAGATTTAATGAAAAAACTCTGCACTTAATAAAATCAGTAAAATCCCGGGCCTCTTGCATCACTAATGGTTTTAAAACCCACATCACCCTCCATGATACCAGAGAAGTGGTTCAATCTAGTGCCATCAAGGCTGACTTAACAATTCAAAGTCTTCAATTTAATACTCTATAGGGTGCTCAAGAAATAAATAAAGCAATGGGATGTAGTACAGCGATTAGGAAATATAAATTCAAAGCAGATTCAGTTCAACCCAATATAAACAAAAAGGACAAGAGTCATGGCCTATTCCAAAAATTATGAATGTTGCAAAGAAAGCATTTTTATTACTTATTATCAACAATGATAAATTCCATTGTTGAAAAAAGAGAGAAAAAAAAAACAACAAGTTCTATGAATCTAAGAGGCCTATGAACAATGTTAAAAAAAACAAAAATCAATATCAACATTTCAAAGAAAAAAACTTTGCAAACCCCTAATAGACTCTTAAAAAAAAATAAAAAAAATCCACAAGAAAAAAAAAAGAATGAAAACCCATCACAAGATGAAGGAGAAATGAGATCTAAATGGAAAGGGGAAAAATGAAAATATGAAAGAAAGAACGGGGTGGGAATATACCTAGGTTAGATGAAACTTCTATAGGAGAAGAGCATGCACAATCCAGGCCTGCTTCATACGATTTTCCTTGGAAAATATGAAGATTGTAATTTTTGATGGAGAGAAGATAAAGGAAAAGCACCGATAAAGAAGAAGGAAAATGAAGTTCTTGGCACCCAAACGAAAACTTCCCTCCCTTTGTGTATTGTTTTGTTTTGTGGAATATTTTTCTTACTTTTGAAAACCCCCTCCCTGCATTCATTTATTCTCTTTATATTCATTTGAAAAAGTAAATGGATGAGCCAATTGAGCCGATGACATGTCCATGATATACAAGTGTTGCCATGTCAATCATCCACTCACGCTAACTGTATCGCTATTGCGATAGAGCATCCGGACTCCTTCTACACTCTCTTTTTACATTGTTACTTCCTGATTGGCCAACATTTTGCTCCATAGGTCGTAGTTGATTAAATTATTATCCTGTAAAATTTTCCTTCAATTTTGTTGGCACGTGCCGATAAAAAAGCACTCCAATCTTTCCATCTTTACTAATTATAGAGCCACGGTATTGAGAAGTTTGTGGTATCTATTGAGCTTCAATTCTCCCATGAACCTCACCTCTTTGCAAATCCTTATTGAAGTTGCAATTCATAGATTCCGTCTTTGTGCAACTTATTTTAAAGTAATTGGATTCTACAATCTAAAGTATTCTGCTTTCACTCAAGTATTCTACTTTCACTCAAGTTTTGCACCCAAGTTGTGCAACATATCCCGCTTCATCCACCAGTACTAAAGCGTCTCCACCCTGCATATACCAATGTATCTCTTATATAAGAGATACATTGGTGTATGTAGTTTGGAGATGTTATAGTATTGGTGTTGCCATGTTGGTGTATACATTGCTCTCTTTTAATGAAAGTTAATTAGAATAAAAAGATAAAGACTTAAACTTGACCTCTAATGCAAACACATAGTTATTGGAAAGTTGCCAATCTCTTTACATGTAGTTCTTACACTAATTACCGCTCTCTTGAACATGTCTTAAATGGTGTCAATATAACTTAGGCTTTCTCTACATCAATGAAAAGCACATGAAGATTTTCCCCTTCTATCAATATTTTTCAGTTTAGTTGTTACATCTTGCAAATGATTTTCTCTGCCTCCAATTACTTTTGTTTAAAGTAAAGGTCCAAAATGATTCTCTCCTTGGATAGCTTTCTCATTCCAAATCCGAGTAGAGTAGAGGATCACTGCTACAGAGAAGTGTAACTCTCAGCCCCCTAGATTTTTTCTCGTTTGTCCACCTAGTGGGTGGAAATTACCCACGATTTTCTCATCATCCAAACAAGCCAAGAGATTTACACATTTTCCACTTCAGATAACAGTGATTAAATCCAATAGTACAAGTAGCATGTAAACTGAGGATCCAAACTTCTCATCCTGTGTCATTTTTATCTAAAAAACAATTCTGACCTTTCATCTGGATTTTATTTATTTATTTATTTATTATTATTATTATTATTATTTTTGAAATAAAACAGGCATGGTCAGACCACTTTTGGTCGAGTATTTCCTCACAATCACCCATACACTTCCCTCAAAAAAGCCCTTTAACGAACAGTTAAGAGTGTCAACTTGAGTGGTTTTGAGGCCCTGGCACACTAAGGTAAGTCCTTCTGGCATCCTCACAAATTCTAAACACATAAGAGAAAATGAAATCACTAATAAGGAGCTTAAACTATATGCATTCAAGAACCTACCAATCCCAATATAGATCAATAAAATAGTGAACACCCATCTCTTGTTATCACATGCACAAAACAAAAACCAAAAGATTAATGAGACCCAAAAAATAAATAATCCAAAAAAAAAAAGGGTTAACAAACACCAAGAAGAATAAATCATTTCTCACCCATTACTTTTGAAGATTAACAGATGTTAGGGTTTTCCTTTGCTTGGGCTTTCTCTTCCTCTTTTACATTGATTTTGATGAGAAATCTAAAATCTTGAATGGAATCTCAGTGAGTGCAATCAGAAGAGAATGATTTGAGTCACCCACCCAATGAGTATTACATGAATCCTAGTGGATAATTTATTGAGATGCTACAGAACAATGTAGAGATTAAAAATAGCAGCATCCACCAAATGAAATGGGAAACAATCCAAAGGAAATGAGAGATGGATGTACGTAGATGAGACAGAGAGTGCTTGCAAAGCCCTCTACAAAATGCCCCTTTCAACAGACTTTTATTGCACTGCTAGAAAAAACCCTGTCGCCCGTGTCGTTTGGTTTTGGTATGGCCTCTGAAATACGAGTCCAGCTTCCAGCTTTTTGTAGCATAAATAACAACAAGGGTTGTAAACCCCAGCCCCAAAATCTCCAGATACAACAAGATCAGATTTGGAGTGGGAAGGTCATGCTATTTCTCTCTCAAAGAAAAGATTTCTCTACAAATGAAGAAAAAAGAGGGAGGGAATATACCTAGGTTAGATAAAATTCCTCTTGGAGAACAGCATGTACAATCAGGTTCAGGGTGCCTTGTTTCTCTCCTTTGATCTCTCTCTTGCTGGAAAATTTTTGGCGCCCAAAGAAGAGTGCATCTGGCGGGATGGATGGTGTCTTTAGGTATGAAGTTTTCTTATTTATGAAGAAGCCCCCTTTCTTCTATTTTATTTGCAGCAGAGCCAATTTAAAAGAGGATTCAGGGTGAGCCATTTTTGAGCCGATGACATCTGCTACCCTTGACGTGTCGCCCATCCATTTGCCCACTGACGATGACGGTATCACACTGACTATAGACGATCCGGACTCATATTATATTCCAAGTACACTTTCTATTCCCTAGTTCACGCCACTCTTTGTTCTCTCTCTCTTCATACCCATTCTTTAAATATACAACTCAAACTTCTCTCTCTCATCCTACATCTCATGCCCAATCACATCTCCAAACACCACCCTCATCTCTCTCTCATATCTATAGATACATATCACCAATAGAGGAGGGAGAAACACATGCCTACCCATTCCACCATACCACCAGTATACACCCACCCTCTTCACTTCTAATTCTCTCCATCAAATTTCCAATCAAAGAGTGGAATGGCCAGCCACCTTTAGTGATCATCCTCTTTCATCCATTCTCTTCTTTCATCTAATCCTCCTTGGTGATGCATGAAGATAAGAGTATGGATTCGTGTGAGTCCCCCCTTTTCGATGTCTTGATCTAGGGTAAGGGAAGACTTTTTTTTTCTAGTTTTAATTTTTTTTTGGGTATTATTGGGTGTATTGGTTTGTTTAATTTTAAATGTATAATTAGTGAGGTCAAGGTGTTCCGTCTTGGATCGGCACCATGTGTTTGTGTGTGGTGACAACACGCACTTGGTGTGGTGTTTTTGTAGATTTTTTTAATTCTACCAATATAGTGTTTTAATTTCCAAAAATAAGAGAAATGGGAATTCTTTTTTTTTATTATATCTGAATGTTTTACTTTTGGTTTTTAATTTAGTGCATAATTATTTATTCCTTTACATTGGTGGTTTGATCTAGTTTATTGTTTTACAGCTCTAACTTTAAGATTATTTTAGTTTAGGATTTTTAGGTTAGATTTAATTAGTGATCTTTTTTTCAGAATTGGAATTGTAATCTAAATTTAATTTTCAGAAGTAATAGTGTGTATTTTTGTAAATTTTATTAGGGTAACTTTAGTTTTTCAATTAGGACAGGTTTTCTGCGAATATTAGCTCCCTGTGGATACGATCCCAGACTCATCGGGTAAAACTACATCGAAACCTTGCACTTGGGGTCCACACTTATCAAGTTTTTTTATTGTGGGACCTTCTCTCCAATTTTCCTACAAATAAGAGTGACTTTCAATTAATTTAATAATTTTGAATAAAAATCGCAAATGCACTAATGTGGGCCCAATTTACATAAAATGACACAATGAATTTACATCATTAATCATAATTTCTCTTTAATTAACTAATGATGATGAGAAATTTTATCATTTCATGTAAAATCATGAATTTGAAAAATCTTCTAAAAATAGAAATCCAAAATGGAAAATTTTATGATTTTATGGAAAATTAATAATTTTCAATGATTTTTGCAAGAAAATTCTAAAATGAATTTGAAAATCATAAAAACATGAATTCTAACTAAATGAAGAGATTTTTAATGAATAAGTTCTTAAAATTCCTAATTTGGTCATGAAATGATGTAATTTTCAAAACTTATCACCAAATGATTTCAATTGATTTTGAAACTTCGGGCAGTTAACTTTGAGCATGTTTTGAGTCTTTGATCCGAATTTCATCAACTTTGGCCCTCCAGAAGTAGGATTTTTAATCAATGCCCCCCATGACTTGTAGGTTATAGACTCATAGCTGACATGTATCGAAGTAGGGTTTAACGAAGTCCTCTTGGCTTGAAAATTTACAAAACCACTTTTAAATATAACTTAAGCCTTGTATCCAAATTTCATTAACTTTGGTCATCTGGGAGCTGGACCTTGGTCAATGAACCCATGCCTTGGGGGTCAATGACCCAAACTTGATTTTTTGTTTACTTCAGGTCAATTGACATCTAATTGACTTGAAAATTTGTAGAGCCTCTCCTAAGTATAATTTGAGCTTCCTCAAAGAGTTTCAACTGATTCTGACATATAAAAATGTCTGTTGTCGCAATGACCGCAAAGAGTTGGAAGATAGTCACTAAAGCTTGATTTTGAACTGAAATGAAGTCCAAATGCTTTGAAATCTTGAAGCATGATTTCTACGCATAATTTGGAGCTGCTATGTGATTTTTAGCCACTTTGGTTACTTAGAAACTTGAGTGTGCACGGTTACCCCCTGGACTTTGAGCTAATGAATCTTAAGTTTGAAGTTTGGTGAGTCAAGTGACAAAATGAAATCCATTAACTCTAAAAATTGAACTGCTGCACCCTAAGTTTTCTGAAGTCTTTTGAGTAGATTGCATCAGCTTTGAACATCTGGATATAGTACTTGACTTGATATACCACAGTCCTAGGGTTTACGTATTCTTAGCTTAGAATTTGCTTGTAATATTATGACTGCAACATTTTTAATATTTTGAGTCAACATGAGGCATTCCCAGGTGTCCCTAGTGTCAGTGATTTACTGTGGGACCTCCCATGGTCGACCGGGTCCCTTTAAAAGCAAAAAACAGAATTTTGTTTCACATGGAAATAAAGCCCATCTCGTAAAGACCCAAAATTTTATTTTTAATTAGAATTAATTTGACCCTTAATTTAATCTTGAGGGACCCCACATGTGATTATTATTTTATGATTTTACGCTATTTAAATTTGGATAATTAATTAGTTGCTATGAGGGTCCCATAAACTACTAGAGTTTGAAAAACTTAGAGTTGTGTTCAAATTGGAATTTTATTTGTACTTAACCTCTAAATTATATTGATCTATCTTGATGCTACTCTTGCTTTTGTTTTTCTATAAATAGACAATCCTCCTTCTTCGTTGAATTATATCTACGAATCGCTCCCTTGTATTAGAGTTTTCTTTTTCCTTTTGAGGTACATTTCCCTTGACCTTCTCTCCTTCCATTCATGTTACTATTATAAGTAAACATTTTATTTTTATTTTTTTCATTATTTTAGCATGCTAGTTCTTGTCCCCTTAACCAGTTTTACTATGATCACACCCTCACCATGATCGCGGTGGGCACCTCATCTTCACGACGGTTCTCTGCATGTGATCCCCGAATCCATCTCACGAGCGTGAAACCGAACGCACCCGACTCAGGAGCCAGGTTAGACCCATTAACGCACCTGACCTGAACCCATCTGTACTCGAGCCCACCTTATCGTTTCTTCTAAATGCATTCTTCTTTTCACGTTTCTTCGACCATTACTGGATTTCTTCACCTTCATCTCTTCTTTCTTGCCAAACCGAGCCACCTTGGCACCACCACCTGCCACCATCGAGAGCTTATCCCCACTGCGCTACACCCCCCATCGTCTCTTTTGCTTAATTTCCTCCTCTATGTGCCCCGTTTTTCTTCCCTGGTTTTTTACTTCTTCTTTTCCTTCTCTATTTCTTCTCTTCTTCGTGTTCTCTTTTCTGGATTTTCTCCTTTCTGCTTTCCTTTCTTCTCCTCTTCTTGTTTCAGCCTTTCTCTTTCCACCTCTGCACCGTCTTCTTCCTGTTTCCCATTTCTCAACAGCAGTGCCGACTTATCAATAGGGAAGAACCATCTTCACCTTTCCTCTCCCATCTCTGTAACTTATCTGCAACATAAAAGCTCAGCACACACCAAACCTGAACTGAACCTCCTTCTCAGATCCAGCTCCACTGCGTCTTTTTCTCTCCTCCTTTATTTTCTTTTCTTTTATTTCTGTTTTCTCTTCTTCTCCTTCCTCTTGTTCTCTCCCTGTTCCTGGCCGAAGAACCCAGCAACCGTGGACCACCTCTGATGAGCCATCTCCCTGCATCTCCTTCTTTCTTGCTTCTTTCTTCTCTGATTTCTCCTGCTTTTTCCTATGCGTCTGTCGTTCGTTTCTCTTCTTCTTGCACTTCTCTTCCTCGGTTTCTCTTCTTCCTTCTCTGCCGCATTTTTCTTCTTCTCCCCTATCTCTCTGTTTCTAACTGAACCGAGCTTAACCCATCTTCTGTTTCTTGTTCTTCTCCCTGCTCTCCTCTTGCTTCCTTTCTCTGCGTCTTCTTTTCTTCTTTATTGTTTCTTCTTTCTTCACCCAACCGTCTTCCTCTTCGTCTCAATCTTTTCTTCTCTGTTTCGTTTCCTTCCTGTATTCTTCTCCATCATGTTCTTTCCCCAAACAGAAACCTCCGCAAATCTTTTCTTTCTTGCTTTTTGTCATCTTCTTGCTTCTGTCTGTTTCCTTTCCTGGTCTCGTTCCTCTGTTCTCTATTTGCAGCCCGTCTCTGAGTCCCCATACACCTCTCGTTCATCACCTTCTTCTTCATTCTTCTCTACCGCTGCATCCTCTTCTTCATTGTTTCCTCCTTCCTTGTTTCTTTTTTTTCCTGCTTCCTTTTCTTTCTTCTTCTTTCCTATTTTTCCTACTGCCCTGCAATTTCTCTTTCTCCTCCGTTTTTCTCTGTTCTGCATTCTCTTCTTCTTCACCTCCACTATCTCAGCCATTACCTTCATCTCTCATCACACACGCCAGCCGGACTCACTCGACCCATCATCTTCTCCGACTAGACCCAGCCACCTTTGCATGCTTCTTTTTTTGTTTCTTTTTCTTTTCCTCTTCTTCTTCTGGTTTTCCTCTCCTCTGTTTCTTCCTTCATCATCTTCTGGTCGTCTTCTAATTTGCTTGGTTTCCCCTTCATCTTTCTCTTCTGTTTTCTGTTTCTTCTTCATCGTTTTTTTTTATTCTTTTCTCTTCATTTCCATCTTCTCCGTCGTGTATCCTCAACTCCATTGCACCCATTGACCAGGCCATCTCCTTCCTCTCTTTCTTTTTTTTTTTTTTTCTTTCTTTCTCTTATTCCTCCATCCGCTGTGCACAACTAATTCACCCCAGACCATTCTCATCTTCTTCTGAGATTCTTCTCAGAATTCCTAGCTGCAGTCCCACCTCCATCTCACTGAGCAGAACCACTCACCTTATTCCAGGTCAAGGACTGAACTCATTAATTTAGCCTCTGAACTCTGGATTGACGATTCTTAGGTCCATCTAATGAATCTGTTGATCTGAAGTCCCAAAGCCCACTCACTTAATGTTGTTATTTCTTTAATTATTTATCATCTCAATGTTCAATCCATTCCTCGTGTCTGCATGGATAAACCACACTTGCATGGAACTCAGGTCATCTCAACCCATGCTCATGAACACCTCAGTTCTGTTTTCTTTTACTACCCAAGTTTTTATCCCAAAGCCACTCAGTTGAACCTATGTGGCCGACTACTTTGAACTAGTTGGTTTATTTTATAGATTTCATTTATGTGCAAGCCCAAATGCATGAACCAATAATTTGAGTCCAACCCATTTAGCCTATGTGCAAGCATTACCTCATTACCCATGGCTCACTTGTAGAACCTAATAAATCGGGCCCAAATTTATATGTGATAACCCATGATACATAACCTGTACCCAAGCCTGACCTAAGTCAAACAATTGGTGCATGAACTTAATCAATGGATCTCATTTTTTATTTAATTATAATCCATCATTATCAGGGACCTACACCCAGACAACCAGGTTAGTGCAAGCCAAATTATTTGATCGCTGACAATCTAGGCAAGTAATCTTACCATGGTTCCTTAGCCATAGAGTTTTCAAACCATGTCTTGTTTTGATTTAAATATGTGACACTTTGAACTATTGAAATAATCCTAGAATATTACTAGGATACTTTGTTACCTTTGACATGCTTATGCATGATGGTTGTGCAAGACCTAGTCCTGTTTCCTTGTCACCATCATGTTACAATTGATTTTTGTGAAATTTATTGTTGATTGTTAATTATCATTGGATTTAAAATGCTAAAAAATGTGAAAAATCTTGATAATATGATATTCAATTGTGATCTCAACTATTGGCTATCTTTGTGATTGAAAAGGCTTTGAATTTTCGAATTTGCTCTGTGTACTCTTAAGACATTCTTTAAAGTATAGGCAGCGCACCATAGGGAAGTTCACACGCAGATTTTACCCCTTTTTGGGTATAACATTGGGATTAGGACTTCTTTGTATGAGATTGTTAGTCTGTAGCTAGTTCCCACTTTGTTTTGGAGATAACCGGTATTCTCGGGACTTATGCCAACTTTGGATATAAAAACGGTTTGTACTTGGCGAGTGCCTTGTACTTGATTCAGGCTTAACTTCGGCAAGCACACTTTGATATTTTGTTTACTGCAAAGATGCCTTTTCTTTTTATTTGTTAATTTGATTATTTGCTCACTTATTTGAATTACCTTGAATTTTGGTCACCTCATCTTCTTGTCACTTTTAAGATATTACACTTACTTTACTTAATCTACCTTGTATATGCTAACCATGACTCTAAATTTGATTTCTTACATTGTTATCCGTTTGCTAGGTCATATGGTCCCTATTACTTGTTGAGTCTTTGTCACAACCTGAGCTCAAGAAATCGGGGATTAGTGGAAATCTAATCAGTAACACGTATTTCCGTGCATACACACTTAGACCTTGTCTAATGTACACGCACAAGGGAATTTCGCACGTGCCAATACCATCATGCGGAAGCTGTAAGTATCAGAGAGAACACTAATATAAACAAGATTAACAAAAGATTATGATGAGTCTTTAAAAATGAATATTTTCATACACATTTTGACCCATTTTAAAGACTTATTAATTTGAAAGAGCTTCATTTAGTGAGATATAATAGTTTCAAGCATTTTAAATTGATTGTAGTGCATTCCTGCATAATTTGCTTAAAAATCACACTTTTTGTATAAATTCATGAAACCTGCTATTTTTGGAAAGTTTTGTGAAAATAATTTTTCTCATGAAATAAATTGAATTTTCATCATCATTAGTTCATTCATATAAAATCATGAAGAATGATGTACATTTTTATTATCATTTCATGAGAGATGGCCCACAGTTATGCATTTGTGATCTTAGGGGTAAAATGGTCTTTTCACATAAATTCACATTTGTCTTGTAGGAAATTGATTATATGGGTCCATTTGTAAAGAATTGAGGCAAGGAATTAATTTTCAATAGAAAGGATGGAAGAATTGAAGAGAAAAAGAAATTTGAAGAAAATTACAAAAAGTTGGCTTCATAGTCCCACACACACATGTACATGTGTGGGGTACACTTGTAAAACATCCAAGATGGGGTCCATTTATTTATTGTATATTTTCAATAAACATTAAAGAAAATTTGAAGAATATCTCATCAAAGATGGACAAGAAAAGCTACATAGGAGTTCTTTTTGGAGAAAGGAGAAGATTTAATTGAAAAAAAAATGAAAAAAATATCCAAGCAAGCTATTCCACATCCAAAAGAGGATTTTGGATCAGATTTTGGTTGAAAAAGAAAAGGAAAAAAAAATCAAGAGGGTTATCTTCAAAGATCTTTTCAAGTTAAGGGCCAACAAGGAGAACTTTTCAAAAAAGGAAAGTTGACAACGCAAAGAGATAAAAGGGAAAGTTTTACACTTCATGTGAGCCAAGTTTGATTCCAAGAGAGGATTCTTATCCTTATTTCATCTCTCAAAAGATCTCAATGCAAGGTAGCACATACAAGAAAGGAAAGAAGCATCCAAGAGGGACACTAGACAAAGCAAGCAAGGAAAGAAAAGAAAAATAAAAAGAAAAAAAATCCTAAAAGATATTGCACGTCCAATGCATTGTTTGGAGCCCTTTTTCTTTCATTTTTTTTATTATGTTTAAGATTTTAAAGTTTGAGAAGGAGTAGGAATTAAAAAAGTACAAATAGGGCACCCTTCTCCCATATTCTTCATGGAAGAATTACCCACCTCCACCTCTAGATTTCTACATTCCATCTCTCCCTCTCTTGTCTCTCCATCTCAAGTCATCAAGGAGGCTTAGCTCTAAAGCCACACCACCAACCTTGAAGATCAACTAGAAGGAGAAATTCTTTTCCATCCTAGTATGTATAATCTTTTGTTTTAATTTTTTCATCTTAAGTAAAGGATTGTCATATTAGTTTAATAATATTCATCTTTTTATTCTTCTTATTCTTATAGTTGTATGATTGCTTGATTTGTGTTTTTATTGTTAGAATTGATGACCCAAATAGAGAGAATAACTTAAGAAATTATTAGGCCTAGATTAAGAGAGAATATTGAGTGAGTTGAATTTACCGCCTTTAACTTTCGTTGTTTACCGCCTTTGACTTTAATTGTTTACTGCCTTTGACTTCCTGCAATTTTTTTATCTTACTGTACTTTTAAATTTTAAATTTCTGCAATTTTAATTTCTGCACTTTGTTTCAATTTTCTTCACTTTATGTTCTTGCATAGTTTTTTTTTTTTTTTTGAATTATTTACTGTTGTAGGTTGCATCAGATTCATGCATATTTCACTTTTCAATCATGGTGATGATCATGATAAGGTTAAAAATTAGATTTTCAGTTTTAACAATACCACAATTCTGAATTGAAAAACAGTCTAGATTTTTTTTGTGCAGAAAATATTCTTAATTGGATCACATGTTGGAAGATTTTTTCTAAATCAGATTTGCCCATGTGTTGTTTAATGTTTCCAACTATTTTAAATCTAAATTCAAAACTGAAAATTTAATGAAAACAGTCCAAAAACAATTTTAAAACTGTAGTGAAAGTTGGTCATTATTCAAGTGATTGTGTAACATATTTATGAAGTGTATATATATATATTTTTAGAAATTGATTTCTATTGAATAAGTTTTTAGATCTGAAATAAGTCCTTTTAAACTAAATTCTGAATGATTGTTAACAGCCCAAATTTATATTTCAACAGTAAAAAGAATCTGATGGGAATTGAGTTCAATTTGGACAATTTGTACATGGACATATGTGGACTATTTTGAGGATTGTTGGAACCATTATCAAAACTGATTTTATGTGTTTAATTGATAAGTTTCAAATCTGAAACTGAACTAAAACAACAAGAAGAAACTGATTTCTCAAATTTTTTTTTGGCAACCCCTCTAGCTCATGCATCATACATCACATGTGCCATTTCACCATGTTAGAAATAGACTACATGATCATGCATTGAGTCCACCATTTTTCTTCATCATTCTTGCATCTTGTTTATTTGAGGAAATTGAGTTTTCAGATTGGTATTTGTTTTCTTTAGTTTATCATGTTTGAGTAAATTTATTCGTAAAAAAAAAAAGTTGTTGTATGTAGTTGTATTGTAGTTGTTTGTACAATTGCACAGTTTGTTTTAAGAAACTTGTTTAGTATTAGGAGACTATTAATTTGATATATTTTTTTTCATTTAGAGTTTCATCTAATCTATTTTTTTTAATAGGATTTAGAAATATTTTGTATTTTTAGAAAGTATAGATTTTTAACCTAACATAGTTTCTAACTTAGGAAAGTTGTGTTTTCTTTCTAACTTATTTTGTTTCTATCTTTGTTTAGTTTTATTTTTAGTAAGTTTCTAATTTTAGATTTAGTTTTATTAGAAGTTCTAACGTGTATTTTGTTTTGCAGTAAATTTAATTTTATTTTTAGGAACTTTTAGAATTAGAAATTGTTATTGTAATTATTTAATTCTTAGGAATAAATGTATTTGTTAGATTTTAAATTAGGATAGTTTTAGAGTTTGAATTAGGCAGGTGACAAGTTGAAAATATTTTAAACATAGTTTCCTATGGATTCGACCTCGTACTTCTGAGATATTACTACATCGTAGCTCTGCACTTGGAGTTACGAATGGATTACAATGATTACAAGGTATACAAAGAACACAAAACTACATCTGTATAAGTAACCAAGACACCATAATGCAAGGAGTCACACAGCTCTAATAAAAACACATGATGCATCCCACAAAATCTCAGAAGAAGTCTATCCTGCCATGACGCTCTTTGGTGGAGTGATCACATCCACTCCTTTAACCTTGAACGGGCCTCTAGGGTTTCTTCTGGAGTCTTACCAACCATCGAGGGGTCGGTAGCGGAATCTGAGCCTACAACACCAAGGACAACTAGTGAATACAACAATTCAGCAAAGTAGAAGCAACACTAAGGTAACCCCTATTATATCTAAAAGAATCATTAACAGGTAATTTGCATAGAGTTCAATTTTGTGTATTCGGCAAGTTGTGCATTAGAATAAAGCATGCTATAAGAATCAATGCATACATGTCGTGTACTTTACTATGTGGCTACTACATTTGTCATATCCGCCATCTAGGGATCTTTACATAATGAGAACACCATCGACCGGGCCAAGGTACGAATGGGTCTCGGTTTCCTGGGGTCCGGAAGCCCCAAGACATAAACATATTGCACTGATATTATATATGCTATGCCAAAGTCAACCCCGCTTAGTATTTTAAGGCTGAGGCTGAGTAGTGCCTGATTATGTCGATTCAATAATATCATTGGACTTAAAGGATTACATTCAATGCATTCATAAGAACACTCATACTCAAGTGCATATCAATACATATCAATATCAATGTCAAGGATATGTTAAACAAGGCTAAGGCATACCCCATTCAATATCAAAAAGACACACATTGAACATTCAATGCATACACAAGAGTGGAAGGCAATAATCGACATCTAATATGCCATGCAATGCATGTTGGAAGTAGGTGGGTCTCGTGGATAGATTTTCAAAACTTTTGATCCACTTGACACAGGGATCAACTATACACAAGACCAAAACCCAATCCAGGATGCGTTACCCTCAATCTCGTGACCATGTACAGTAAAAAATTCTACCAACACTAGACATCCAAAATAATCTACGACATAGAAGAAGTAGATCATACCTTTGGAGATCCGCAGTGCTCTAATGGATTTCTTCTACACCTCTTAGCCTTCCACGCTATGACCCGAATTGGATTACTTCTCTCGAGAAGAATGGTGGAATCTTCAGGAGAAAATTCTCAACTAGAAACTTCAAGGAACTAGAAGAGAGAAGGAGAGAAACTCGTGCAACTCTTGCACGAAAGGGTTTTGGGCGTGAGGGAGACTCTTTTGGACGTCCAAGTCTATTTTATAGACTTCCAAATCTCTCCTTTGTCTAATTGAAATAGAAGTCTTACTTCTAAAGCAATTAGCAAGTTTCTCCTTTCTTATCCTTTCTTTCTAGAGTTCGAGTCAGATTACTATTTTCCAATAACTTGGGCTAGCGTGGGGACCACTAGGGATTCCTTAGAAAGCTGGCTCCAACTGGAACACCGCGACCCCACATCTCATGTGCAATCCGGGCCCACAGTTAACTGCAAATAACACCACTATATAAATGCAATTGCACTCCAGTCTTAGGAATAAATTACAATGAAGACCCTAAACTTCCCAATTACCACAAGTAGGCCCCTCTATCAATATCCGTGGATCAATTGGAATAAACTCGTCTCTTCCAATCTAAGTTCCACATCTTATTATCCTTGAGCCCCAATTAATCACAGTAATCATCAGTACCATCCAATTAACTCTTAATTGAGATGGGTGCGCACTTACTAATGACAAATCCATTAATTGGCACAAGGGGATAATATAGATAGATTCCATCTTGATCATTCAACGTTCCCACAGTTCTACTACCATATACCCAAGACACCGAGGTGTTAACCTATAGTCGGCCTCACTCATTGGTGACTCAAAGCAAATGAATAGATAGAAACTTGAGTTCGTCAATGTCTCAGGATTGAGAGCCTATTGCTAGGGAATTATGAGAGCATACCTTATTATTGAGACGGAATTCCATAAGGTGCACCTCATGGTCCTTCAATACATCCAATGTACCAGCACCGTGATCCAGAATCTTACATTCTGATGATTGAGACAAATCACACTATCTCATAGTGATCAAAGTGCTGCAACCTTATCAAATGAGATGCCCAATCTCATTACTGGTTGTGAAGCTATTTTAAGCATAAGATTTGTGACATATATCTCCCGTGTGTGGATCTCATCCATGCACATATATCATATCTAATATACTAATGGGACCCGGTTCAACTCATGAACCATTATGTTATACGTATTGGTCATGTGCATGAAGTAGTAAAATAACATTCATCTCATGAAAGTAAAGCATGATTTTATTGATAAATAAAGAAATTAATCAATTTATTACATCAACTGATGGATTGAGTCCACAAAATCTAACAATCTCCCACTTGGGCTCAATGCCAGTCAGGGTTGCATCTCATGCCCATCCCTTCTACATGTTGCTCAAAGACTTTGGTAGTCAAAGGCTTAGTAAAGGGATCTGCCAAATTGTCTGCAGAGGCTATCTTGGTAATAGCAATATCACCTCTCTGCACAATCTCTCTGACTAAGTGATACTTCCTCTGTACATGCTTTTGGCTTTTATGGCTTCTGGGTTCCTTTGACTGAGCGACTGCCCCACTGCTGTCACAGTAAACTGTGAGTGGCTGTCGTGCCAAAGGTACCACCCCAAGTTCCAAAAGGAATCTTTTAAGCCATACTGCTTCCTTAGCTGCTTCACAAGCTGCTATATATTCAGCCTCCGAGGTTGAATCAGCGGTACATTCTTGTTTTACTCCTCCAGCTAATAGCTCCGCCTCCAAGCATAAATACATAACCAGAGGTGGATTTCCTAGAATCCTTATCTGACATAAAGTCAGAATCTGTGTATCCGACTGGAATCAACTCATCACTGCTATAAATCAACATGTAATCTCTAGTCCTTCTCAAGTATTTGAGAATACATTTTACAGCAGTCCAATGTTCAGGTCCTGGATTAGATTGATATCTGCTGACTAGGCCCACTACATAACAGATATCTGGTCTAGTACATAACATAGCATACATGAGGCTACCAACAGCCGAAGCGTATGGTATCGACCTCATTTGCTCCTTTTCCTCGGGTGTCTTAGGACACTGATCCTTGGAAAGGTGCACTCCATGCCTGAAAGGTGTGATACCCTTCTTGGAGTCTTGCATTGCAAACCGTACTAACACCTTATCTATGTATGCAGCTTGGGATAAGCCAATCATCCTATTTTTCCGGTCTCGATAGAGTTTGATCCCTAGGATGTAGCTAGCTTCTCCTAAGTCCTTCATATCAAAAGTCTTGGCTAACCAAACTTTTACCGTTGACAACATTCCTATGTCTTTCCCGAGGATAAGGATGTCATCGACATATAAAACCAGAAAAACTACCCTGTCACCTTCACTTTTCATGTACACACATGACTCATCCGGATTTTGACAAAAACCAAATGACTTGATTGCCTGGTCAAAACGGATATTCCAGCTTCGGGATGCCTGCTTCAGTCCATAAATAGACTTCTGCAGCTTGCAAACTTTTTGCTCCTGGTTTTTAGCTACAAAACCGTCTGGTTGCACCATATAGATGTCTTCCTCAAGATGGCCGTTGAGAAAAGCCGTCTTGACATCCATTTGCCAAATCTCGTAATCGAGATGAGCCGCAATGGATAAGAGTATCCGGATGGATTTGAGCATGGCTACTGGCGAGAAGGTTTCCTCATAATCGATCCCCTCTTTCTGAGTATATCCTTTCGCAACAAGCCTAGCCTTATAAGTCTCCACTCTTCCATCTGGTCCTCTTTTTCTCTTGTAGACCCACTTGCACCCAATAGGTTTAATATTGGTAGGCAAGTCCACAAGTGTCCAGACCTGATTTAAGTACATAGACTCCATTTCAGCTTTCATAGCATCTTGCCAGCGTCCCGAGTCTAAGTCATTTATTGCTTCATCATAGTTAGAGGGATCTTGTTCTGGCTCTTCTGGGATTGCTTCATAAGACTCTCCCAAGAATGAGAACCTGTCAGGGGGTCTGACAATCCTCCTACTACGACGAGGTACTGGTGTAACTACTAGGTCTGGTAAGGGCGGTTCTTCCTCAAGTCCGGTCATACTTGGATTTGGAATTGATTGCTCCTGAATCTCTTCCAAGATCACCTTTTCTAAAAATTTCTGGTCCATCATATAATCTTCCTCCAGAAAAACCGCATTGGTGCTGACCAGCACTTTCTGCTCTCTGGGATTATAGAATAACCAACCTTTAGTTCCTTTAGGATATCCTACAAATGTGCATACTTCCGACTTCGCTTCCAACTTATCCGTCTTAACCTTGAGCACGTGTGCTGGACAACCCTAAATGTGTAAATATTGTAGACTAGGCTTTCGCCCAGACCACAATTCCCGGGGAGTCTTAGGTATAGACTTAGATGGTACGAGGTTTAGTATGTACATTGCAGTATCCAAAGCATATCCCCAAAAGGATATAGGTAATCTTGAGAAACTCAGCATAGACCTAATCATATCTAAAAGAGTCCGGTTCCTTTTTTCTGCTACTCCATTCTGTTGAGGCATACCAGGAGCAGACAACTGGGATAGAATCCCATTTTCTGATAAGTAACCCATAAAATCAGCAGAGAGATATTCCCCTCCTCGATCTGATCGAAGAGTCTTGATACTCTTACCTAATTGCTTTTCCGCTTCCGCTCGAAATTCTTTAAACTTTTCAAAAGCTTCGGACTTGCGGTGCATAAGGTATATGTAACCATATCTTGAGTAATCATCTGTGAAAGTGATGAAGTATTCATATCCTCCTCTGGCCCTGACATTAATGGGTCTGCAGACATCAGTATGCACTAATTCCAATAAATCTTTGGCCCTATTACCCTTAGCTGAAAAGGGTCTTTTAGTCATTTTACCTTCCAAACAGGACTCACAGATAGGCATTGGTTCTACCACCAATGAAGGTAAGATACCATCTTTCACTAGCCTCTCAATCCTGTTAAGGTTTATATGACCTAGCCTCAGGTGCCAAAGTTTTGTTGGATTAGATGAAGGTGACTTTCTCTTTAATGATGATCTACTAATTGTTTCAGTATCATGTATCTCATACATCGTGGGAGTTAACAAATAAAGTCCATTGGTTACCTTGCCAGAACATATGAAAGTACCATTCCTCTTTATGACAACTTCAGTATCAAAAGTAATAGAATAACCTTTATTCACCAAACTAGAAACTGAAATTAAATTCCGCCTTAAAGACGGTACATATAATGTTTCTGACAAAACCAACTTCTTATTTGAAAAACATAAAGTAATGACTCCTACTGAAACAGCCTCCGCCTTAGCGTCAGATCCTAGGTTGACAATGATTTCTCCATCACTTAGCCTCCTGGTTTCCCTGAACCCCTGCAACGTATTACATATGTGATTAGTTGCCCCGGAATCCACACACCAGGATTCTGAAGTACCAGTTGCAAAACTAACTTCAGATATAAGTGACTCAATCATACCTGGGGTCTTTTTCTTAGACAGATATTCTGGACAATTCCTCTTCCAATGTCCTGTCTTACCACAATGGAAACACTTTCCTTTTGTCCCTGAACCCTTAGCTTTAGCCACGCCACCAGTTGGACCATTTTCCACCTTAGGACCTTTTGGAATTGATTTCTTTTTGCCTTTCCGCCCTTTGCCTTTCGGCTTGGACTTGGCATCTGACTTTTCTGTCATTAAGGCAGTTGGTTTTTTCTTCATAATCCCTTCAGTTGCTACCAGCTGACTAGATAGCTCAGCCAGAGTCAGATTCATTTTATTCATATTATAATTGACCTTGAAATTGTTGAATGACTCTGGTAGTGACTCAAGGATTATGTCAATCTACAATTCTGCATCAATCGCAGCTCCCAGTACATCTAACTCATTTAATGAGTCCATCATCTTCAACATGTGTTCCTGTACTGATGTACCTTCAGCCATCTTGGTGCTAATGAGCACCCTCATGGCTGCCTGCCTAGCAGGTCTGCCTTGTTCTGCAAACATCTCCTTTAAATTCGATATCATATCATATGCAGTCTTATAAGATTGATGTTGATGTTGCAGCACACTAGACATGGATGCCAGAATGTAACATCGGGCCATCTCATCGTCTTTGGCCCATTTGGTGTAAAGGTCCTTTTCTGCTTCTGATGCATCTGGGCCAGGCTCTTCAAGGGGGTTTTTGGTAAGGACATATTTATATCCTGAAGCTGTCAGGACAATATCCAGATTCCGTTTCCAGTCTACATAGTTGGATCCCACCAACTTATTCTGGTTGAGGATGGTCGCAAGTGGATTGAAAGTATTCGAATTCATGCTTGTAATACTGTAGCACATAACCATACATTCAATTAATGAATTTAAATGACATTAGGGTTTAGTACTCTACCAAATTTATGTGGGAATCCTCATAACCACAAAATTCAGAATACATCGGAATCCCAATCCTGCGGGGTATGCCTCCTTGGGGAGTGCAAATACCTCCTAGACTGGTGCGGATCAAAAGTTGGTAAAAATTGGGATTAAGACTAACTATCTATGATCCCCTTCATACATTACTATCTAAGTATCTCATACCAAATAATGTATGACTCCCGATTAGCTTCGGTTTCTAAAATACATGAGGCAAATCCTTGGGGATACTGCATCATTATTTTAGTTAAGTGTGACCCACCAACTAGCATTGCATGACAACCGTTGCGGGCAGCTCCTCCTTGCGGAGTGGGCTCCCACTCCGTCTCATCAACACTATCCATAGGAGATCCATATCCAGTATCCAGATAAATACAAGCCCTCCGTGGGGAATGGCCATTCTCAAAATGGCGCAAGGCTAATACTTTCCTTACAATGGACCTATGGTGGAAAACTATGGGGATTTTTATATATATAGAAATGCCCCGCTCCCACTTAATATTTTAGAGTTGAGGATTTCCTTATAGGTGTATGGGTCCATCAAATATAGGTATATATTCATCTCATGATAAGACCAATGATTGGTTCCAAGTCAAGTTATTTTAAGGAAAGTTCAGTTTCTAAAATTAGTGTTACCAATAGATCCATCTCATGGGCCCACCAACTCTAATTAGAATTCTTTCCAAAAATTAATTTGATTTGACCAATTTTGGAATTTGCTATGTTTGGATCAGATATGGAAATACTCTAAAATAAGCATTCATCCATAAATAGAAAGTGCTATAACAAAAGACTAGTCCTCTCCTCCACATGACCCAGGCGGAAAAGACTTCTTGGACTTCTAGACTTTCCAAAACTTTGGGATTCCTCAAACTCTTTGGGCATCTCCAAAACACCTTTTGGTAATCTTCAAACTCTTTGATTAGGAGTCCAACTTCTCTTTCCTTCTTTGTTTCGGACATCTCCAGAATTTACAAATTTTAAAAATACATAAATTCCTATGTCTCTATAATGAGACTTACATGGTAGTCTAAACATGGAAATAAAAGGGCTATAGGGAAATTCACCATGCCTTGCCCTTTCACGGGAAACCAAGGAGACCATGATGCCCTTTACACTTAGCCACGAATAAACCAATAATTAAAAGGAAAGAAAAACATGTGGGTCATATGGAGAGGACATTATCACCTACAAGTTAGTATCTCATACAACAAAGCATCTCACAAAACCAGGTTGCCAAACCACAATAGAAAAACAAGATGCCAAATATTTTGCCACCACGATACAAGACCCCCTACGCAACGGGGGTCTGGGGGCAGCGCCCCCGGCGGGGGCCTCCGAAAAAAAAAAAAAAAAAAAAAAACAACAACAACTTAGACCAAGAACAAGATGATTCTGCCTAGGTTCGGCTAGCCGATCTGGTCCCTACGGTTAGCCAACAGACCTCTATAGCCATAGTGGTCACTTTGACTAACCGACCTGACGAACCCAGAAATTTGGGTTCTTTTTTGATTCGGCTCCTGCTGTACCCAATCACCTCTAATGATCTCAGTATGTTTTAATGGCATCTTATCATCCTCCTATTATGATTAAAACCTTTTGTGACTTTCCAAATATGTATCTACTACGAGAGCAAGCAAACCCAATAAACACTGATCCTATCATAGCCCTTGCTCTATCCTCTTCGCATCTCATGCGAAGATTAGAACAAGATTACTGATCTAACATGATTAGAGATGAGGTATGGCTCTGATACCAATTGTTGGAAGTAGGTGGGTCTCGTGGATAGATTTTCAAAACTTTTGATCCACTTGACACAGGGATCAACTATACACAAGACCAAAATCCAATCCAGGATGCGTTACCCTCAATCTCGTAACCATGTACAGTAAAAAATTCTACCAACACTAGACATCCAAAATAATCTACAACATAGAAGAAGTAGATCATACCTTTGGAGATCCGCAGTGCTCTAATGGATTTCTTCTACACCTCTTAGCCTTCCACGCTATGACCCGAATTGGATTACTTCTCTCGAGAAGAATGGTGGAATCTTCAGGAGAAAATTCCCAACTCGAAACTTCAAGGAACTAGAAGAGAGAAGGAGAGAGACTCGTGCAACTCTTGCACGAAAGGGTTTTGGGCGTGAGGGAGACTCTTTTGGACGTCTAAGTCTATTTTATAGACTTCCAAATCTCTCCCTTGTTTAATTGAAATAGAAGTCTTACTTCCAAAGCAATTGGCAAGTTTCTCCTTTCTTATCCTTTCTTTCTAGAGTTCGAGTCAGATTACTATTTTCCAATAACTTGGGCTAGCGTGGGGACCACTAGGGATTCCTTAGAAAGCTGGCTCCAACTGGAACACCGCGACCCCACATCTCATGTGCAATCCGGGCCCACAGTTAACTGCAAATAACACCACTATATAAATGCAATTGCACTCCAGTCTTAGGAATAAATTACAATGAAGACCCTAAACTTCCCAATTACCACAAGTAGGCCCCTCTATCAATATCCGTGGATCAATTGGAATAAACTCGTCTCTTCCAATCTAAGTTCCACATCTTATTATCCTTGAGCCCCAATTAATCACAGTAATCATCAGTACCATCCAATTAACTCTTAATTGAGATGGGTGCGCACTTACTAATGACAAATCCATTAATTGGCACAAGGGGATAATATAGATAGATTCCATCTTGATCATTCAACGTTCCCACAGTTCTACTACCATATACCCAAGACACCGAGGTGTTAACCTATAGTCGGCCTCACTCATTGGTGACTCAAAGCAAATGAATAGATAGAAACTTGAGTTCGTCAATGTCTCAGGATTGAGAGCCTATTGCTAGGGAATTATGAGAGCATACCCTATTATTGAGACGGAATTCCATAAGGTGCATCTCATGGTCCTTCAATACATCCAATGTACGAGCACCGTGATCCAGAATCTTACATTCTGATGATTGAGACAAATCACACTATCTCATAGTGATCAAAGTGCTGCAACCTTATCAAATGAGATGCCCAATCTCATTACTGGTTGTGAAGCTATTTTAAGCATAAGACTTGTGACATATATCTCCCGTGTGTGGATCTCATCCATGCACATATATCACATCTAATATACTAATGGGACCCGATTCAACTCATGAACCATTATGTCATACGTATTGGTCATGTGTATGAAGTAGTAAAATAACATTCATCTCATGAAAGTAAAGCATGATTTTATTGATAAATAAAGAAATTAATCAATTTATTACATCAACTGATGGATTGAGTCCACAAAATCTAACAATGCAATGCAATTTGATTGAGTCAAGACAGTTTACTAGCCAATCTTAATATAGTCATTCAGTGTTTCTAATCGTGCATGATGATGTAGTTTTAAGTTATCCGATACACAGTTGTTTTTCTCTTTTTGTTGCACTGTATAGGGAAGGTGTATCGGGGTCCCTTAAACCAACACCCATGGGGAGGTGTTTGACAATTGGACAATACACTTGAATGAGTCATAACCATCAAAACCATTCATGCGATTCTCGTATTCCATTGGACAAGTTAAAGGTTATCTACATTCCAATTCGAAGGCCCTACAAGGTCTCTCCTTGTAACACTCTGACCCAATTTAATCCGGTTTAGTGACTCATTAATGACGCTTTCGTTGTTAATTGTGTTTTGCTTTTGTTTTGATTTTGTTCTGGGCCATGGATAGGTAACTGGGTTGAGTTTAACCTTGATTAGGTTGACATAAGCCCTTTTCATAATTTTAGATTTTATAAGACGTCGTCATTTATGCATCATCTTGGCGTTAGCACGTGTACTTCATTAAGCTCGTCAACTTTCGTAACTAACTCATATGTGAAAGAGGTCATTTACTCTCGTTGGACTGTCATCTGACTTGAATTGCAATTCGTGTGAACATTCGGACTTTCTTGCAATTTCCTCTTATCCTTATCCTATATAAGCCAAGACTCCACCAACTCTCTCCCTCATTCTCTTCTCCATTCACATTGGTCTCTCTCTCTCTCTCGATTGTCCTCTTTTCTTCTTGATCAAGCCAAGCAAACAAGGGGAATTGGTACACTTTGTCTTCACTTCTTCCTCGTGTGACTTAGGTATGCTTGGGTTTTTTTTGGTTTTCTTCTTCCCTTTCTTCTTCTCATTGGCCATGGGTTGTGCTCAATGTTTTTTTCTTTTTTTTCTTTCTTTTTTTGCATACATGGCTATTAGAAGCGTGTTTGGACATCGGATTTAAGCCTAAGGACAACCAATTTCGTGTTAGAACTCATTTGAGGTAAGTATAAGCATGATTTGATTGAGCATATGTTGATATTATATGATTGTTCTTAGTCTCTTGTTGCTCGTGCACGTGTGTAGTGCGAATTACAGCCCTTTGCCTTGGTATCGTCTTAATATTGGTTGTTTTTGTGACTACGAATGTTCAATTCAGTACACCCATTCTGTATCAGAATGTCCTGTCCGACCGATCAGGCTTCAGAGCCGACTGGTCGGGCACTCCTAGAACTGAAATTCGACCGGTCAGGCACTTCATTTGACCGATCTCCTGAAGTGCATTGTTTCATGAGATTCAGCTTGTACACTTGGAACCTTGTGTTCATTTCTATTTCTTCTATCTTTCTCACCAACTAAGGAACCTTTTAGGCTATATTCTTGGGCCCCGAGGCTCGTGAACTCTATAAAGAAGTCGTCCAAAGACCTCCAATAAAAGGGAAGGTAAGTACTGGAACTAATCGGGCTTTCACATTAGAGTATGACTGTGACCCTTGGCTTACCCAATGAAATACGAGCATTGCATGAATGGTTTTGAGGGCTGTGACGCATTTATGTGTGAGTTGTTCAGTGTTAAGCACCTCCCCATGGGTGTTGATTTAAGGGACTTCGATGCATGTTTACGATATAATGCAACATTAGACAACGATACATCGGATAACTTAAAACTACATCATCATGCATGGTTAGGAATACTGGATAACTAGAAAAGGGTTGGTTAGTAAAGGATCGTGATTCTTGCGAGATAATTCGATTTGCATTTGTATATTGACTTCGGTTTTGCCCTCTACGCATTCTGTGTTGGGCAACGATTGGATATTCCCTAAGTGCTCTGTCCATGGTTAATCCCGGGCGGAAACAGTGGACTTCCATGTCTAACGGTATTCATTTGATTTGTGTGAATTGATAAGTCTTGACATGTGTGGTACCTCACACTCCATAATTTTTGCACGAATGACTATTAACTTCCATCCTTCGGTATGATTCGTCTAGTACCTATTATACCATTTGATTTGGTAAGTTTGATTATCCGTATGATTTATTGTAAGAGATATGTTTCCTTTCATTTGAGCATTGTACGCATGTATGTATGAATTGACCGTATGCACGTATGATATGCTCGATATGATCTGATCTGCATGATCCACTCAAAATCTAGTATATGATTGACTCTATATAGTCAGGCACTATTTAGCCTTAGCCTTAGGATACCCGACGGGGTTGAATTTGGCATAGTTTATATGGCCTCGCTGCATTGAGCATATGTCCTGGGGCTTCCGGGCCTCAGAACTCAAGACTCATTCGTACCTTGGCCCAGTCGATGGTGTTCTCAGTACGCACATAAGATCCCTTTTTAGGAGAATATGACATATGTAGTGGCCACCTAGTTATGTATGTATACATTGATTCAGATATCATGCTTCATTTGAACGCACAACTGCCTAGTATATGAATGTGAACTCTATAAATTAACAATTGTTACTTTACTCTGTTAGATACAACATGCGTTAACTTGTTGTTGCTTATACTTTGCTGAATCGTTGTATTCATGAGTTGTCATTGGTGTTGCAGGCTCAGGTCTATCCTCTAACCCCTCGTCAGTCAACCAGACTCCTAGGGAGATCCCCGATGACCCATTAGGGCTAGAGGAGTGGATGTGATCCCTTCGCTGGAGCGTGAAGATTTCATGCATGCATATTGGTCTCCTTCCTTTTGAGATCTCTTTGGATTTTTGGGATTTTAATGTATTCATGTTTGTATTTTGTATAACTTTGATCTTTCTATAATCTCAGTATATCATTATGTTTACGCGTCTTTCTTTGTTATGTTTGATACCTACAGCTTCCGTGTACATGTATTGGCACGTATGAATTTCCCTTGTGCGTGTACATTTAGACATGGTCTGAGTGTAGTGTACGGGAGTATGTGTGTCACGGGTTAGGATTTTACTAACCCCCGATCTTCTGAGCTTGGGTTGTGACACTCCTACCTACCTTTTCTTCATTTTCAATGGTCTCACGGCTTAGCCGTGGGTGACCTATGGCTTAGCCGTAGGCATCTCACAGTTTAGCCGTATTATACATTACGGCTCAGCCATGGTTCCCTAGAATTTTTTTGGCATTTATGGTAAGGCACTGCTAGCCTGTACTCCTCTTATAGCTTGACCGTGATTGTTCTACGGCTAAGCCACGATTGGGTATGGCTTCGCTGTAACACACCGCAAGGCTTAGCCGTGGCTGGACCATAGAAAGTTTATTCTGATTTCTACTCTCTGGACATCAAGGCTATAGCTTGACTTACGGTTGGGTCACAGCTAGCCTACGGCTTAGCCGTAGTGTGATCGTAGTGTAAAGTTACAAATGTAAGCTCTCTGGAAAGTAAGCCGTGAAGCTCTACGGCTTAGCTGTAAGCTTCAAAAGGTCACGTTTTGAACCTGTTACAGAACGACAGAATTTAGACCATTTACACCACGGAGACATCATGCATAGAATTAGCTAATATGAAAGGGCTGTAAATCATAAAATACATGAGAAATTAAAGAAACTGATGACAATCATTGTGTACCAATGTGTGTTCATCCAGAATATACTTATACTTGCCTCAAATGATCTTTTACAAGTTACTTGTTATCCTTGGCTCAAATTCAACATCTACATGTAGCTCTAACCACCATGCATGCAAGAAGAAAGAGGAGCTGAATGTATGCAGTAAAGGATGAGACTAAAAAATGATAGACTTGGAAACAACTCTTACCGCAACCCACACAAAGAGATGACGTATAAGATGGGTGCACAAGAATTTCCCCTCCTTTTTCTTGTGAAGAAGAAAAAGAAAAGGAAAAAAAAAAACAAAAGAAATGAAGGAGAGGAGAAAACAACAAGAACAACGTTGAGAGAAAGAAAAAAGTCTGGAGACGAGTCAAGGTCAATGCATGCATTTCTTTTTATAAGATAAGTATTGGAAAATTTATCTAAAAGTCCAAAGGTGAACCAGAATTACAGTTTGAGTGAACTAACGATCCAACAGAAACAAATGATGTCGTTTGCATGCGACTCAGTTATGGAAATTAACAAACTCGACGAGATACACGTGACGATACCAAGATGATGCATGAATGATGAAATCTTACAAAATCTAAAATTACGAAAAAGTGCTCATGTCTACCTAATCTAAGTTAAACTCAACCCAACTACCTATTCATGACCTGAGATGAAACGCAAACAAAAACAAAGCGACAAGCCTAGAACACAGTCGTTAAAAAAGGAATGAAAGATTAGTAATTAAACGTTAAACGGAATTAAGTTGGGTCGGAGTGTTACATCCTCCCCCACTTAAGAATCATTCCGTCCTTGGAATGAACACATACCTACGCGAAGAGGTTGGGATACTGTCGCGCCATCTGCTCTTCTAATTCCTAAGTAGCTTTGTCAGGACCATGATGTTCCCAAAGCATCTTGACCCATCGTATGGTTCTAGCACGCAAGATTCGCTTTCTTGTCCTAACAATATGGAGCAGACACTCAACGTATAACGCATTTGGCTGTATTTGCACATCGTCATACCAAATGACATGGGTAGGGTCTTTAACATATTTACGGAGCATCGACACATGGAATACATCGTGTACTCAGGAGAAGTCCACTGGAAAAGCTAACCTGTAAGCTAAAGTACCGATTCTGCTCTTGATTTTGAATGGGCCAACGTACCTCGGAGCCAGCTTACTCTTTTGGCTGAAACGTATCATATCCTTCATTGGCGAGACCTTCAGGAAAACCCAATCTCCAACTTGAAACTTTAAGGCTCTTCTACGGGTGTCTGCATAACTTTTTGTCTCGATTGAGCAACCTTCAAATTCTTGATTGCCTTCTATACTATCTCAGTAGTTTCGGTGATAATTGTTGGTCCGTGAAAACTTCAAGTTCCAACTTCTTCCCAGCATACCGGACTTTGACATTTACATCCGTATAAAGCTTCATATGGAGCCATGCCAATACTCTCATCGAAGCTATTATTATAGGCAATTTCACATAAAGAGAGATATGTATCCCATTCCTTCTCAAAGCTTAAAACACTGGCTGATAGCATGTCTTCCAACGTCTGAATTATATGTTTAGATTGCCCATTTATTGGCACGTGATATACTGTGCTGAAACTTAACTTGGTACCCATAGCTTCTAGGAAAGCCTTCCAAAATGACGAAACAAAATGACTGTCACGATCGGATACAATCGATATTGGTGTACCATGCAACCTGACAATTTCATCGACAAACTTCTTAGCCATCACTGAAAAGGGCATACCCTTCTTGAATGAATAAAGTAGGTGGATTTCATTAATCAGTCCATGATCACTCAAATGGCATTGTTCTTCTTACTTGTCGAAGGTAAGTCTAAAACAAAGTCCATGGTAATATGTTCCCATTTCCACTGAGGTATATATAATAGGTGTAAGGAACCTGGAAGCTTTTGATGCTTAGCTTTCACCTTCTGACAAGTCAAGCACTTAGTGGTGAACCATGTGATTTCTCTTTTCATATTGTTCCACCAAAATTGGTCTTTTAAGGATTGGTACATCTTTGTACTTCCTGTGTGCATCGCATATCGAGCATAGTGTGCCTCTGTCATGGGGTTCTCCTTCAAGTTATCAATTGCTGGTACGCACAACCTGTTCCAAAAATATAGTATGCCACTCTCCAGTTGGAAGTCGGGTCGATTTCTGATGTAGTCTCGGATTCGTTTCAAGGTCGAATCATTAAATTGCCGATCCTTAATGTGCTGAATCACCGCCGGCTGGAAAACAAGAGCACTTGTCTGTAACACCCCGACCCCAATTAGCTGGTTTAGTAGTAAATTACTCTTGTTGTTAGCGTTTTGTTGGATGATTTTTTTGAGTTATTATGTTTTATTCTTGTTGGGTTAGGTTTGGAGTTTTGGTTAGGTAGTTGGATTGAGTTTTACCTAGATTAGGTAGCCTTTGGCCCTTTTTCGTAATTTTTTTATTGAGTTTGTCTTTTCGGCATCATCTTGATGTCATCATATGTCTTTCGTAATGCTTATTACTTTTCGTAACTGGCTCGGAATCCTCTGGAGTCGTTTGAAATGTTTAAGTACTTAGTTGACTCGAATTGTAATTTGTATAACTCTTGGACCTGGTTGCAAATGGCGAAAATATCTATATATATGCCACCGACTCTTTCGTTCTTATCTTCTTCTGTTCATTTTTCTCTTGTTCAGTCTTTTTTTGTGTCGCTCTCTCTCTCTCATTCTTCTTCCATCTTCATTAATGGCCGGCGTCAAGCTCCGACTTCTGCATCGGGTATTCTCGCTTTGGGTTTAGAAACCAGTGAAGCTTGATTCTTCGTCAGTAAAGGCAAGTATAAGCAAATATTGGTTGAATACATGTTGGTATGCAGTGATTATTTTGACCCTATTCATTTCTTATGTCAGTTTGTGCATAACAGCTCCCTTGTGTGATTGTTTCTATCTGTTAAAAGAGAAACTGAGTGAGTCTAAAACTCTAAACAGTTTGCATTTCAGAGTGTTTTGAAGCACACATCTAAGCTTACGGCTGAGCCGTGAGATTTACGGCTCATAGTCCAAAGATGTGAACCTTTACATTTTAAACTACGGTTAAAGATTGGCTAAGCCGTATAGGCTACTACGGCTAAGCCATGGGCTAGCTGTGTTCTAATCATAGGTCAGAATTGAAATACAAATGCCCTTCTATGGTCTAGCCATGTTGAGACCATACAACGTGCTACGGCTAAGCTGTGCCCTAGCCGTAGAATAGAACATGGCTGAGCCATAGAACAAAATACGGTTAAATCGTATATGCAGATGAATAGTAAGGGGAACCGCGGTTGAGCCGCAGTGCATATTACAACTAAACCATAAAATGCCTACAACTAAGCCGTACATTCACTTACAGCTAAGCCATACAACCCTTATGAAAAATGAATAAAAAGGATAGGTTTCAATAAGACCTTGTAAGGCCTTCGAGCTAAAATGTAAGTACCCTAACTTGCCCAATGGAATGTGAGAATTGTAGGGCCTTCGAGCTAGAATGTAAGTACCCTAAACTTGCCCAATGGAATGTGAGAACCGCATGAATGGTCTGTAGGGCTGTGACTCATTCATGTGCGTTGTCTAATTGTTAAGAACCTCCCCCATGGGTATTGGTTTAAGGGACTCTAATACTCTTATTCATACAATGAGACACCAAAGGAAGAAGAACCGAGTATCGGATAACTTAAAACTATATCATCATGCACAGTTAGTAACAATGGATAACTAATTTAGGGTTGGCTAGTAAAAGATCGTGATTCCTGTACAATAATTTGATTTGCATTGCATATTAATTTCGGTTTGGACCTCCTGTTCACATAGTACATTTTCTATGCTCGGGCAACGATTGGATATTCCCTGAGGGCTCTGTCCATGGTAAATCCGGGCAAAAACAACTGACTTCCATGTTTGATATTACCCATTTGATTTATGTGAGTTGATAAGCTTTGACACGTTACTCAACTATAACATCCTGTATGGATAAATTGTGACCTCTACTTTTCTGTATGTTCGCATCACATTTATATGCCCATTTGATATAGTAAATTTGATTGGTTCGCGTGTTCGGTTGGTTTGATTGTTCGATATGTTTTAAGAACTTGAGCATTGTATGTATGAATTGACTGTATGCATGTATGCTATCCGTTTGATATGATATGGTACACATGATCTACTCAAGTTCTAGTATTTATTTGATTCTGTATAGTTCGGCAGCCTCAGCCTTAGGATACCCGACGGGGTTGAATTTGGCCTAGTTTGTATGGCACCATTGCATTGAGTTTATGTCTTGGAGCTTCTGGACCCCAGGAAACTGAGACACATTTGGCCAATAGTGTTCTCATTATATGTATGCTCTCTCCACGGAGGGAGAATATGGCATATATGGTAGCCACCTAGTACAGTATTTCTGCTATTGACTCGTATGTCATGCTTTACGGAATTGACATTTTATATGATTACTTGTCACTAATTCTTTTAGACACAGCACGTGTTACCTTTATGTTGCTTATACTTTGCTGAGTTGTTGTGCTCACTCGTTGTTCTTGGTGTTTTCAGAACCAGAGTCAGTTTTCGATCCCTTGAAGAACAATTGGACTTCAGAGGTGATCATTGAGACCCCAGTGGAATGGGGAGTGGCTGTGATTAATCTACTCCAAAGAGCGCCTCGCATTTCTCACTTTCCATTTGCTGTATGTTCGTGTTTTATCAATTGTATATGTATTTATTGAGTATTCTCCTCTGTATTACTTGTGCAGTCTATTTTCCCTAGTGATTATGTTTATTGTATTCTATTTATGCTCTTTTGTGCACTGATACTATCTACAGCTTGTGCGTACAAGGATTGCACGTGTGATAGATCCCTTGTATATGTGCACTTAGACCAAGTTTAAGGGTACATATACAGAAGTACGTGTGTCACTGATTAGGTTTTCTCCTAATCCCCGATTTCTTGGGCTTGGGTTGTGACATTGCCAGCATCGCATAGTGATCCCCCAATTTCACTTCGATAGGCTTATCATGCATCGATAAAAGGAAACTGTTTAAAACATTTAGAGTCTCTGAGTTTCTACTAAGAACATCTGCCACTACGTTTCCTTTTCTTGGATGGTACTTGATGGGGAAATCATAATCCTTTATAAATTCAACCCATCTACATTGCCTCATATTCAACTTATGCTAAGTTAATAAATATTGTAAACTGTGGTGATCTGAGTGTACCTCAAACTTCAAGCTATACAAATAATGTTGCCATAGTTTCAAAGCAAACATAATGGTTACCAGTTCCAAGTCATGTGTGGCATAGTTTTTCTTATGCTCCCAGAGTTGTTTTGATCCGTAGGCAATCACCTTACCATATTGCATTAATACACATCCTAATCCAAATCTCGAAGTATCGCAATAAATCACAAATCCTTCACTTCCATCAGGTAAAGTCAATACTGGAGCAGTATTTAACTTGTCTTTCAGTGTTCGAAAACTAGTTTCACATTTATTAGTCCATGAAAAAGACACATTCTTCTGAGTTAGCTTGGTCAAGGGGGCAGATATCTTAGCAAAGTCTGGAACAAACCTCCGGTAATACCCTGCAAGTCCAAGAAAACTCCTACTCTCTGTTACAGACTTTGGGCTAAGCCAATTGACAACTACCTTAACTTTTGCTCGATCAACTGCCAATCCTTCTTGTAAAATGATATGACCGAGGAACGCTACCTGCTAAAGCCAAAAAATACATTTCGCCAACTTGGCATATAGTCGATGTTCCCTCAACAATTGCAAGGCTTTTCTCAAATGATCTGTATGCTCTTCTATAGTCTTAGAGTACACCAAAATGTCATCAATAAAAACAACAACGAACTGATCCAAGTAAGGAGTGAAGATTCGATTCATCAAAGCCATAAAAGCAGCAGGTGCATTGGTTAATCCAAAAGGTATCACGAGAAATTCATAATGACCATACTTTGTTCTGAAGGCAGTTTTGGGAATGTCATCTTCCTTCACCCTTAATTGGTGATACCCAGATCTCAAATTAATCTTAGAGAAATATGCTGCACCTTGGAGTTGATCAAACAATTCATCAATACGCAGTAGGGGATGATTATTCTTTATTGTCACCTTATTCAACTACTGATAGTCGACATACATCCCAAAGGTGCCATCTTTCTTCTTGATAAACAACACTGGAGCTTCCCACTGTGACATACTTGGGCATATAAAACCCTTATCCAAAAGATCTTGTACTTGTTTCTTCAACTCTAACAACTTGGTTGGGGCCATGCGATATGGAGCTTTACTGATTGGTGCTATGCCTATCATAAGGTCAATAGCGAATTTCACTTTTCGCACAGGGGGTAACTTTGGCACTTTGTCAGGAAATATATCTTGAAAGTCACACACTATCGGAATCTCTCCAAGCTGCTTCAAATCCTTCTTCTCTGAGATAAAGGCAATGAAGCCTTCACACCGCATATCATTCTATCCGCCCTGCATGCGGAGATAACACGCCTAGAGCATTTTTTCTGACTGCCCTCGAAACGAAACCCATTTCTTAGATCAAAGTAAATCGTCCTGTTGTAACAATTCACACAGGCATAATACCCCGTGAGCTAATTCATTCCAAGGATCACGTCGAAGTCCAACATCGACAACAAAATTAAGTCAACTGGGAGTTGACGCCCTTTGATTCGTATATCACATTAGGGGTAGTATACACTACACTCCATCCTTTTACCAACAGGAGTGGACACCACCAACACATACGGCAGTGACTTAGGTAGCTGCCGTAATTGTTCAGCAAACTGAGGTGCTACGTACGAACGCATAGACCCCAAATCAAATAATGCTAGAACTTCTGCTTGAGTGATCAAAATAGTACCTTCCACCACATTCGCCTCCTCCGAGCTCTCATGAGTAGTGGCATAAGCACGAGCGGTCTGGCGGTTCGGCTTTTAGCCTTGGCAGGATTGTTGTGATCTACCTTGAGCTGTAGAAGTAGTTGGTCTAGATTGTTGGGGTTGAGAAGACTTGTACTTTGGACATTTGGCCATCAAATGGTACATAAAGCCACAAATCAAGCAAGCTCTTGCCTTTCTCCAACATTGCTCCGTCTTGTGGGCTCTACCACAATGCTCATAATTCACACCAATTAAACTAGAGGTACCTTGCTTGCCTTTCATCTTCTTATGTACTTATCCTCTTACACCAAATGGCGCATTTCTCTTCGAGTTAGTAGCTCTCTCTTCTTGAAGATTGGCCTCCGCAGCATAGGCTCGGTCTACTGCATCATCAAAGGTGGCTAGCTGTTGGAAAGCTGTCATATGGTTCTTATATCTAGGATTCAAGCCATTAATAAAATGATTAGCTTTCTTTTCTTTAGTGTTAACCATGTCCTCCGCAAAATGCGATAGGTGTGTGAACTTATACACATATTCGACCACTATCATCTACTGCTACTGCAAACCTAAGAACTCTACTTCCTTTGTTCTCTGTACAAAGGCTAGAATAAATTTCCTTCTAAATTGCTTTTTAAATGTCTCCCAAACTGTCGCACCCGGCATGTCTTTATAGGAGTCCTTTACATTGTTCCACCAAGTTTTCGCTACATCGTGAAACATTAAAGCGGTGAGCACTACTCTCTATTTGTTGGTACACACAACTATATCAAAGAGATCCTCCGTATGCTCTAACCATTGATTGGCTTTCAAAGCATCTTCATTCCCATAGAATTCGGTAGCTCTACATTTTCGAAACTTGTCGTAGAGTGCATTGGGATCACTTTCTTAGGTTGAAAGACCACCTGTTGCTCCACATGAGCTGGAACTGAGACTTGGGTTTGCCTATCCATGATGGATGCTACTTGGGCTTGCAAAGAATGTACCGCTTATGACTGAGCTTGGATCACTTGCAACATCATGAGGAATCGATCATCCGTGTTGAGTGGTTGTTGTGGAGGTGCTGATCCACTCTCATTGTCACCATAATTATTATTGGTACCTAATTCGGATGCCATATCTTGTAAAATGTAAAGGGTTAATACTCAAACACAAGTCATTCACCATGACATGTCCCCAACAAATCAAAATATCAGACTATAAAGTTAAATATTCAACAATGTATCCCCATCACGTTCCTATATGCCTACATGCTTAACCACTATAACAAGCATGCTCTAATACCATACAAAACGTATGTCATAACCCGAGCTGAAGAAATCGGGGATTAGTGTAAACCTAATCAGTGACACACATATTCCAGTGCATATATATTTAGACCCTATCTAAATGCACACACACAAGGGAATTCACACGTGCCAATAGCATGTACGCGGAAACTATATTTATCAAAGAGAACACTAACATAAACAAGATTAGCAAAAGATTATAATGATTACAAGATATACAAAGAACAAGAAACTCCATCTGTACAAGTAACCAAGACACCAAAATGCAAGGAGTTACACAGCCCTAAGGAAAACACATGATGCATCCCACAAAATCCTAGAAGAAGTCTATCTTGCCATGATGCTCTCCGGTGGAGTGATCACATTCACTTCTCTAGCCTTGAAGGGGCCTCTAGGGTTTCTTTTAGAGTCTTACTGACCGTCGAGGGGTCGGTAACGGAATTTGAACCTGCAACACTAAAGACAACTAGTGAATATAATGTTCAGCAAAGTAGAAACAACACTAAGATAACACGCGTTGTATCTAAAAGAATCATTAACAGGTAATTTGCATAGAGTTCAATTTTGTGTACTAAGCAAGTTGTGCATTAGAATAAAGTATGCTTTAAGAATCAATGCATACATGTCATGTACTTTATTATGTGGCTACTACATTTGCCATATCCTTCCTCTAGGAATTTTTACATAATGAGAACACTATTAACCGAGCTAGGGTATGAATGGGTCTCGGTTTTTTGGGGTCTAGAAGCCCCAAGATATAAACACACTGCAGTGGTACTATACATACTACGTCAAAGTCAACCCCACCGGGTATTATAACGCTGAGGCTGAGTAATGCCTAACCATGTCGATTCACTAATATCATTGGACTTAAGGGATTATGTTTAATGCATTTGTAAGAACACTCATACTCAAGTGAATATCAATATATATCAATATCAATGTCAAGGACATGTCAAAGAAGGCTAAGGCATACCCTATACAATAACAAAAAGACACACATTGAACGTTCAATGCATACATAAAAGTGGAGGGTAATAATCGTCATCAAATATGCCATGCAATGCAATTTGATTGAATCAAGACAATTTACTAGCTAATCCTAGTCTAGTCATCCAGTGTTTCTAATCATGCATGATGATGTAGTTTTAAGTTATCCAATGCATAGTTGTCTTTCTCTTTGTATTGCATTGTACAAGAAGGTGTCTCGGGGTCCCTTAAACCAACAGCTATGGGGAGGTGCTTAACAACTGGACAACACACATGAATGAGTTACAACCCTCAAAACCATTCATTCAATTCTCGTATTCTATTGGACAAGTTAAAGGTTATCTACATTCCAACTCAAAGGCCCTACAAAGTCTCTCCTACCTACCTTTTCTTCATTTTCAATGGTCTCACGGCTTAGCTGTGGGTACCTACAGCTTGGCCGTAGGCATCTTACAGCTTAGCCGTACTATGCATTACGGCTCAAACGTAGTTCCCCAGAGTTTTTTTGCATTTACGGTAAGCCACGACTAACCCGTACTTCCTCTTACAGCTTGACCGTGATTGTTCTCCCGCTCAACCTCGGTTGGGTACGGCTTAGCGGTAGCACACCGCACGACTTAGCCGTGGTTGGACCGTAGGAGGTTTACTCTGATTTCTATTTTCTGGACATCAAGCTGTAGCTTGACCTACGGTTGGGTCATAGCTAGCCTACGGCTTATTTGTAGTACATTTTATGGCTTAATCGTAGCCTGACCGTAGTGTAAAGTTGTAAATGTCAGCTCTCTGGAAAGTGAGCGTGAAGCTCTATGGCTTAGCTATAAGCTTCAGAGGCTCACGTTCTGAACCTGTTACAGAACGACAAAATTTAGACCATTTACACCACGGAGACATCATGCATAGAATTAGCTGATATGAAAGGGCTGTAAATCATTAAATACATGAGGGATTAAAGAAACTGATGACAATCATTGTGTACTAATGTGTGTTCATCCAGAATGTACTTATACTTGCCTCAAATGATCGTTTACAAGTTACTTGTTATCCTTGGCTCAAATTCAACGTCTACACGTAACTTTAACCACCATGCATGCAAGAAGAAAGAGGAGCTGAGTGTATGCAGTAAAGGATGAGACTAAAAAATGATAGACTTGGAAACAACTCTTACCGCAACCCACACAAAGAGATGACGTATAAGATAGGTGCACAAGAATTTCCCCTCCTTTCTTTGATCATTGAGAAAAAGAAAAGGAAAAAGAAAAAACGAAGGAGAGGAGAAAACAAGAAGAACAACGTTGAGAGAAAGAAAGAAGTTTGGAGATGAGTCATGGTTGGTGCATGCATATCTTTTTATAAGATAAGTATTGGAAAATTTATATAAAAGTCCAAAGGTGAATCAGAATTACTGTTTGAGTCAACTAATGATCCAACGGAAAGAAACAAAGTCGTTTGCATGTGACTCAATTTCGGAAATTAACAAGCTCGACGAAATACACGTGATGATACCAAGATGTTGCATGAATGACGAAATCTTACAAAATCTAAAATTATGAAAAAGGGCTTATATCTACCTAATTTAGGTTAAACTCAACTCAACTCAACTACCTATCTATGACCCGAAATGAAATGCAACAAAAAACAAAGCAACAAGCCTGGAACACAATCGCTAGAAAAAGAAACAAAAGACTAGTAATTAAACGTTAAACGGAATTAAGTTGGGTCGGAGTGTTACAATTTTACTCACTATTGTTTTTCCCCCATAGATTTTGAGGTTGATCCGGAAGCCAATAAAACCTAGTATATTTTATGGGATTTGGGATTGAGGGATGAGTTGTGAAACTTTAGCCTTAAATTTGAAGGATTGATTTAGGATTTTATTAGATTGAGAAATTTTTTATTATAATTTGAGGATCACTCTCACTCCAGATTTGCTTATCATGTTAAGAGATAAATTTTATTGTTTAGTATGGGATATTGATCATATTATTCCATTGGATTATTTAATAAAATTTGAAATTTATTTTAAAGAAAATTGATTTTTTTATTTTAATTATTGTGGACCCTCATATCTCGAGATTTGAGGGTCCCAAAGATCTCAGATTTTAAGGCATGACACTTCTAGACCCAATCCTCTATCCCTTCATCCATTTATTCCTTACACTTAATTCTAGCATTTATATTCAATCATTTTCATAAAAATGAGCACAAACAAATCCAACAGCCATAAGCATGCTTGGATCAATAAATTACAATGCAAATCATCAATAGAGGATGTGTACCTACTTGACTTTGATGAGAATAATGAAAATGGGTACTATCCTAGCTCACCAAAACGGGCCCAGAAGCTCAAAATGCAGAAAATGCCCAATCCCAACTTACATAAAGCTATAAGAAGAAGAATGAGAACCTAATAAGCATGCTAAACTCCAACCTAAACTCCAAACCAACTGAGCTACCTAAGTGGAGAAGAAAAACTTACCCTAATGCTTGAGAAATGGAAGGAGAGCTTAAAGAAGGGGTTGCTTGGACAGTGGCAGTGAGAGAAAAAAGATAGAGGCAACTTATAGTGGCAGTAAGGCTTGGTTTTCCACCAGTAACAAAGAAGAGTGTGAAGGAGAGAAACAGCATAGGGAGAGGAGAATGGGACAAAGATGGAAAGAAAAAAGGAAATGGGGATGATCGTGGGAGCCTGGAGATGGTGGTGGTGGTGGCTGGCGGCTATGGGAGAGTCCAAATTCTTTGATGGCTGCAGATTAGCGTCAGGGAGAAAAGAGAAACTGGAAAGGGAAAGAAACAAAGAAAGAAAAGGGCTTTGGGTTTTATTAGGGTTTGGTTTTGGGAAATTACAAAGAGGTCCTTGGTTTCTTTGGGTACAATATTTGGTGATAAGATGGTCTAGGTTGAGCAAAAGAAGAAGACTAAAGTTCATGGGAATTAGGTCCTCTACCTAATGAGCCAAAAGCTTCATAATTCAAAAAATTATGAAAAAAAGCTTTTTATACTTTCTAAAATTGCAAATCACCCCTACTGAGCTTAAACGGGCTCGAAACCCAATGAGACTTCACACACACATACACAACCCTAACAGTAAATCGAACTTGCTCGATTTCCCATCGCACTTAATTGACTAACAGACAATTAACTAAGGCTAGCTAAATCCTAAGATTTGACGATCTTACATATTTATTTCTATAGAGGATTACCTCATTATAAACTTGATCTCCTAAAACAAAACCTCCCTTAAATGAGAAACTTCAATACTGCAGTTACCTGCAATTATACACCTTAGAACAATTTCTATTATAAAAAGTCAAAATGCTGAGGATCTAAATAATCCATATTCCTCTTATTTATCAAGCATCTAAGTAGGCTCCGCATGAGGTGGACATTATTTCTTCTAGTCAGTCTCTCTCTCTCTCTCTTTCTCTCTCAATGTTCCATCCACACACATCCTCTCTCTCTATGTTCACATGCACACACATCTAGACACTACAAATAGAAAATGATCGATAAGTGGTATCCTTTAGGTTCCATCTTTCTTGAAGGTACGACACAACATATTCCTTTAAAAATGAGATAAAGTCCATCTTTACGCAAAATTATGCAAGAAGACTAGCTTGATCTAAAAGAGATCTATTTTTGCTTGATCCAACTTGAAAATATTACATGCATGGCCATGTATAAGCATTGTGCCGATTTTCAGCATTACCAAAGTGATATATATACCTCTGAATCATTTTAAAAGAGTTCATTGATTATATGACCACAATGTTAGATCAACAAAAAAACAATGTGAAAGAAGACCAGTACTTGATTTGACTTTGAACCTGCAAACCAAGGGTGATCTTTTTTAGCAGCTATCTTCTTACATTGGTGGACAAAGGATTTCTCTTGACGAGGGCAGACGAAGGTCCAGACTATAGCCATAATGTTAATTTTGTCATTATTTTGTCGATTGAGTGGTAATGTTTTATTTTTAATGGAGGCATGGGCTTTTTCTCAATATTTCAAATCGCGTGCTTTGGACTCTTCCCAAGTCTTCCAGTGATGAGTTCCCCTAAAAGATGATACCCAGGTCCTCTAGTGCTCTACCCTAAATTAACCGCAATATGAGATCGAGTGCCCCATGTTCATTTTAGTAATAATGTATGATGATTTCACAATCATAGTTAGTCATTAGGCAAATGGTAAAAAAAATTTTGATATGAGATACATTTGAGATAATTTGTATTGGAAACTCAAAAGTATAGCTAAAATCCAGCCATAAAAATGGGCAAATGCCAAAAATTCACACATACATTTAGCTATAATAAAGTTTTCTTCAAAATGTCCTGTATATGAATATATGTGTATGTCTTGAAGTTTTTTGGTGATATATTATCTACTATTTTTCTAATATACCATCGTCTAACAAACCTTTTTTAAAATAAAAACTGAGGGTGTTTGTCTTGAATTTTATTACATCAAAATGAAATGCTTTTATATTTTTTTTTGTAGATATTTTTTAAATTAATATTAAATTTAATATTTTATTTTTTGTGTAAATCTGTTAACAAAATATTTATATAACACATAGGCATTTGTCATATGTGCTTATAATTTGTGCGTAGATGCTTTCATTCAATAATTTGAGTACTAAACAGCATCTTCGAATTACACATTATATGAAAAAAAAAGACTTTCCGAAGATGCTCGTGCATATAATACACATTAGATGCTGACCAATTACATTCAGGATGCCATAAAATGCAAAACTGAAATCATATTATAGGACTTCTAATATGCTAAACTTAAGGTAGAAATATAATCATCAATAGCAGTATCACAATTCACAAGCAGGGATGGTTCAAAAGTCACATACTATTCATGCATTCGGCCCCCGGCCGAAGAATTTGTCAAAACCACTTTATGACCACAATCTTAAAACCGAAAAACTGAAGAAAAGAAAGAAAAGAAAAGAAAAAGAGAGAACCTCTCCATCCTTAACCATTCTCCCTCCTCCACTATAAATCCCAAACTGCAGTCTTTCAAAATCATGCATAGCGGCCTTGGGCCTCACCATGAAAATGCAGGCCAAAGGCTGCTTCATCATCTTCTTCCTATCCCTTTTCTCTTCTTTCCCTTCCCTGTCATCATCCCTCTCTGACTCTGAGGCCTCCTTCATTATTGGGCATCAGCTTCTAACACTCCCCGAAAATGGAGACTTACCAGAAGATTATGAATACAATGTTGAAGTAGATATAACCATCGAAAACCCTAGGCTAAAGAGAGCCTACATAGCTCTCCAGGCTTGGAAGAGAGCCATCTACTCTGATCCACATAACATCACCACCAGCTGGATCGGCCCCGACGTCTGTTCCTACAATGGGGTCTTCTGCGCGCCAGCCCTGGACAGCTCTTCGGTCAATGTTGTTGCAGGAATCGACCTCAATCACGAGGATGTTGCTGGATACCTGCCAGCCGAGCTCGGTCTACTCAAAGACATCGCCCTCTTCCACATTAACTCTAACCGATTTTGCGGCATCATCCCCAATAGCTTCTCCAAGCTTCATCTCCTCCATGAACTAGATTTGAGTAACAACCGGTTTGTAGGTCCCTTTCCCAAGGTGGTCCTCAACATTCCCTCATTGAAGTACCTTGATCTTAGATTTAATGACTTCGAAGGGTCTCTCCCTTCTGAGCTCTTCAACATGGATTTGGACGCGTTGTTCTTGAATGACAACAGATTCAGCTCCAACATACCTGAGACCCTGGGGAATTCACCAGTTTCAGTTGCGGTTTTCGCCAATAACAAGCTGGGGGGTTGCATCCCGGGCAGCATTGGCAACATGTCTAAGACATTGAATGAGATCATTCTACTCAATAATGGGCTCACTGGGTGCCTTCCTATGGAGATTGGGATGCTTGGGAACATGTCAGTGTTTGATGCTGGGTCTAATTCGCTAATCGGGGCATTGCCGGAGAGCTTCTCTGGTTTGCAGAATTTGTCTGAGCTTGATCTCTCCCATAATATGCTAACCGGGTTTTTGCCCAAGGGGGTTTGCAAGCTGCCTAAACTTTCGAACTTCAGTTTCTCCTATAACTACTTTGAGGACGAGGATGATGAGTGCAAGGTCGCAGGGAAGTCTAGTACTGTGTTCGACGATAACAACAATTGTTTGCCAAATAGGCCAGGGCAGAAGACGAACAAGATGTGTTCTCCAGTGCTTAGTCGACATGTTGATTGCAGCAAGTCTAAGTGTGGAGGAGGTGCATCCGCTCCATCTCCAACGAAACCGGTTAAGCCTCATAAGGGACCAAAGGAACCAACGCACAACCCACCTCCGACAGCAATTTTCTCACGCCCACCACCAGTAAATTCTCCTCCACCTCCACCAACAGTCCACTCACCTCCACCACCAAGGGCAGCATTGAGATCTCCACCACCACCAGTGCATTCTCCCCCACCTCCACCTCCACCTCCACCTCCGGTTTTGTCTCCTCCTCCTCCACCACCACCGGTACATTCACCTCCACCACCAACACTAGTTCACTCATCTCCCGCGCCACCTCCTAAACATTCTCCTCCACCCCCATCACCCGTATTCTCGCCACCACCTCTGAAACGTTCTCCTCCACCTCCAGTTTACTCATCTCCACCTCCACCGCCTGTTCATTCTCCACCACCAACTGTCCACTCTCCCCCACCACCATCACCCCCATTATGCTCGCCCCCACCACCAGTCCGTGCACCACCTCCACCGGTTAGGCTACTTCCACCACCAGTCCATTCACCTCTTCCACCATCCCCATCTCCTCTTCCTCCTCCTCCTCTTGTCTTCCCACCTCCACCAGACGTGCAATTGCCACCAACAATCGGGCTCCCGTATCCATCACCGCCTCCACCTGTCTTTCCAGGCTATTAAGAGTGGTATCTCTTCCTCCATCTCCACCGCAAAACACTTTTACTAGATTTGTCACGGAGGAACTGAATCCTCACCAAGAGAAGCTCTTACTTTTCTCTACGTGCATGTGTAAAAATATACCATTCAAATATAGAGCAAGATGTACTCCTTTTCAAGCCCTGGGTTTTACATTTATTGTAATTCATTTTCTTCTACTCTTCTGGGGACTTATATCCCATTAATATCACAAATCTGGGCAAATAAGCTTTTTGATTTCACGTGTTTTAGAAACCCTAACTTTGCAACCTTCTCCTTACATGCAATTATAATTTAATATCGCAAGTTGTATTTATCTATGTGCTATCGGTTATCAAATTTCTTGTGTTACAACATATTGGAGAAATACATGAACAATAGATATCTTTATCAACAAAATGTATGAAATTATAACAAATTTAACATGTGGCTAAAAAACAAAAGGAGATTATGATTAGATTATATTGTGACTGGAATATTAAAAATAGCAGTGAATTTTTTTTTCTTCTTCTTTTTCTCTATAAGGCACGTATGGGGGGTTGGAATACAAAGGCGTAAAAGCCCCAAAGGAGAGAAAACCCCAAGGAAACAAAATAGGAAAACCAAAGGGATCTTTCAACAGAAAGACGCGTCACGGCTTGCAAAGCAGCTTTGCTTGTTGGGATGAGAGGTTTTAAAGTTGTTGAAAATGTGATCTCTTCTAAGTTTCCACATGACAAAAGTGGTAGTAAGGAAGATGCAGGCGACACCTTTTAGCACCAGTTGGTCATAGTTGAGAGAGAGAGAGCTCGCCAGATACTAGAAGGTGAGGTATTAGTGACTAGTGAGCCTGCAGCTTGCAGGATCCAATTCCAAAAGGAAGCTGCAAATGTGCGAAGGAAGAGGAGATGAAGATCAGATTTGGTGTTCGCTTTAAAGAGGGCACATGGAAGATAATTTGAAACCTACAGATTGGGCCCAAACTTGGGTCGGGGTCCTCTGATGCATCAATCTCGAGGCAAAAACGGAGATGCTAGGCATCATCAGCGAATTTCAAACATGAGGAGACCAAGCAGCAATAGAACCAATGGAACGCATTATATGCCAAGCTTCCATCAGAGAGAGGCTTCGCCCCGGGATGGGCTTTCCAGAAAAAGCAGTCATCACGAAGGTGGTCAGGACTGAGATACTAACTAGCTTTGACTAGTAGATCTGGAATGGACTTTCTGATTCCATTTAAGAGTGAAGCCACCTTTTGGTTTATTGGCAAGAGGAGATTTGGGAAGATGTTGTCCAAGCATCATATCAAAGATTAGCTAGCTTCCCATTACCAATATCCCACCAGTCACCCAACTGGAGCAAGTGAGCCAATTTCCAGATTTTACGTCAAATACAAGAACTTGCTTTAGGGATGGACACACTCCAAATTGCCTTGTTTTTAAAATATCTGCTTCTCATCCCGTCATACCATAAAGAAGTAGAGGAAATAGTTGCCCATCAAAGTTTGAGGAAAGAGGCTTCATTTTCCTCATGAATTTTCCTAATGCATAGACCCCATTCCTGAGTGGGGAGGCAAACCACGTCCCAACGAATTTGACTTCTTTTGGAGGGAGAAGTTTAGTAGACCAAAGGAAATTCTGCATAAGACACTCAATATCTTTAATGGTAGGCATAGGGAGGGGAAAAACCATAGCAATGTGGTTAGCTGTACTAACCAGCACATGTCTCACAAGGTAGTCTGCACCCGGCGAGGGAAAGCAATCTAGAATTCCAGCCCACAAATTTAGAGAGAAATCTATCCAAAGGGAGAAAAGTGATGCCTCTTAGGGCTACCAATTAAGAAGGGAGCACCAAGGTACACAGAAAAAGAAGGGTTTTATGAGAAAACTTGAAAGTCCAGGATCTGTCTTTTAGACCTTGCGTTACATTCCAATAAAAACTTTGCTTTTAGTGGAGCTGATTATTTGGTCCGAAGCTGCTTCGTATTTGTGAAGGGAGTCTTTCAGGGCCAAGATGCTTTTTTCCTACCTCTCATGAAATGGAAAATATCATTTGCACAAAGAAGATGACAAGGGGTAGCTAGCACATTAGAAACTGGTGAAATGATGACCTTAGTGACTAAGTTCTGAATGTTGAGGCTAAGAATTTCTTTAGCCAAAATGAAGAGGCGCGGGGATTTATGCCATAGTTTGACTAAAAAAAACCACAAAGGCTTTTGTTGATAAGCACTGAGCCCTTAGCGGTGCAAACACATTGTTTAATGAGGTTGATCCAAGAATTAGAGAATCCAAAGGAGAGAGATTTAGTTGAGTTTGTCAAAGGCCTTGGAGATGTTCAGTTATATAAGGAGATACTGTAACAATCCGCTCCGCTCCATCGAAGTATTGTCCGCTTTGAACTTCCCAAGAGGTCACCCATCCTGAAATTGCTCCGACTCGAGCACGCTTAACATTATAATTTTTATGAGAGTCCTCACGGTTTTGTCCCCCAAAAGGTGCATCGATAGTTTAGAACAGATTATTACTTATATTCTTTCATTCAAATGTACTTTGGGACTAGGTCGTTACAGGCCCACCAGCTTCCGCCGAATATGTCCCCATATCCACATATCTCAAACAATGTCGGACCGAAGACGGCCAAAAGGTGCCTCGATAGTTTAGAATAGATTATTACTTATATTCTTTCATTCAAATGTACTTTGGGACTAGGTCGTTACAGGCTCGCCAGCTTCCGCCGGATATGTCCCCATATCCACATATCTCAAACAATGTCGGACCGAAGACGGCCTCATCAGTGATGTGGGACCCCCCCCCCCCCCCCCCCCCCAATTTGTGGAGGGCAGGATTCGAGAGGAAGGTAGGATTCAAAAGGTCCTCTCCCACCACTCAGAGGAGAGCCATCCCCTTCTCTGATACCATCTGTAACAATCCGCTCCGCACCATTAAGGTATTGTCCGCTTTGGACTTCCCAAGAGGTCACCCATCCTGAAATTGCTCTGGCTCGAGCACGCTTAATATTATAGTTTTTATGGGAGTCCTCACGGATTTGTCCTTAAAAAGCGCCTCGATAGTTTAGAACAGATTATTATTTATATTCTTTCATTCGAATGTACTTTGGGACTAGGTCGTTATAGATACACAACTTATTTTGTAATGTAGTTTTTGAAAGCATGGGCTAAAGTAATATGCTGGCGGATGGAACGACCCTTTAGAAAAACCACCTTATGTTTTGAGATGATGGAGGGGATGACCACTGAAAGCCGAGAGGCTAGGATTTTGGAGACTATTTTGTATGAAAAATTGAGAAGGCAATTAAGTTTGAAATTTGCAAATGAAGAGGGAGATAGATATTTTGGGATCAAAGTAATGAAATGTGCATTTGAAGCTTTATAAAGTTTACCTATGGTGAAGAAATGTTGCACTGCTTGAATGGCTAAGGGGCCAATTATTGGCCAAGTGCTCGTGAAGTCATCAAGGCTTGGGGAGCTACCCCTGTTCAGCACAACTATAGCAAATTTGATCTCCACATCGTCTGGACAGATGAAAAAATTGATGGTTTGAGCATATGATATTTTGGAGCTGTCAAGATCAAAGAGGGAGTCGTCCATGGTAGATTGGAGGAGCTGAGCCATGAGGGAGAAGTAGTTAACCACATGATGCTGGATTTGAGCCAGATCATCAATGCAAACACCCTTAATGTAGATCTTGTCTATTCTATGACCGCTCCTCTAGACTTGGCAAAGTTACGAAAGAATGTACTATTGCTATCACCTTCTTTAAGCGAGTGAGTTTCTTTTATTTGCATCCAGTTATGGAGGGAGGCTTTTGCTTGTGAGAGATTTGAGTGAAGTTGGTTAGTTGGATCTTCATACTACAACAAAATTCACTTTTGCCAGCACACAATAAAATGTTGGAAAAAATCAATAAATGTTGGCAACACACTTTACCAACCTAAAAAAATACATTGGAAAGGTATTGGTAAAAGTATGTGGGGAGTTCCCTTTGCCAACACAAACAAAAAATGTTGGCAAACTTTGATCTTTACTAACGTAAAATGTTGTTGGCAAAATTAGAGATAACATGTTGGCAAAGCAACTTTTGCCAACACAAATTAAAAACGTTGGCAAAAGTTGATCTCTACTAACATAAATGGGTGTTGAGAAAAGTATGGAAAAAGGTTGGTAAATAAACTTTTACCAACACAAACAAAAAACGTTGGCAAACTTTGATCTTTACCAACGCAAAATGGTGTTGGCAAAATTAGAAATAACAGGTTGGTAAAGCAACTTTTGCCAACACAAATTAAAAATGTTGGCAAAAGTTGATCTTTACCAACACAAATGGGTGTTGAGAAAAGTAGGAAAACAGGTTGGTAAATAAACTTTTGCTAACGCAAAATAAAATGTTGCCAAAAATTAAACTTTACCAACATACTATGGTGTTGGCAAAAGTAGGAAAAGAAATTGGCAAAACAACTTTTGCTAACACAGAAATGCGTTGGCACACAGAAATGCATTTGCATACAGAATTTATGTTGGCAAAAGCAATTTGCATTTTTTTTAAATTTAAAAAAAATGTTTTTGCAACTTGTTTATACCTATTTATATTCCATCTAAACACATTAGCAATACAGTAAATACAAATCCAAATATGAGCACATAAATAAAATATTTATATTCAAAAAGTCAACATACACTTCAAAACATATTATATCCCATCGAACAAACATCAAATGTTTGCAAATATCCTAAAAGAAAGATCGAAAAATATCAATGTACATATATCAAAATAGAAGACTGTCTATTGCAAAACAAATGCTAACCAAGAGAATCCTCATCGTGCCCTCCAGCCAATGTGGCATCATCACTACCACTCCCTGGACTAAATATAGGTACGCTAGCTGGATCTATCCCTATTTTTTCAGCTACCATTAGCAAAAGTTTTGAACTCCTGACATTTGACTTTGATAATTAGCAACCTGCTGGCGTAGATCGATCAACTCAGTATTAGATGCTTGAGACTGTATAAAAGATGAATAGGTGTTGCGAATCCCATATCCCAATGTGTAGGCCGACCTCTTTCCAAGCATTTCTTGGGAAACTTGCATCTCAATCTGTGGATGTGGGACATCTGACTGTGATTGTGAGGTAATCTTTTCCACCATTGTAGCCTGTCAATTTTGAATACATTAACCTCCAACAAAGATATAATAATGTAGTTTTGGGTGTTTATTGCAAATGAGTTAGGTATACGTACATATCGTTGCTCAGCAATGTCGTTTATCCACACACCCCCATTTTTATGATGTTTGTGGGTGTCTGCAAAGCTATCGGGCATAGACTGTTGTATACCACTCTCCTTTGCCTATTATTTCATTTGATAAACCAATTATACTAATTAAACATTGAATTTTATAATAATACTATATGAATTTCTAAACATGCACTCACAGCAATATCGGCTCGGGATGCAAATGATCTGGAGCCACTTGTATGATTGTATTTCAGGGCAGATCGAGCAATCTTCCCATTCTCTGACTTTTTCTGCAAGGGAAATATAATCAATTCACAGGATGTGTATATAAATTAAGAATTGGAAGTAAATGATTAACAATTTGTGTATGTTTATATAAATTACGAAGAGTAGTCCTAGGCTATATACCTTCCACTTGTCATTATTCTCCCACACATCTTCAATCATCCACACCCAGTCATCTGGTTTACAAGGAGGGTCTTTAATAGTCTTGAGGTCAGCCACTCCCTCCTCCTTAAGCGCAAGGTACCGCTTGTGCAAGATACTTTTCCAATACTTTAATAATTTTTGGCACCTTTTGTCAATGATACCTCTGACCAACTCATTGTTTGTGTAGTCTCCAAAGTCAAAGGTTTGCTGCAATGGGAAACAACAAAATTACCCCAACTAAAATCATAAATAACATGTTTGGAATATATACATTATAAATAGTACCGAAACTCTCTGAATAATTGACTCCCTTAATCCACTATCAAGTTTTGCGAACTTAATATCTCGGAGCGGTACAAAAGATCGAATTTGTTCCCCAAGAGCACTCACCAAGGAAGGAGCCCAATAACCCACTATTTCCTTTTGGTCAAAGTCAATTTCAACTGGAATAGCATGACTGAGTTGTTTTCTAAATTTATCTGCGCTTAAACCCCGAAACGCACCCTGTCCACGCATTTTAGAAGATGCTGGGACCGATGCTGTTAAGATAATAATTTAATTTGAATTAGTTTATAAAAAATATTAAAGTAAAGACAATTTGTTATGTATATATAAAGCCATATATTTCTTACCAACGCTGCTACCAATAGTAGGTGGACTGGTCATCTGGTCAGGCAAGGCGGGTTGTGAGACTTAATTAATTGCCGCCACCATGGGCATACTCATTGCATGATTGGCCTCTATTGGTGAAGGTTGTGTCGAAGAAGAACCATGGGCATGCCCTCCACATGATTGACCCCTACCTCTTTTCTTCGACCATGGGGCCATATGTCCAACCTGGCATAGCAAAAAAAATGAAATATTAGTACATGAGTAAATAATAGGAAACAACTTGATATATTTGGAAACAACTTGATATATATGCAAATGTGATTATAAACAAAAAATAAGAAACATATTTGAGACAAACATTACCTTCGACACCTGAGAACCAGCAGACTCATCATCCTCAAAACCACCAGTATCTTCACTGGAAGAACTCTGTCCTTCCTCATCTTCGGGCGGTACATACTCCTCGTCATCATCATTTGCCACTGGCCTAATTCTTTTTCCTTCTCTTCCACATGTACTCGTGGTTCGCCTATTCGAATCAAGCATCAAATCTGCCGCTTTATTTAACCCTAACTCATGAAGTTTTTTTTGAATTCTCCTCAATAGTTTGCTTTCTCTTTTTCTCCAAAGCATTCATCTTAACTCTCTTTACCCACCCGGGCATCACAAATGATTTGCCGCCTTTAGGCATTTTTTTTGGCAACTATATATGAACATGTTATTTAATAAAATGAAATATAACATAAATCAATAAAATGAAATGAAATATGAAACAATATTGAGACATTTAAATCAAGAATGACTATTCAATCATAACACATGTCCATTAATAAGAAAAGTAAAAAACAAAAAATACATCTGATAATCCACATCAAGATCTATATTAGGATTGGGTAATCTCTCGATCTCATCGTCTTCGTCATCTACATACTCCGCCAAGGTGTCATCCTCATCACTGTCATCATTTATATGGTCTAGCCTTAGTTCATTGATATGAATGATCTCGGGATCCCTATCATCCCTATGGTACGGAAGATCCATGTCTTCATCATGGATTGAGAGACCAGAAGTGGATTTATCTTGTTGAAATGCATCAGCATCATCTCGCTCTAGAACATCCATATTCCACGGTGCCTAACCCGTTCTACAATTCTCCAATTTTTGCCTTTGCTGGTATCATTAACATAGAATACTTGACTCACATTACTTGGTAGGACAAATGAATCATCTTTATACCAACGCCTTGTAACATCAATAGATGTGACATATTTATCACTGTAAATTCTGCTGCTATGACCCGTGTTGTACCATTCACATTGGAACAGAACCACTCTACCCCATGCAAATATCTCAACTCCCATATTTTGCACAGATAACCATAAAAATCAATCTGTTTTCCTTTATGGTCCCCTTCTACGACCAACCCACTGTTTTGGCACCTACGACAGCTTTCACGGTCTCGAGTATGGAATCGGATGCCATTAGAGATACATTCAGAATAAAAATCAATAATAGGATCAGGACCATTTGCCAATGACCGAAGTTCTTCAGTTGCTTCTGCTGATCCTTGAGTTCGCAAATCATTTATCTACATGATCAACATATGGAAAGTGCACTAAGTTAAAATCAATTGTGGTCTAGTTCGTTAATACTAAGTGGTTTTCATTTTTTTTAATATATCTTACCCATTTTTTGATCCAATTTGCAAATTCTTCTTGCTGTACTTGAGCTATGTCACGTCCTCGTGGAATTTGCACAATACTTTTGTGTTCTCTACTCAAGGAAATTTTGGTTCATTAGTATCTAAAAGCTGTGTAAAAATAAATGAGTATAAGAGCTATATGTACATGTAATAAGACCAAACTACATACTCTAAATAAGGTAGGACCTCGTCTGTATTGTATTACACAAACCAATGCGCCATTTCCTTTTCCTTCTGTGAAGGGTTGGAAGCCCATGAGATTGGTGAGAAAAGACGGACATGCTGAGAGAAGATCTCCATCCCAGAGCCACGTCCAACACCATCGTCATTCCGTTCTAGTTTATCAAACCCTTTTAAGTACATTGAACAAAATGTAAGGCACTCTTTGACAATATATGACTTAGCTATTGAACCTTCAGGACGTGCTCTGTTGGTGACATACCCTTTTAGTGTCCCAAGAAACCTTCAAACAAACAACAATTATATTATAATTACATATGGAAGAGAATTACACTAATGAACAACTAATTCACTATAAGAAGGTATCATTTACCTCTTGATCGGGTACATCCAACGGTATTGCACCGGTCCTCCAAACATAGCTTCACGCGGCAAGTGAACAGCTAGATGGACCATCACATCGAAGAAAGTCGGAGGAAAGATCCTCTCTAGCTTGCAGAGTATGATTACTATTCTTTCCTGTAATTTTTCCAAATCACTCAGCCTTAATGTCTTTGAGCAAAGCTCCTGAAAGAAGCTACCCAACTCAAATGGTGTCGTCCATATCTCCTTATTCACAAAACCACGCATGCCTATAGGAAGAAGACGCTGAAGGAGGACATGACAGTCATGACTTTTCAAACCTGATAACTTGCCATTTTTTGAGCTAACACATCTTAAGATGTTGGCTGCATAACCATCCGGGTAACAGATCGATTTCAAGAATTCACAAAAACCATCTATCTGTTTTGGGTTCAGTGTGTAGATTGCTGGAGGCTTCACAATAGATCCATCTTCATTCCTTTTTAAGTGTAATTCTGGCCTTATGTGCATATTTTCCAAATCATCACGGGCCTTATAAGTATCCTTATTCTTCCCATTTATGGCCATCAGAATTCCATAGCAGTTTTCACATATGTTCTTCTCAATATGCATGACATCAAGGTTGTGCCGAATACTCAATGACTTCCAATATGGTAGCTCCCAAAAAATGCTTTTTTTTTTCCAACCTATTTGTTGAGGGTCACGGGATCTTTTCTTGTTGGAAGGAGCCTTTTTGAACTTGACTTCCTGCAGATGATCTTCCTCCACCTAAGCTACTACTTTTTCCACCGGTAACTCCAAGGATCTTGTTTGAAGCTCACAATGCCCGTCAAACCTTTTGTCCTTCCTCCAGGGATGGTTCTCAGGCAAGTGAGCTCGATGGCCCACCCACCCAAGCTTATCTATCAACCTGCGAGACATTGGATTATCGTTGCAAATAGGACAAGCATAGTAACCTTTTGTTCCCCACCCAGACACATCACCAAATGCAGGGAAGTCATTTATAGTCCATATGACAGCTGCATGCATCCGAAATGTCTTTTCAGTTGAAGCACATAAGTCAAAACCCCTATCTCCCATAGATCCTTCAACTCGTTAATCAATGGCCGTAGGTAGACATCAATATCCTTTCCTGGTTGATTCGGCCCTGGAATAAGTAAAGACAACATGAAAAATGGGTCCTTCATTGCCTTCCAGGGTGGTAGATTATAGGGTGTAAGTATCACCGGCCACATGCTATAAGAAGTGCTCAAGTTTCCAAAAGGGCTGAACCCATCAGTGGCCAACCCTAATCTTACATTGCGGATCTCTTGAGCAAACTTAGGATAATGCCGATCAAAGTCCCTCCACTTCTTACAATCGGCTGGATGACTCATTAACCCTTCATTGAGACGTTTACCACAATGCCATCTCATGTCATTTGCTGTCATCTTGGACATGTATAATCTTCGCAACCTCAATGCCAATGGGAACCAATGCAATATCTTGTAAGGAATCTTCTTACCCCGGCCATCGTTAACCTTGTACCTAGACTCCTCACATACAAAGCATCTTTCCAATTTATCAGTCTCCTTCCAGAATAGTGCACAATCGTTTTTACATGCATCGATAAGCTCATACCCCAACCCTAAGTCACGAAGTAACTTCTTGCACCCATACATTGATCCGGGAACTATGTTTTCCTTTGGTAAGAACTTCTTGACTATCTCCAACATCTTGTTAAAAGAATATTTGCTCCACCCGTACTCTACCTTCACCTGTAGCATCTGAATGACGAATGATAGTAGAATATCTGACTCTTTACAACCCGAATGCAAGCCTTACTGAGAGGCCTCCAACATTTTCTCAAAGGTACATTATCTAGCTCTAGGGTATCATCCTCTATGTAAATCCCCCTATAATGGTCCTCCATCAATTCATCAAAATCATGATGGTCCTCATCGAATTCATCCACGATCTCATCCGACTCATCAAGTTGTGGAATCTCCCCATGATCTAACCAAACAGTGTAGGATTCCCTCATCCCATATCTGAGTAGATGACGTTTCACAGTACCATACGAGTGTGTAAAATAGTTGCAACAGTTTGCACACGGGCACTTAATCTCTCCAACCCCGGCCAAATGCGTTTTTGCAAATTCAATAAATGAATCCACTCCATCCATATGCTGCTTACTAAATTTATCTCTAAGAAATATCCAACTCCTATCCATATCTGATCACATGCAAGTTCATTATTAGATAATCGGAGAATAGAATTCACAATATTAAAAATAGGCAAAAAAAAAACAACTTCTTTCATTTTTAGATTTATATTTGATTTTAACAATTAAAACTAATATTTTTCAATTGAACAATAGATAGGTTTAAACTAACCTAACAATGGATAGGTCTAAAAGCTTAAAATTTTTTAGTGTTGCCTCAAAGAAATCCAGACTCATTTTTCTAATGATAACCAAAGTTCAATTTCTAAGCTCCACTAGAATTAAAAAGGATAGTATTATTAGGTTTTTTAGAGTTTTCTTTTTTACATTAGAATACGTCATCTCAAATTGACAATGATGTGAGTTGCTTATTCACATAGGAATTAATATGTCTATATGAATAAACCATGGACGGAAACTTGAACTGATTTTATCATTGCCAGGCAACCAACTTTATCAAAAATCAATTAACATGTACTCTGTTTTATTGCTCAGTTATTTATGTTAAAGAACAAAAACAACTTTCACTTGAATGTGACTCAGGATACCTCAACTGGGTCCTTAGTGAGGGTATGGATAATACTATAATAATTTTTAGTATTTTCAGTATATCCAAATTAGGATTTGCATTGGATTGGATATTGTGGATCATCTTCTCAACCAATAACCTAAGCCATTGCTTAAAAAAAAAAAACAAGAAACACAAGAAAGAGGGCAAAAAAATAAAGGCATTAATTGGCACAGAATGATTTTGAACAAAAAGATGGGAAGAAGACTTTTGTCATACCTTATGATGTTTAGAAGAGAAGGGATAACCACTCATGGTGCCAATATATTCAGACTGTTAAATATTTTCTTGAGCATTTAAACATACTTTTATGATTTTAACTTTCTTGAGTGGTAGTTTTCACAAAGCTTATAATGTTTTTTTTTATCTTCTCCTAAGTTGCTTCATTCTTTTCTCTTAATTTATTAATTTTAAGCTAGGATCTGCTAATATTACTAGCAAATTTATCTCCTGTAGCCATAGGTGGGTTGGTTAGGAAGCTCATATATGGGACAACAATAGTTTATATTCTATATATTTCTTAATAGAATTCACAATATTAAAAATAGCAAAAAAAATCAACCTCTTTTATTTTTAGATTCATATTTGATTTCAGCAATTAAAATTAATATCTTTCAATTGAACAAAAGAAATTTATTATTGTTCACATATAATTAACTCGGTAAGGCTATTGCTATAATTCATTAGTGGGGCTCATTTATGAAATCTAAACCACTAAAGATCATTGACCCACTTGTTTAACCCCAAGGATAATTTTATGCTAGTAAAAGTTAAGCTCATTGGGATATTAAATGAACCTAAAGGCTAAAACACAACATTAAAATCAGAGAAATAAAAATAAATAATATTTTTTAATGTGATCGATGATGCCGGGCCAACCATTGATTTTTAACCTCATCCAATTTTCACTCTAATAAGGGACGTGTTGTTACTAAATTTATCTTTTTAAAATTGATCATTTGGTTAATCTGATAATATGCCAATTACCAGTTAGAGTGAAATTTTACCAGGGCAAAATAGAGAGAGGGAAAATAATTTTGAACAATTTGGATCTTATGTAAGTGGACATAATAGTGGGGACCACAAAGTGGGATGGTTATAAAGTTACAAACATGCAAGTATTGACTACTAAACATTAAAAAAATAGAAAAGCAACCATTCAAAAAGGCATTTGCCATCGCCTTTTACACCCCCATCTCAGAAATAGAGACGCCTGCATAACAAGGATGAAAAACGGGAAAGAGAAACGGGAAAGGGAAGGAGAAAAGGAGGAAGAAAAAGAAGAGGAGGGGGAGCTCGGAAGCAAGAGCAGACGAGGCTAGATGGTTCCGACGGCGGTAAGGCCAGATGGCTAATCAGGTACCTTTTCACCTCCTTCCTCCCTTTCTCTCTGCATCTTTTAGTGTTTATTTTCCTCTTTTTTTCTTTTAATCAGGTGATCTGGTCTGGTTTTGTTATCCAGAAAAAAAAAAGGTTTTGGCCTGGTTTCTGCAAACTGGAAGATCAAAATGATTGCATTAGGTCAACAGAAATTGTGAACCCAAAAGGAGCACCTGATGCCAAATCTCGTCCTCAAATCTAGCGGGACACTGTTGGGCGACCAAACCACACTAATTGGGTCCATCCTT